>BMAW01021644.1:309354-390703 GCA_019974015.1 Nephila pilipes | reverse complement strand
ATTAATTAATTTTAGTTAGTTTTAACGTCTTTATGTATTTTACTTGGTGCGTGTCTGTCTGTGTGTGTATCAGTGCGTCATCAAATCTTCGATCGTTAATAAAACCAACTTCCCATCAAGTTACAGCTCTGAAACTTCGAGAATCGTTCTTACTCGCCTAACAATGCAATATTTAGATATTTGCGACCAGTTTTAACTAATATTTCAATAATTATCTTTAATAAACTTTGCCACCATATAAAAATGTTGTTTTTAAAAACTTTGGTATTTATCTAGAATTATTTACTGTCAATTTCATACCCACTGGTTATCAGTTAGCTTAACTTCCATTACTAAGCTTGATTAGTTAATCAAGGAAATACACAATCAACAGAAAGGAGAATCGAGTTCAATTATAACGGTAACTAATTTATTATTCGTTTTGTTGAATATTAAAAATCAATAATAAATAATTTTTATTTTCTCACTCAGATAAACGGCCTAAACACGCTTGAAATATTGCATAGGATATCAATTTAAGGAATCTCGGGACTCTTAAACATAACAATTTTCAATTTTTTAAGAAAAATGTATGTTACAGTTCCTTTTTTTCTGAATATTTTGGTACCAAAAGTTTAAAGATGTTACCAAAATTGTCAGCGCTCTTCAAGAAAAAAAATTTAAATCTTGTTTGGCTAGGGTTTTTTTTTTTTTTTTTTGTCATTATTATTATTTTGTTATTTTTCAACTCTTAACTTCGTTTTCCTCAAAAAAAAATATCGAAGCTTGTCCACAGGATTACTCAGAAACTGTTAATTATATTACTTTCAAATTTCGTACACATATTTAAAATAAGGTTTTTTTTAAATCACTTATTCATCAATTTTTAAGCAAATTAATAATTGAAAAAAAATTATATGAATTTTAATTGGATTTGTTCTTAAATTTTTTAAATAACTTTCTTAAAAAAAGTTTTGTTACTAAATTTTTAAAAAAATATACATAACTTCAAAACTGAACATTTTTTAACTAAACAACATTACTTTTGCAAATTTTGATTCATGTTTTTTTCAGAATCCAGTGTGAAGTAAGACATTGGTTTGCGTAATTTTGAAAAAGGGTCCAATTTATATATTTATAATTTTTTATAAGATTTCTTCAAAATTACAAAAAAATATGATAATTGATGGGAATGTATATGAATAGTGCATGATAAAAGTGTCAAGTTTCTGATTTGCTTTATTGGGAAGTAATATTGGTTTGAAAAATTATGTTATGCGAATAATAGTTAAAAATCCTGAAACCTTTTTAACAAACTCTTACCAACCTACTCAGGTTCGAGTGAATATTCGAACTTGAAAGGAAGGTTCGACCCTTGAACCTCTTTCGACCTCTTCTAAGAATCATTGTATCTCAAATTAAGAACAGCAGGATCCAACATCTCATTCACTATCACTTTCCATGCTTCTAACACCAGTAGTGGAAGCAGAAAAAAATGACAAGGGGAGCACAAAATCAACAGAGGGAGGAAAGGCCCAATTTTTTTCCTTTAAAAAGTTCACAACACTTAGCTGCGTTTGTTTCGTTTATTATTCGTATTTATTTGTGGTCCTTAATCTCAAAATAAACTAAATACTAACTCAGGAAACAAATTCAAGGAAAAATTTACTGTACGATAAATAGCTAGTCCTGTGCTGGAACACAACATACAACTTTGAAGTGAAAAAAAAATTAAATAAATACTTTTAAACTTGGATGGGATTTCCTGCTGAGGTATGTTATTTTGTCTATGCGTGAAATTATGGCAGGGGGTGGGTACGTGCCCTGTGTTTCGGTTATTCATTTCACCGTTGCTTTTTAAATGTAATTTATCCAATCTGTTCACTACTCTTCATGACTGCAATCTAATCAGCATAAACCACGTTTCATTTTACTGAAAGGGATTTCATTACAAACAATTCAAATAGAAAAGTTTCCAAGCTTTAATGAAGGGAAAATCATGATATAGCCCATTGTCACAAATATATATCTGAATTTTCTACATTATTAATAAAATATTATATAAAATTGTGTTATTGTTAAACTAGTTATTTAAAATCACCACATTGTTAAATGAGGAACATTTTAAATTGATGAGTGTTAAAAGCATTATTACAACATAACAGAACGATATTATACGTAAAACAATTCGAGAGAGAAACCAACATTTTTAAAAACAACGTTTTTATGTGAATTTTTATTATTATATTTTTTTCAGGCCGAAGTGAGCAAGACAACAACAAAGGTTGGCATTTATTCGCCATGCCAGCCTTGATCCCGAAGGATTTATCGATCCTAGTGCTACTGTAGGAAAAAAAAAATTAGTGAAATATTAGTTAAAACTTGTCGCAAATTTCTAAATATTGCATTGTTAGGCGAGTAAGAACGATTCTCGAAGTTTCAGAGCTGTAACTTGATGGGAAGTTGGTTTTATTTACGATCGAAGATTTGATGACGCACTGATACACACACAGACAGACAGACACCAAGTGAAATACATAAAAATGTTGCAAGAAATTTCGTATCGTATGGAAAAAGAACAATATTTAAAAAACTTTATTGTTACATTGATTTATATTGAATGACATTCCTGCACAGTGTATCAAGAAATTTTTAATACTGTTTGAAATTTTCTTGCCTCTTAGTTTTCGAATTGCATCAAAAAAGAAATGGATGTTTCAAAAAATGTGGAATGCAATAAAAATATTTGTAAATTTTTTTTATAAAAGTATTAAATATGCAAATTAAAAATTGTTATATGTTTTCGTTTTATTATTGTTGATTTTAAGCATCTTAAGATTGATTATGACAAATAAAGAAATGATATTAAAAAAGAAAACTATCTTTTAAGGAATATTATGGATATCTAAAGTAGCCATTGTAATTTGTTTTCTTCTTTTCGTAACATAGAAGACTTTAGCTACTTTTGATATTTATTACACAACCGAAAATTTGCTTAAGTTTTCAAAATATTTGCCAATTTTTTTTTCCTTTTAATTAAATATTTTAAATTTATTCCAATGTTTTTTTTTTGTCAGCCTTTATATAACATTTACTCATTAGTTCGTTGCTAAACAAAAAAAAAAAAAAGAACTTTAATCAATGTTAAATTAATTTACCGTATTGAAAAAAACATACAAATCAGTTATTTGGAGAAAAAAATGCGCGTTAATACCGTATAAAGAGAATGATTAATATTCTTCTCGATTTTTATTTTTCGACACAATGTTATTGTACCATTGACTATCTGAAATTTTCCCTTCAACTAACTGCGGTTTTTTCTAATTTTATATTTAAATTCCTATCTTCTTTCCAGTCAAATGAAACCTGATGATACAAATGAAATAAGTGGAAGTGGAGTAAAAGGGTATAATCATGTCGTATAAAAGCGATAGAGAATTGAAGAGAAAAAGAAGGTTACGGTGAAAGAAAAGGTGTTAATGTGATATGCTCGGAAGTTTTCTGATGTGTATTGTTGATTCAGTGAGATTAGGACTCAACGCTGTCGGAGCAACTGAATACTTGAAG
This sequence comes from Nephila pilipes, assembly GCA_019974015.1. NCBI lineage: Eukaryota > Metazoa > Arthropoda > Arachnida > Araneae > Nephilidae > Nephila > Nephila pilipes. The sequence goes on along the minus strand of BMAW01021644.1, from coordinate 387,157 downwards.
GAGGTACTTGCATTATATTCCAGTAAGCGTATTCTTTGCTATATTATAGAAGTTATTGATACTCGTAGGTAGAGACATTGAACTTTTTGTGTATGAGAGCCTCCTCTTTATTATAAAAAGACCAATAAAACAATATTTTGGATGATAATTGACTATTTTAAATAATTTGTATGAGCTAGAACTTAAGTAGAAATTTAGATTTTGTAATTAGTGTAACATTTAGAATGACAAGTAATAGGATGGCGCCATACAACTTTAACAAAACTGTATTTTTTTGTAATAGTATACTATATCTGTTTCTCAAAGCTAAATATTAAATTTTTTTGTTGCATTAAAATTTCTCAAAACATTTGTACTTAAAATTAAAGCACAGGTAGCCCCCGTAGGGGAAAGAGGGCTAAAATCATATATTACAACTTAGTTGACGCATAATTCCATCCTGCTGACACATTAAAATATAGCAGTAACCGTTCACACGAAGGCTATTGAAAAATGTTATAAGTTTAATAAAATGTACCATTCCCTAGACACTAATTCGAGTTCAGCGAAAAACAGTACAGTTTTTGAGGTAGGAACGGATAAAACGAGGGACTTTAAAATGACGCAAAACATTCCCAAACAGCATTTTATTTTTAATTTATCTTATTTTTTCAGTCAATTTTCAAAACGCTAATTCATCGCATTGCATGCATACATGCATTGTGACCCCAGATTATAACTGATATGCTAACTACAGATCATTGGCAGTTTTGGACTAGGAGTATTTGCAAAGATTCCGCTCAGGAAGCCTGCAGCGAATATGACCCTGATGGTGAGGACGAATTTGCTTACAAGTTTATCTAAGAGACTAAATCCCAAAATTCGAACGAATTAACGTGATTCTTTTTATTGGTCTCAATGCATGTATGCTCAATCTGCAATAGTAAAACTATTTTCCACTATTCTTGACAAAGTATTAAATTTGAGATTTCAGAAGCCGAGGGCTTTTCTTTCCCGATGTGAGTGAAATGATTGATGGGAAAATAAAAAGAGAGGAACGATGCTCGAACAAGCGAGAAGAAAGGAAAATTAAGGGTGTGCGGCCTTATGTTAGCAGCAGCCGAAGGAGTTGAGTTGTCTCAGGTCTCTGGTTCAAGTGCAATGAAACAGTATGTAAATCGGTGAGGAGGGTGGGCATGAGAGTTCGCCTCCTGTGATAGTAAGTTAACTTCTGTTCAAAACGGAGTCAGCCGTGCTTTTCTTTATTTAAAAACAACACGATAATGTCTGAGCCCAGGACTAAACAACTTAGTACTGAGCAAAAATAACTAATTTTATAAGCTTTAATTTCTCTCTAGTGTTCTCTTAAATTTTAGCTATTCAAGTATTTTCCTTAAACTTTCACGCTATTGCTTGTTTTAAATATTTGAAATTTATTTCTTTACTTCCTCCAAGACCTGTAACTACTCCTGGGAAAGTGTAGATTCCTGTCTCATAATATTTCTTCTAACCAGATCGGAGATAAAAGCCTGTGAGGATTAGGAAACCCGAGAAGCCTTTTCCGCTATCATTACATGCGTGCTTCACCACCGATTTCATCGTCGATCAAAGATAGCCGGTCTTCTGTCTCCTTCTCAAAAGGAGCCCTTTACAATCTTCCTTTTCTTGCCTTTCTTTCCTTGTAGTTCTTCGTGGCTTCGATCCCTTGCCACTCCTTTTTCTTTTCTTTTTTTCTGATGGGATTTCTTTCTGTAGCTGATGGCTTTTTAAACTTGATATTTTCCTTTTTTTTTTTAATACGAGTACGCATTTGTGAGAATGTGAAATCAAAATGTTTGTAGAAGTGAAGGCCCAACAGCCGACACGAAACCATCTCAGGTGAGTCCAGTATATCTAAGGGAAAGGGTTCGCGATGAGGTCCTCTCATCATTTGTCTCTAAAGAACCCAAGTACCCCGGCACCCACCCCTGGTGTTAGAGACTGCAAAGATGTCTAGGTGCCGGAGCATTAGATAGGACATTACCATTAAGTAGCCCAGAGCCTGCTACACCTCACCGTGGGCAGCCGGTTCCTAGCCCGGTAAAAAGACCAGCCCGGCATCAATGTGCTTTGGGAGTGTTCTTGGATGCTCCCGTAGGCGCACATGCGACTCTTGCTGTGGCAGAGCGAGACTATAAGTTTACACACGAGAACCTTCCTACTCCAAACCCGTAGTGCACTATGTGCGGAGCGGGGGGTTGGTCTCTCGAATTATGTCCCTATCTGGTTGATTTTCTGCTTTTTTGCTTCCAGAGGAGGTGGGATATCAACATAGGAGAATTGAGTTTCAGGATGCCACTCCACCGCAGGTACTCGGGTTTACCTACAGGACTGGTCCTATTAAGCATGACGTCAACTGAAACAAGATCAGTTTACTTATGTCGTGAAAACAGCGAAACTTAGCGGAATTACCTCATCAAACATTATGACGAGGTTATTCTGCTTGCCTAGAATACAAAGCAAAGTAGGAATTATATAGTTGATGTAATGAGTGACCTCGCAACAATTGGGAAAAATGTCATACAACATAGCAACTTAGAATACGTTTTCATTCTAATACGGTTTGAGAATTAGATATATCCTCATGCGACGAATACAATTTTAAAGAAAAAAAAATTAGTAGTAGGGAAAAAACGTCAAAACACGAGAAAATTAGCTTTTAAAAACACGAGATATCTCACTAGAAGTTTTGTAATTTAGCTTGTACGTCGTATCAGCATTGCATGCTGAATTTTGAAATTTATTATAATTTTAAATCCACTTAGTCGAACAATTCCAAAAGATCTTACGATTGAAAGAAACAGGATGTTCAAGAGATAATTCCAGAAATGCTTAGCACTATATAAATAAATTTACTAAAATATCTCAGCTAAGCATCAGCAATTTAAAGATTAGATTTCTTTCGGAAAGTAGAACTGAAAACTTAAGATACAGATAAAAAAAAGTTCACAGAAAGGAGGATATCTTATTAAAAAGAAAACGTCCTTAGTTGAAGGTGTTTAGTAGCGAGAACGAAGAAAACGTTATTCAATATATAATAATTTTATGATAACTGAGATGCCTATGACAAGAAAAAATGAGCTTATTTTATATAAAGTATAAAAATCTAAACTTTTTAAAATCAAAATTGATGGAAGTTATATTATTATGAAACTGCAATGATGCTTCTCTGCAATGTTAATCTTGTAAATAGAAAGAGATATTCACAGAGGCTTTTCTGGATAAGGGGTGAAGGATGAAGCAATGACTCCCTCCCTGACCATGGCAATAAACTCGGTGACCATTTTGGAGATAAAATGAAAGCTCTCGAAATTGCTTAAATTTTCTCGATATCTGTATAAGGGGAAGAGTTATGAATTTTGCGGTAATTTTCTCTGTGACGTCGCATCAGACCAGGAAAGCTATAAATAAGCGGAGATCCTGAGATGAAGCATTTTGCCTTTTAAGTGTATTGACTTACTTTGGAATTTTGTCTGCAGAGTAGAGTAGTAAGCTGACTATTTAAACGCTATCGTAAATAGTTGTGGCGATGCACTTCTACCCGACTCTTGTGCCATAACTTAATCAAATACAACTAACTCTAAAAGTCAATAACCTACAAAAGGACACACTAGTGAAGTTTCACACAACTATTTATTCGACAGCTTTGTAGAATAATATCTGAGGAGTATTTGCTCTCCTTGGTAACACCCTAGATAGATTCACCTATTCAACTAATAGCGAACCAATAATCTCTTACTAAAATCTCTCTAGTTAACGCTGACTTGATTTCTCAACTCCGTTGCGAACACTATCGCCCGTAGCAACTTTTGATATCATTTTCCGCTTAAAAGGCATATACTCAGCGCTAGTCCCATCTAGGAAACCTAGAAGCTAGAACCTAGGAAAGTGAACCATAAACAAATGAAAAAACTCCTCTCAAATACAGATATTTTTCTCTATGGCGAAGCGTGTTTGTGTACAATTTAAAAATTAAATTTTAGAACGGATCCATTATTTATATTTTTCAAATACTGCATCTACGAATTCAGCGAACCTCCTTATATGTTTTAACCAAAAAAAAAAAAAAAAAAACTTAGTTTCATTTACTTTATGGGGACATAGTAATTGTGTATGTGTTATATTTGTGTCACCTGTTCATAGAGAAATATAGAAAGGTACATAAATATTGACCATTCTTTTTGTTTAAATGTTATTATTCTGCATGAATGAAAAGATATTAGTGCGTGTTCTGTTCCCGACAACATTACGTAAATGTTTAGTAGTTTAAGGAATGTATAAAAACACACCAGACCATTAACAAAATTAAATATTTATTTAACATTTTCCACACAACAAGTAATGTTAGTTACAAAAGAACAATTAAGCATGAAAATATTCATGAAACATCAAATATAATAATTTAGAAAATTATAATTGTTCGTATAAAAGTAAAATTGCATTTTCATATTCAGATATTTTTTTATCTACTCACGGTAAAAGACATTTCGTACGAATAATCCGTTAATTCATAAATATCTACATCTAAAACAAATATCTATACATAAAATGTTTATACGCTACATTTATTCTCTAACAGTTTGAGGAAGAGTTGGATAGTTATTTTGAAAGAAACATAACAAAAAACTTAACAGCTTTTAAATTGTCTCATTGACAACATATATCCTTTACTTTTCAATTATTAATAATTTAGTAAACCAAAAATAAATCTACGGTATATACTCCAAGTTGAAATATCTCAATCGCAGAGCATGTTTTGAAATGTGTAGCATTTTTGCCATTTTATCCGCGTTTTTTTTTTTTTGACAATGAGTTTAGTATTCATTTGTCACAAATTATTGTTTGTATATTTTCCATCGTTGTATATTTTTTTTATCAAGTTAATCACACATGTTCAAGGAAAAATTTGGCTTAAATGCGTTATGCGCCCGAAAGCGCCAAGTTTTTTTCTCGCTAAATTTGGCGTCATTCTTGATATGTGTGGCATTCAGCAATCGGCAAGCACAAAATTTGGTATGAGATGCAGTATCCCCCCCCCCCCCCTCAAAAAAAAAAAAAGAATTGCGCCTAAATGGACATACTGTTTCAATTCCAAAATTTTTAATTTTAAAGGAATAATTTTTTACGTTTACACATTTATTTAGCAAGATAAGAAATACTTATGTTCGGTTAACACATTTTCTCAAATAATCTTTAATACGCTTTCTACAGGTAGAATATTCAGCTTTTGAAATATTGCCTAGAATTCATAATATATTTTTCCTATGAGTATGTACAAGTCTTGGGAAAGTTCGACGTGAAATTTAGTCTTAAGAGAAGGACTTACAAATACTCCTGAATTAACAATACAAAATGTATTAATATGTGAACATATTGATTCACTTGATGAATGAACAATGCAAGAATGATAAGACATAAGAATTAAGATACATAAACTTACATTAAAAAATTTGAAAACGTGAGTCATGGGGTCCTGAATATTACAAAGAAATGTATTATGTAAGGCAAAGAGAACATATTTAATAATTACAGTATTTTTTTTTAAGAAAAGTTTTCAAACTTATGCGTATTTTGTTGCAAAATTTCTTCATCAACAATTTTATTTTAAGTATTCTTTTTTAAATTATTTGTATATTTATTTTTAAAAATGGAACAATTTTCTAATTTAAATGTTTAATGAGTCTGAAAATAGAATTACACAAAATTTAACAAAAATGCATAATCGTTTTCTTGTAAACAAAATTATATTAAATTATAAAAGTTTTATATTCATCAAAGATTCATTGAAACTAATTAAACGTTTTTGTACATTTATGCAAATGATTCTGACATGAAAAATTCATTACTTCTAGAATTCTAATTGTTACATGTTACTAGTGAAATGTAAAACATTATAATCAATATTTGTAGAGAAACGTTGATAATATTCCCAGTGCTAATAGCTAACTTCCGCTAGAACGGAACTCTATTATAGATTCAGGAGTACTTGTATTTGATAAATTTAAAACCTTACACAGCTCTACAAGTGATATTTTCTGTTTATGACACAAAAAAGCTCATGCAAACATCACAAATATAGTCTAGGACACTTATTAATTTTTGGCCCATTTTTATAGTAGCATCAAAATGTATCACATTGGGAAATGTTTTTTCTCCTGATGCCGGCAGGAATAAGTCATACGTCTAAGATATAGGTTGTAGTTCGTATAAGTCCATTGTGGATCTCTTATCTCGAATTTTTATGACACTCATGCCAGAAGAACTACTTTTCTTTTGACCAGTCACTCTCTGAAAAACATCCAACGGTAGCTTGACTGGTTGAGTTATGTAATAGAATTTTACAGTTTGATTTTTGCCATCTATAAGCATGGTAGTTTCGATTACCTTCACGGATTCCGAATTTTCTAAATTGAAAGATTCAGAATGTTCGACTGATAACGATTCTTCTCTAATTGGTTCTGGCCGTCTTCGAGGCGATTCGCTATCCTTCCGCATATCTATTTCATTTGCGTCAACATTTAGAGTTGGAGTTGTTCTCGGCGTTGTTTCCTCTGCAGGGGTTGAACGAGTAGTTGATGGTGCTGCCGTTGTGGTTGTAGTAGTACTAGTTGGTCGCTCCGTTGTTGTGGTTGTTGATATTGTTGTAGATCGAGGCGTCGTCGTTGTTGTAGTAGATGTTGAAGTGGTTGTAGGCTTAGGAGTTGTGGTCGTCGTCGTTGTAGTGCTCGTTGTTGTAGAAGGTTGAGTAGTTGTCGTGGTTGTACTTGATGATGGTGGATCATCTCTTCGGGAAGAGACAGTTCCATCCTCTCTTTCTCGTTCTGAATTGATTCCAATTGTAGATCTTCTTGTGGTTGAAGTTGAAGTAGTGGAATCATCTACTTCTCCATTCCTTGCGATCGAAGTAGTTGACGTTGTGGGTGCTTGCGTGAAAGCCACCGAAAATAAAGGATTCCGAGCATTCAAATTAGCCCTAGTTCTGCTTCGAGGTCGTGCTGTAGTGGTCGTGGTAGTTGTAGTTGTTCTTCTGGTTGTTGTAGTTGTTCTTCTGGTTGTTGTAGTTGGAGGTCTAGTTGGTGGAGGTTCCGTGAATATTATTGGTCGAGTTTTTATTTTAAAAGTTGGTTCGTAGTGACCACTACTCCTATGAGGATTTATGTGACTATGACCTCGACTTAGATCATAGGTATATTCCGGCTGAGGATGGGCTGCTACATGGTGTTCAACTGGATAATGTTGAACTGCATGATGTTCAACTGGATAATGTTTAACTTCATGATGTTCAACTGGATAATGCTTTACTTCATGATGCGCCACAGGATAATGATGTTTAGGAGTGTAATGTTCAATAGTATGCTCGTTGTAAGAAGGAGGTGCATTATGATCTGAAAATGCATCTGGTGGTGGATAGGGCTCTAAATCGTGTTCATCATCATGATGTTTCTTATCAAGCGGATCTTTAGTGTTACTGGTGATAGTAATTTTAGGGTTGATGTGAAAACGAAACTTCACAGGAGGCAACTTTAAATGCTTATCAACGATTTTATAATCTGGGCTTTGATTGATACTCAAGTGAAATCTTTTCGGTTTGTGTGTCGGATAATGATGATATTCGACTTCGGGAGCATGGTGGTATTCTACATGTTCGTGATGCGGATGATGGTCTTGGTTCGAATGGATTTCTATAGCTGCACCATGGTGTTCTACTGGTTGCTCTGGGACATGATGGTATTCAACTGCATGTTTGGGTATAGAATGATACTCTACTGCTGGTTGTTGATACTCTACAGCGGCCGGTGGAGGGTGATGATATTCTACAGTTTCTGGAGTATGATGATACTCCAGTGGTTGGTGAGGATGTTTGACATGGTATTCTGTGGCTACATGATGCTGTCGATGTTGCGTATGAGGAGGATATGGAGGCTTTTTTCCATCACGAGGTAAGCCTTCAGTTTTAGTTTCGTTGCCTTCTGTATTCACTTGTCCAAAACCTTGTTGGTGTCCTTGCACAGCTGGAGGACCATCATAGCTTGGATGGGGTTGAGGTGGATGTTGCTGTTGAGGATGATAAGCAATTGGCTGAGGATGATGAGGCTGATGATAAGCAACCGGTTGTGGATGATGAGGCTGGTGGTAAGCAACCTGCTGGGGAGCATAGTATCCTTGTCTCTGAAGTGGCTGGTCAGGACGGCGTTGAGAATGGCGATAGTTTGGTGGGGGAGGCGGCCTAGAAGGAACAGGTTGACTATGTGCTCCAAACATTTGAGAAAAAGGATCATTGTTCTGCTGATATTGCTGCTGATGTTGCTGTTGTTGTTGATTCGAATCATCAGGAAGGCCAAAGAATTGCCTGCTCATGGAATCAATGAAATCCGGATATGCACTGGAATGTCTGGTGCAGAGAAGTAGAAAGCCCAGAAGAAATATATGAAACGCAACATTCTGAAAGACATATGAATAATTGTTAACTTTGAGAAATAATTTTGAAAACATTCTTTCAAAATATATAAGGCAGAAATAATTGACAAGTTAATTTGTTATTTTCTGAGATTTTTTGTTGTTATTAAATTCTAGTTGTTATTTATCTGAAAGGTTATCTCACATTTAATAATAGGTATATATATATATATATATATATATATATATATATATATATATATGTGTGTGTGTGTGTGTGTATCACAAAAACAATTATACAATTTAATTAAAAAGAAGATTTTTCAGTCTCTGAAATTCTTTCAACTGTGAAGCTTACAATTTTTATTATTCTCATTAAAAATTTTGTTTTATTTTGGCTTAAAGTTTACTCATAAGCCCTTCATAAGTACATTTTATAATAGTAATAATTTTATTGATAGAATTTTGCAACTAATATTATATTCTAGAAAAATGTCTATAAATATTAAAAGAGGGGGAAGTGTATGTCTATTAGTTAAATACTAAAATTAAAATAACATTGTCGTAAAATAAGATTGATTTCTACTGTTTATTAAAAAAAAAAAAAACGTTACCAAAATTCATCTCAGTCAAAAAAAAATGATGATATCTTCTATGCTTAAGATTATGAAAAATTTGTCTTTTATTTGCATACTCCCAACACATCTCTAGATTTGTTTTAAATATGTAAGAACATCGTTTCAAATGCAGCTCAAAATTTTAAATGAATTACACAAAATAAAAATTTTCTCTTAGATTTATAAATTCTTACTAGAAAATTCAAACTATTTTAAATTCATTAAAAGTAGTAATAATTATTTAATAATTACTCATTAAATTTTTTAAAAAAAATTTAAAGCAAAAAATAAACTTTTTTTTTTTTTTTAAATTCAGAAATAAGTTAGAATTTCCTTCCATTTTTTGTGCATGTTATCCGACAATGCCATTTCACTTTCGAACATTTGAATATTTATATTCAAAAAATGGGAACTATACATCTTGATTGTAAATACTTATCGTGAACATCAACATACATTTTTTTGGAAAAAATTTTAAAATTAAGTATTTTATTTTTAACAAAATAATATCAAACATTCCCCTTATTACCGTGAATTGCAAAATTGTCAGATGAAACTTAAAATGAAACTAATTGGTTATTTATTTTCTTATCGAATAAAACAGATGTAGAGATACTGAAAATTCCCAATCGTGACTATATTGGAAGAATAAACTGATTCGTCTGGAATGCATAGTAACCTGTTTCAGATATGTCAGCGAACTGATAACGAAGACTATAAATACTTTTCTTCCGCTTGCTAAAAACGATGCACCAGATACTGAGAAGTTTGGCATAAACAAATACTCTTTGTTGCTCTCGATGATTTAAGTGTAGCACATGCACGTATAAATAAATAACACATATTTAAATAAATTTGAGCACTCAGCTGTAAATACATACTTAATTAATTAAAAAAAATTTGAAATTTGATTAGTTTGCAATAAATATATTTATCGCGTTTCATTTTTAATTATGGGAATCACACGATAAATAAATATATAAACGAATTAGAGAAAAAAAGGATGCCTTTTAGAGACAATCAGTTAATTAATTACATTTTACAGCTTAAATGAGTTATCAGAAGCTAAATGAATTATTAAATGCAGAAATGACTGAAAATCATTCCATCTCGAAAAAAAAAATAACTTCATTCTTAACACTTTATTCAAACATTCAGTAAAAAGCCCATAAAATAATTGTCCCCAAGAGTCGCTGTCATAAAATACGTATATTTCATTTTTTCAGTTTTATTAATTTAAAATGTTTGAATGTGGAAGTTTGATAATATCGAATTTCTAACTGCTTTTAAAGGTAAGAAACATTATAAATTCCTTCCACATTTAAACTTTTACTGTACTCAAGGCTCCCGTCTACCCGCCATTTTGATTTCGAGAACTCAATGTTAATTCCATAGAATTCTCACATCTTAACTATTTAATCTATTTGAATGTAATAAAGTGCACCCGAAAGAGCAAAAATAATGAATGCTTCTGTGGAATTACTTTTTTCCTCGATTTTTAAAAATACTTAAAAATATTTTTAAAGACTGGAAAACTCACGAACGAATAATTAAAATATGGGTAAAAATATTTTTAAAAATCGGAAGAAAAAAAGTAATTCCACAGAAGCCTTCATTATTTTTCGTTCTTTCAGATGCATTTTATTGCATTCAAATAGATCAAATAGTAAAAATGTGAGATTTAAAGTCGAAATTTCGTTAGGTTAACATTACGTCCACGACTCTCGTCCTACAGACCTTTATGATTTCGTGAACGTATTGTTAATCCTATGGCGTCTCTATTACGGTCCTCAAATATTTACTGTTTTATAATTTTAGCTTTTGAAATATTTTTATAAAAATCAGAGGAAAAATATAATTCCGTAGGAACCTTCATTATTTTTTACTCTTTCAGATGCATTTTTTTTTGTGTGCATTCAGATAGATGAAATAGGCTAGATTTGAAAAGGAGAAAATAGAAATTCAATTGGATAAACATTACATTCCCAAAATCAAAATGACTAATGAACAATGTCTACCGCTATGGACAATAAGACTAGGGACAATAAATCATCTTCACTTTAAGTAAAAGCAGTCTACTTCTTTTACTTAAAGTGAGGGTGAGCTCTCTTTTCTGTGGGCAGTATTTTTGTTTGAATTTAAGTTAGAAGTACTGTTTCAAGATTCAATGAATGTGTCCATCAACCAGCATTCAATTGTTTAGAGTAAGGATGCATTAGACTGTTTAAGATTCTGAGCCACACACACACATAGATTTGTTGTGACTTACAAAATGGTAGTAAAAAAAAAGGAAAGTTACTGTCTGTTCCTTATCTTATTTACATTTATTTTATATTGTTTACAAAAAAGATAATACATAGAAAATAAATTTGATGCTTCGTTTTGCATCGATTTAATATATGATAATTATTTGGTTTGAATTTTAGGAAGTAAAGAATCAAACTTATTCATTTTTTTTATTTCAATCAAGCGATTACAATTTTTCATATTATAAATATTCATGACTGAAAAAAATTATCTCAAAGACATAATGGCAGCATTTTATGCTTCATCTAGCAATTCATTCTAGCGTTGTAATTTGATAATTGTTCGTTTTTATCGATAAAAACGTCTTTCAAGGCATAGGTAAGACTTGTTGAAATACAGGCATTTATAATTCAAATAATAGCGACTATTTCCTATTCATGCTTCTCTGAAAAATAAAAAAAATATAATATTTTTTTTACCATCTATACTTCAAAACCAGATTATTCTCTTTCCTCTTTTCAATTTATGGATTTTGTTTTTATTTAAAATTTCGATCTCGAGTTAATATTAAATGTCTAAATGTCCTATGTCCCTGACTAAGGCAAATTATTTAAAAATCAAAGTTTTCAAAATCATATTGTAAAACACAAATTGGTAAATCAATGAATACTCGAATATATTAAATAGTATTGCATAATCTTGATTAATATTCTGCTCTTAAAATGCATGAGTTCAAAGATATAATTAATTTAAGGCTCCCGTCTACCCGCCATTTTGATTTCGCGGACGTAATGTTAATCCTATGGAATTACGACTTGAATTCTCACATCTTTACTATTCGACCTATTGGAATACAATAAAGTGCATCTGAAAGAGCAAAAAATAATGAATGCTTCTGTGGAATTACTTTTTTAATAAGATTTTTAAAAATATTTTTATCCCTATTTTAATGATTCGTTTACTTGTTTTCTGATCTTTAAAAAATATTTTTAAATATTTTTAAAAATCTTATTAAAAAAGTAATTCCACAGAAGCATTTATTATTTTTTGCTCTTTCATATGCACTTTATTGCATTCAAATAGATGAAATAGTAACGATATGAGAATTAAAGTCAAAATTCCATAGGATTAACATTACGTCCACGAAATCAAAATGGCGGGTAGACGGGAGCCTTAAGCTTTATCTGATGGAAGGATGATGATGATCCAAACAATAGTGACATTAATTGAGTTAAAATATGACCCTCCCCCCCAAATTATTGAAAATCATCCAGTGAAACACATTCACTTGACGAATCAATAATATATGCATATATTCAATAGAGTATGTAGTCCTGTTTTCTATTATGTTCTCAAAATCTAATTTCGAAGATTTTATCAATCGCCAACTTAATGTATGCAAAATGGCGTTTGGCATGCAAGAAAATTTGGCATAAAAAGCCTCATCGCCCAAAACAAAACAGCGCCAATCCGCACGTTTACAGCATGTATTCCAATTAAATAATCAAAAACCAACACTTTCCAAATTTTTAATTTCCAGATAATATAAAATGCACCTTCTTGTTTGATAAAATGTGTAATTGATTATTGTTTTTCCGTAAAGGAAAATGAAAGAATTCTCATGTTTGATCGAGGGAATTGAAGCATGTCTGTCTCACACGTTGGTTTCTATTTCACTCGCGCTGTTACGTACCAAGTCGCTCGTGTAACACAGTGGGATGATATTAGCTGAGCAATCAGCCATTTCAAATAGCCTTTTGTCATCAAGAGATTAAAAACTGGTTTTACGTGCACTCGATTAATATGACATATAATCATTTTTGCTCAGAAAGAAAAATAAATTTGTGTTCACACTACCATTGGATCTAAGTGAGTCCTGACTTGAATAAAAAATTCATGGATAAAATTTAAGAAACAGAAAATTCCATCCTTAATATTATATTTTTTGATATTATAGATTAGATTAAATGATTTTGGATCCACCCCGAACACAATTTGAGCCATTTTTTGGAATGTAGAACATTTTGTTATTCATATAAGTTGTTGAATTGTTGATCGTGCGATGTTTAAATTAATCACAGCTGACTTGGAAATATTTGTTTTAAATTAAGTTCGGAGCTGATGCAGCATATTCCCGAATCGGCACCATTTTTGTATCGATGAGGCTTTTCGTGCCAAATTTCATGTATGTCAAGTCTCCGAATAGCGCATTTATTAAGTTAGCGAAAACAAAACGAATTTGCCGGTCGTATATACTGCGTATATACCAAAAATTCTTATTTCCATTGAGGATGCGTTTTTTTTTTAATTTGACCAAATAGACTAAATTTCCACCAAAAACGTCTGGTTCAAATAGCTTTTGCTACAATTGTTTCAATTATTTACTTGTTAATAACAATACACACTTTTTAAAGCTATGATTCAATTTATTCGAAGTATCATTATAAAATAAAATTACTTTATTTATTTGTAAAATATATTAGGCTGCTATGTATGAGTCATATTAGAAAATAATTAACTATTCAATATATATATATATATATATATATATATATATATATATATATATATATATATAATTCATTCTGAATCTCTGTACATGTAGCTAATAGATTATTTGGATTTATTAACATCGCACTGAAACAGCACGAAGGACATTGACGACGGACCTCGTAATTTTGAATCTCGATCAAGTGACGAGGACGACATCGGAGATAGCACGTCTTTCTCCTAACTTTCACACCACGCCAGCTAGAGGACTTTGAGCATCAATAGATTTAACGTGTATCAGCCTCGGCTACACGGTGGGTCTTTAGGGGCATCGATTCGAACCCACGATTCGATGCTGGCAGTGAATCCACGAACATGACCACTAAACTACCGCGGCCATCTGTACATGTAGCAGAATCAATCTACTTGACCACACTATTGCTAGAATAACAAAACATTTAAAAAATTTGCATATCACACTGTATCACCGTCATGCTATGATACATTAACATGAAAGGAACAACATTGTAAATAATTTTATCTAATCCATTCGAATATCACATGATACCTTGTGTCATAAAAAATGTAAAAACTTATATTCCATATTTTAACTCCCAATAGTAACATCGGTAAGAACTTTCAGTAAATATTTTTAATTCAACGAGAAACCAAAGAATAGGGAAATCTGTTTTGTATCTCCGGATCTAATGTATTCAATGCATTCAAAGAATAGGGGGAAATAATTTTCACGTTTTCACATTTACATCAATTTTCTTAGTTAAACATAACGCTATGTTAAAGGAGGAAAATGAGAAAATATAATTCGATCCAATTATAATAGAACCAAAGCCTTAACTATTTGACAAATCAGAATGACCGAGATTGCAAAGTTTCGAAATTGATGATAAGTGGGCGAAGGGCTCGATTTTTGGACGATCTTTTAAAAAGCTGCAGGGTGTTGTCAGATTCAATTGAAATTCAATTTTCCAGCTTAGAAAGATATGGAGGTAAGATCTTCAAATGTCATCATCAAGATTCAACCGGTTTAAATTTTTGATGCATAGCCCAATGTGTAGTTCAAGTGAAAAATTAAATAAGATCAAATTTAAATCTGACCTCTACTTAAAATTCCTTATAAACATTGTTTTAAAAGAGTAATTTGTACCTATATGAAAGTATGAAGGTGAATTCGTAGCCATTAACAAGAAATGGTAAAAAATTAAAGTATTCAACTTTAAATTTTCTGTCTTTCATCCCTGGTGCCACAGAAGACCTGCCGTGTAGTCGGGGCTCAAATTCCTCCCATGGCGGGGTGTGGAAGTTAGGAGAGGTGGTGCCAGCTCAGGTGTCGTCCTCGTCGCTTGACCGAGGTTCAAAATTCCGTAGCCCGTCACCAATTGCCCTCGTGTTGCTTCTAGTGCGGTGTTAATAAAAATCAATCCAATTCTTTCTTTCATCAATTTATCCATTAGTGTAAATAGATAAAAACAACAATAAAAGAAATCATAGCCTATTAATGTAAAGAAAAATTAAGTAATTTACCATTTGATATCTAGTAAAATCGATGGTAAATTTTGTTCAGGTAGGACGAAATTTTGTTTGAAATGCATTCCGACAACATTGCGTCATAGATTACAATTGTCGGGCATTTAACTTATTTAGAGTAATAATAAAATTGTCATTTTTTTCAAATTAAAATGCTACACAATGATATAGAATTATGCAGGTATGTTTGAAGTTATATTTGAAATAAAGTCGTATCTTATTACAGCTTGGCATTCCGTAAGAAATCTACAGAATATGGTAGGGGTATCGTAAAGCTTTAATTATACGTAAGAAATAACCGAGAGATATGTCGATAAAATTTATCTTGCAAATTAATTGACCCATATGTATATAATGTTACAGATAACAGCTATTCACGTTGATTTACTTGGTTTCAGGAAGCCGCAGATTGAAGTAATCTATAGTATGGAGGAGATAGAGATCTATCTCCAGAATTCTACGATGACGTCCCCTTAAAGATCGAGAAATGCTGAGAGAAATATATAATTAGAAGGCGACTATGTAGATGAAGATTAATAAATAAAAATCAAGTTTCAATCTCTATTATTTCTTATTAATAATTAAAACTTTGTGATAATGCGGGGTTGCTTCAAGTAATTTCAACATTATACCACATAAGGATCAATTAATACGGAGAATAAGTTTTATTTAGATGTTCTGCTTATTAATAATTAAACTTTTACGATATTCCTACGTATTTAAAAGAGGTATACCAATGACGAAAAAGAAAATGTCTACTACCTCTCGTTATCAACGGCTGGTTCTTTCACAAACATGACAAGTAATCTGAAATATGACTTAACCCTTTACAGGGCTATTTTTTTTCCAATTATCGTATACTGAAATATGTTTGGGTGAAACTAAGATCGAGAAGAAGAGAAATATAGAAGAGATAGAGAGAGAAAGAGAGAGAAAGAGAAAACTAGAAGAAATTCATTCAGCTTATTAGATAAAATTAATTTGATTTTTAAGACCTCTTTTATAGATGGGATGGAGGGGGGGGGGGTATGTTTCTCACCCACTACCCCCTAGGTGCTATTCAATGGTAGGACACGTTCGCTTTTTATTTCTTTTTATGTAGCATTACATGATATTTATATAACACTGGTGGAAAACGAGTTTTTGAATATGGGTAGAAACATGGTTTGTTTTGAAGTTATTTTGAACATGGGGTAGAACAGAAAAGGTTCATTCGAAGTCTTTAAATAAAAAGGCGGTAACGATGGGCTATTCGTATACTTCTTTTCTTCCATTTAATTACCTTTGGAACTTTACATTTTAAATTATAAAAAATAAAACTTCCTAATCAAATGAAACGAGTGTAATGAAAAGACAGGGAAAAACAGTTATGTAAGATATACCGAAATTAATAGAAGGGAAGCAGGTGTGAAAAAGAATTGCATATTGCACAGAATATACTTGTGCATGCGTGAAATCTAATTTGATTTTTCTGGAGCAAAGATCTGACTCTGCTTTGTAGAAATTAAACCTTCGCCATAACTACATAATTGTATAGTCGGACCAACATGATATTTAATATTTACGAAAAACTTGTTAGTGAATGTGCTGAAGGGCATTTCCCTAAATAGCCTAAATAAATAAGTGATTATATAATAGCATAAATAAATAAGAGATTTGAATGGCCTGTGACTTCTTTAATCAATTGAAATTGGATATATCTGTGCTTAGAATATAATTTAGAGGCTCAAGTTTGTGATTTAAGATGACGGAAGACTTAAGTAATAGGGATGTGGTACAACGTTAGGACTCTATTGATATTTCTTTGAAAATCAAACATATTAAAATCATCAAAAGAAACCCTATGAAGATGAAGCCATGAGCAAAATAATTGTAAAGTGAGAAAATTGAATTTAAAAGCGATAGGATCTGCATTGCAATCAGTAATTATTCGCAGATGACCGCCATGGAAGATTAGAATTTATTAACTTAACAATCAATAACTTAACATGAAATATGTACTTGCAAAAGACAAATTATGTCTTGCAGCCTATTGTAATGTTATGGCTAAAATTCTTTTCGGAAAATTGATTTTTAAAAGAAAATTTCCTTTATCTGCTTTGATGGATTGAAATAACATGCACATTAAAAATAATTTTTTTTTCTATCTATCAATCAATAGATTATTTTGTACGAATACACGAATCGGAAAATAAACCAGAATATGGTCAGATTAAACAAACTTTTGAGACAGTTGTAAAGTCACCATTTTCATCGCATGGTATTCAAAATATATTTGAGTTTCTTTCTTTGCATGCTTAGAGAAGAAACTGAGTGTAACAGTTTTAATATTGTTGTAAATGTAATTTTATAAGCAATTGTTATATCCATAGCTAAATTTACAGGTCAAATATATTTCATTTTAGACATTACCGTCAGTGTTGGATTTTTTTTTGAGAGAAAACCCATTTACTGACTAGAGTTTTTTTCTGTATGGGAGGAAAATGGAGAATTTAATAATAAGCTATCATAAATGTTTAAAATGAAATAGGAAACGAGAACAAAAGAAAAAAATAAAACAGATAAAAAACTAAAAATTGAGAAAAAGTCCAAAAATTAAAATGTTTTTATTCTATTTTATAATTATTATATTTTAAATAACTAACGATCAAAATCAAAGAATAATCAACCTGCTGACAAAGTTCGAGAAAAATTATTGAAGTATTTGTAAGTGAAAGATAAATTAGTCTCTCGAGTCTGTTGTTACGTGAAATATAATTATGAATTACATTCCTGAAAATACTAAGACTTAAGAAATTTGTCCGAAACAGCACTTTATGAATTATATTAGCTAAAATTATCCCTCTTATCATACATATTACTTTAAATTTTATCACCTTCTACTTCTAAATAAATATGTGAAAATGCAGATTCAGTAATATTATCATCAGTTGGCAATAACTTTAAATACTCTAGATAAAAATATAAATATGGTTTAATTTCCATATTATTATTATTTTGAAAGATTATATCATTAATATATATAAACATATTAAAACTATTTTAATAAATCTAGTTAGATACATAATAATTACATTCATAGTATATATATAATACACCACATGTAACAATCCAGCTCGTTTAAAGAGTAAAGCAGAATGGAATTTAGAGTAAATTGAGTTTTTCTCGTTTATAACTTAAAAGTATTCAATAATAGCTCAGTTTATGTATCAGAATCTGTTCAAAGGATAAATAACTTAATTTTTCAATGTAGCAGTAAAATGAAAGACTTTATCCTTTTTTTGAAATCCAGTAAAAATTAAAATACAATATAGAAAATACAATATGGAAAAAAAAGCAGTAAAATTGCTTAACGTGATTTTGTTTAGTTTTTGTCTCTATCAGAGATCCAAAAGACAGAATTTATATAAAGGATTCAGCCAGTCTACCTGATTTATAATAAGTAAGAACACTTATACATAAAATAATAATGTTCATATCTCAGGCAATTCTTTTTCACTGGCGTGACAGCCCCGGATGGGTTCTGAACTTCCTCAGAATTCCATTCCATACCATCCTGTTCTTGACAAAAGTTTTCCTATTTATCACCTTATTAGTTTTCAAGTCTTTTTCCAGACAGACAATCCACCTAAATTTTATTCTCCCCATTTTTTTCGGATGCCACATGGTTTTACACCCCTTTTTTTTCGGGTACCACAGGGTTTAGCCAAGAAGATCTTTTTTAGTGGCTCGATAGCCATTCAATCTTTTTAATTTTCTTACCCATTCGCTCCTCTGTATTGCTATAAATTTAAAAATATCTGCTTCTTTAAATAGTTTTTAAATATCTTAGTTGGTTCTTCTTCTCCAAAAAGTATCAAATTTAATGCCTCCAAATATGATTCTTAAAATTTCTCTTTCAAATACAGCATGAGTCTCATTATCTTTCTCAGTCATTGGTCATGTTTCAGCAGCGCATATGAGAACGGGGCTTATTAGGTTTGTGAATGAATAGTTAGTTTCTTCTGCTGATGAAATCTCAGACAATTAAAGCACTTCAATGCAATGAGTTTTTATCAAATATAGATAATCTAACTTGTAATTAGTATCAAAGACTAATATAATTCGTTACTAGGGGTAATGCAACCAATTTTAATGGAATCGCCAAAAATAAATTTTTTTGACACATTTAAAGCGAACAGATGGTAATAGACGATGTGTTGCACTTCTTAACCTAGCAGCATTTATACCACACGCACTGAAGATTTAGCAACTGAAAAATAATATTAGCGTTTTTTCTTTGATGTATCGTTAAAAACATTTCTGTACCTGATATATGGTAATTTAAATCGAAACCGAAAGATATTCGTATTCGGTTAAAAATTTTCTTCTTCAATTTCCTTTTTGAGAATGCCTTACGTCAAAAGTTCCCATTGTTTAACCATTGAACCTTAGAAGGTGAATCATGAAACCTATTTACAGTGTTGATTAAATTTTTAACCGATTTAATTACGTTCTGCTTCATAGAATAATTTAAAGTCTTAACATCCTTTATAATAGCACTTTCGAATAAAAAAAAAGATTTTTTTTTTAAGAAAATGCTTTAATCTTAAGCACTCCTAACATTTAAAAAAATATGTATGTCAGAAACCTAAATGTGTAATATGATCTTCCACAAATTCTTTGAAGAAAACAGATGTACATGTTTTTATGGAAAAGAATCCGCTATCTAGCATAATCTGTAATAAAACCTTCGTTTTATGTAAAATTTGTCTTATAAAAACTTTCCTCTATAAAATTAAGGCTTATAAAATAAAAAAATATGTTTTAGAGGTGAAGCAATTTTTTTCTAAAATAACATTCAATGATTTTTTTAAGCTACAATTTTTGTGATTTTATCCATCAGTCAAATTATTAAGGATACATCTGAATACAAAATCGAGTTGTGATTTAAAATTGAATCCTCTTTATGCTTAAAAACAAATTAAGTATTTAATATGATAGAATATATTGAGAGGGAAAAGCACAGCATTTGAAAAAAAAAATAATTAAAGAGGAAAAATACATTTTTAACTTAAAAAAAAGACAATTGTAAATGTTTATTTCTCTTTCTGACAAACGTTTATATTGTTTTATTAATTTTATTTAATATATATATATATATGTACATAATTATTGTTTCAATCAAATGTTTCTTGGATTCTGGATATATTGGTACACATGATTTCCAGCAATTAGCTTTCAATGAATGCGTTACATTTAGCTGAAAGCAAAACTTCCCGGACACAAAGTAGAACTTGTTTTTCATATGAAAAGAGATTAATCAGAAAATAATATTCCGGTTATATTATTCCGAGAAAAAATTTCCACTTATTGCATTGAATTAAAAACAAAAAAAACTTTAATGCTAAGCATATATGTAACGGTCATGAAAATTAAAAGATGGCGTCTAATTGAAAGTAGTGCATGCAAATTTTTTTTTACTACAATAATATGGTAGATGCAGTTAACGAAATAAAAGTAATTATTTATCCTTTTTTAAATACTCATCGAAAATTTAAAACAAATGAACTAAATAAATGAATGCAATGATAAATAATTTAAAATAAAATAATTTATGTCGAAAATAAAATTAATTATTCTACTGTCTACCAATACCGTTATTTATATCAGGGCCACAATACTAAACAAGAATTTCGTAAATAGTTATTGTATTCGTACTTATTTTCCAATACACTTTAAACAAGCTCGAAATGACAGAAAGAATAATCTTTTTTTAAAAAAAATTAAACATGATTCTATTTTCGTTTGAACCTTCAAATACATTTAAAATAGAACAATTAACAAGAGAACACAAGAATTAAATAAAGCAACTCATACTTTCTCAGAGAAAGTGAAATACATGAGTATATTTAGGACAAATTGCCTTTTCAGGAAGTAAAAACTGTCTTGCTCACTGGTGCGTCAAAAATATTTACTCGATGTAAAAGTTGACACACATAATCTATAACTATTTTTTTTAAAAAGCAATGACGATAAAAAAAAAAAGAATTTTTAATGCATAGCAAAAGTGTTCGAAACTTGGAATCTGAGTGTTGATATCTGACCGCAATTTGGGATTATTTAATAAATAGTAAATGTATAATGAAATGGCACTGAATATGAGCCACTTGATTTTTTGAAATTCACATTTTGAGTATTATGATAATTTATATTTAAGAAATTTACTTAATAGGGATAAATTATAATCATAATATACTTAGTTCATAATCAACCATATTGTACACTAAAAATTTTTTTAAACAAAAACTACTAAAACAAAATATTGATTTTATCTTCGTTTCGTTTACTACATTCTAAAAATTATGAATAATGTTGCAATAAAATTTACCTCTAATGAAAAAAATTATTTGATACTTACTCAAATTGTTAAAAATATTGTTTACAAATTATTTATTCTACGAATTTTACTTTAGAAATATTTCATGTCTATTTGAATGTTTTTATTCAAAATTATTTATAAATTCGATCAAAATGTTTATGATGAGTAAGTAGCATTTATTATTTGCAGAAACTTTATTATGCAATTTTCAGCTCAAATTAAACAGACGATTTTTCCCTGAAACTGTTTTGAGTTTAGTTTTCATCGAAAATGAAAATGTTTTGTTTTTGTAACTATGCGTAACAAATGAATAACGTCGATTGGCTTTGAGTTAACAAGTTTTGAGTTTTTTTGTTTTTGAGAATAAGTTTGAGAAATCAAGAGTATATTTTGTAACAGAATTGTAAATCGCCAATCTGTGTCTTTGCGTTAAGTAAAGTTCTAATGAAATGTATGTTTGTTCTGAATTCGAATTGATTCATTCATGAAACTTCCACTGAAAAAATCATAATTCCACTGAAAAAAATAAGATTTGAAAAACTAGATTGAACAATTTAAAAATAATTTGTCCCACTTAGTTATTTTATAGAAAAGAATTCATTTGGCTTACTTTATATTTCATTTGGTTACAATATATGTTTTTGTAATATCTTTAAATACATGAAGTGATTTCTTAATGTTTTCTCTAAGTCTATAAATATCGATTTCAAGCTTTTTTTTTTTTGGATTTTCTTTACGTATTCTTAAAATTAATTTTCAAAATATTTTGCTATATATATATATCTTAAAAGTGTAATACAATACAGAAATCTGAAGCAAAATAAAATTTTAGATTATTAAGGAGAAAAGTTTAACAAAAAGCGAAAAAGGTCATTTCCAAAATTAAGTCCATGAAAATATTTTTAAAATACAATTCAGGACTATAAAAAATCTGTTTGATGCATTTTAACCTATAAGTATGACAAAAAGGTAGTGAAATTAAGAAAAGAAAAACTTTTGTGAAGATAAAATAATATTAAATTTTTTTAGAACTGTTTTAATAATCTGTTTAATTTGACTTTCTATTCAGTAGATTTTTTAATTCATATTTATATTTAAATTTAATATTATATCAGTCACACTAATAATAAAAAAATACTTTATTTTAGAATAAGCTTCATTACATTCTAGCAAACACTTGAAGAGAAATTTTACTTTAAAACATTGCCAGTTACCAAACGAGCAAATATTCCCCAAGAATACAAATTCCTCAAGGACGTACAATACGTTAAAATGCTGGATTTAATTTCCATTAAAACATCATTCGGAGAATACATTTGTTATATTAAAAATAAGACAAAAGGTATAGAGTAACATACAAGTTTATAATTCTACTTTTATCCTAACATATTTCCTCGAGTCAATTTTAGATTTTTATTTTTAAGTCTATACAATTTTCAGTATATTATGAGAAATAAACCCTTTGTTAAATATAAGATTAAAAAAATAAAATTTGTTTCTTTGATTATTTTGACCATCTTTATTTTTATTTGAAAATCTGTTCATTCGTTATACAAATTCCCACCGTTGATCATATCACTTCAGTTCTTTCAGGGTGTTTCGCTGATATGTGAATGAAGTCATTAAGATTAATTTTTGGTGATATCCCTCCACCCTTTTCACTATTTTTTATGTGTTTTCCAGAAGATGCAGCATTTTTTCCCCCTAAAATATTTCTGCTAAAAAAATGGGCATTTTAATAAGTCGTTTTAATACAATTTGATTTTTTAATTGGTTTAAAAATTAACGGAGCTGCATTAGTTTTTCCTCCAGGTTCATGATCTATTGTTCTGATAGAAGGAAGGGTTTGTGTGTCTGCGCGTGTGGACGACATAACATAAAAATGGAATAAACCAGAAGCACAAAATTTAGTCTGCTGAAATTATTGATCATGATTTTCGAAATTTGTTTTAGATTTCTTAAAATTCAATGTCGAAGCAACCAATAAACAAGATTCTGTCTGCACTGCTCACAGGTTTGGTGCATATCACGTCACATGACATCATGATTTATCTTTGGATCTGTTACACTTAGCTCTGGAGCATATGAAATCACACGACAACATGGTGTATTTTTTTCTTCATACAATTTATAGTTAATGGATATTTATGGAAATCAATACATTTTTATTCATTGTTTATTCTTTGTAGAAACATTACAACTGCTTTCCATATGAATCATTTTAAAAGGTACAGTTTCAAAAAATAAAATTAATTGCATGATTTGAATTTTCTGTTTACCATTCGGCAAAAGCTACAGTTTACTCAACACGAAACTAGACCTGAGAAAACTACTGCAAAAAAAAAAAAAAAAAACAACAACATAAGAATTCATAGAAATTATAAAACCCAGAAAGACCTTTTACAAGTTGTGTTTATAATCGACGGTGATGAAAATTTATTCATCTTTGCTCTGATTTCAGAAAGATGAATAATATTGAAATTTAATATTGACTATCAAGAAGTTCTTGATATTGCACATTAATATTTCTTTATACTTAAATGTTATAATTATTTATTATTCGAGGAGTTAAGATCTTTTATTAGTGAATATTCTGAATTGTTCTGTAATGATTTTAGGACAATTAATTAGTATTGGTTAAGAATTATCTTTGCAATGAAAACTGAAACATACATTTAATAAATTTCCGGATATGTTGACTTATACCTTTGAATGTTGGCTCTTATAAAAAAAATATTTT
The DNA here is from genome assembly GCA_019974015.1 of Nephila pilipes. Taxonomy (NCBI): domain Eukaryota; kingdom Metazoa; phylum Arthropoda; class Arachnida; order Araneae; family Nephilidae; genus Nephila; species Nephila pilipes. Next base: position 362,742 of record BMAW01021644.1, on the reverse strand, counting down.
ATTTTAGGCTTTCTAGCTGCATTGAGAAGTTTTTAAATTCACCCGTGGAAGTACATTTGACTGGTTGCCATTTTACGGCAGCAATATTACTCTTACTTTCATTTTAATTCTGATGAGAATCCTATTGTCCACTTACATATTTTACATTTGCTTTAATTCAGTATTTCATCGAATAATTTAATAAGTTTTTCTAAAAAAGTTAGCGTCTTTGACGGCTGAATCTGTTCTTTGCAAAACTTTGCTTGAAACAATTTTTATGCATATTTCTTAATCTATTAGAGAACAATTTTGACGTATTGCTTTGCATATGTTAGTAAAGTCAATGTGCATGTTATTTATAGCTCATTTTTATATACGAAAAACGTTATGCATTTGATCTTTAATATTAGACAGCCTTAGGCAGCTAAACAATTACTCCTTTTTGTTTCGATTTAATAATTTCTGAAATAGAAAATACTTACTTCTTTTCCTTTATTCAAGAATGAATATATTTTAAATGTAGCATTTGGATTATTTTTAATGAATTTAAGTTCAATAATAAAATACCTCACAAAATAAATATTTTTAAAATAGAAATAAAAACTAAATAAGTATAAAACATTTTGTTGTTTTTTTTTTTATCCTTCCCCATGATATTGACCTCGTTCTGTCTCTTAAGTACTTAAAATATCGCAAAGAATATTAAATTATTATAATGTGCAACCAGATTCATTTTAACAATGACATTATAATATTGATTATTTGGTCTTGTTGTTAGAGAAGAAAGCAAATTGTTTCTAAAACAACATTGTTATTGAGACAGTCTAATTAAAAGTTATTTTAGATTTGTGTGTGTGTGTAAAATAGCATATTAGCACAAAAAAACATTCTAATTTAATTTCTGTTACAAACAAAGGACTGAAAATAGATTTAAAAAAAACTAAAAGAATTTTAAAATATATAATTCTAAGTATATTAGAAAATAATCACTGGACGCCTTTTCAAGTTTACGAATAAATTTTCCTTTAATGCGAGATAATAAATTATCCTGTTCTTAAAATTGACTATAAACAGGTGTTTAATTCTATATATAACATATTTCATTGAAATTACAGAAAAGCTTTTGTTTTTTTTAATTCAAATTTCCTGCAATTTTGAATTTAATTATTTTAATTCAGAATGGAAATCTGATTAAAATTAGATTTAAAGGGAATATTAAGAATAATTTTCAAATTAGTAATTTTGAAACAATGCGTTATTCTCGTTCATATAATAATTAGCTTGGGAACTCTGTATATAACTTAAATTACTAATAAATAAAACCTCCACCCAATCAAATAAAACGGGACTATGAAATTTGTTGAATAGAAAATTGATACATCTGTACTTAGAATTTAAGTTAGAGACTCTAAATTTTGGAATATTTTTAAGAGGAATTTTAGTTAGAGTATTTTTTAAAAGAATATAGAAAGAATTTTAAATGCTGCAGTGTAGAATAACTATAAAATGAAATTTCAACAATGCTTTGATTTCATGTAATAGCTCAAAGGAGAAAAAAGTCCAGAATTCGATTGCTTTCAAACTGGGCTTGATCTAAATTATGCTCTAACTACTCTCAAATTTAAAAATGAAAACTACATCATGAAATGAAAATTCATGACATATTCAAATTTGTTGGATACGTTTTTTTCTCCTTCCAACAAGATAATCCGATTAACAAAAAAAGGAAAACAGCTGCGTCAGCATTCTTTTGAAAATCAGTTCATTTGGATCCTGTTTTCAATCAATTCAAATTATTCTTTATTTACAAATTTCGATAACCCATTAACCAAATAGTTTAAAAATCATGTCTTTCACCTTTATACGGAAGTTTTTATTTCAGTCCACCACAGCTTAAAAGTATTTTATATCCGAAAAGGAGCATTTTATTCGCAAACAAATACAAAACAAATTGTTATTGATCTTACCAGATTGGCCTTTGCATTAACAAAGTTCCATGTTTTTACAAAACGATGTTAAGAATTATCGTCAAGAACAAAAGAAAGATTTTTCGCGACATAAAAAATAAAAATGTGAAGGAAAAAAAGTCGTGTAAAATTTTTAAATGTTTATTTTAAAGGAAGAAATATAAATGCTATTAAGCTTATGCAAGAGTTTCGATTTTTTTCTATGATATTTAAATGAAAATTATTTAAGCAGTAAACTCGAAATATATCTTATTTTAAATGGCTATTTATGTATCTCAATCATATATTCACTAATGCTTCAGCTATCAAACAATATTTAATAGACATAAAATAGGAGTAGTTTTCATATTTTATAAATGATAAGAAAATAATAAATTTTAAAAGGCTAAAATTAAAAATTATTTTCATATAATAATAGAATATCAAAGTCAATTAATATTTTTTAGGTGTAAACCTACTTTTTAAGCCAAAATATGTATTCAAATATACTTTTTGTCTGATCAAATGCGAATTAAAAATCTGACATTGAAAACTAATTTGGAATCATGGAGCGATAGGTAACTTAATTTCAAACATACATTTTTATAAAAATGAAGCACTCTGAATTTGATAAATAGCAAACTTTTTGAGAAGATAATCAAATTTTAAACCTTGAAAATTAAATATTTAAAGCATCAATTTTTGATTCATTATCTTATTCTAAAACAAAAATACTTAACATTAATTTTGAAAAATTCCCTTTCTCTGACATTTTTTTTAATAGGAACAAAAGAAATTTACTTAAACTTAGTACAAGAAACAATAATATGTAATTTAAATAAACTGATTCTGAAGTATAAACCATAAAAATATTTCAAATATGTTCTCAAGATATTAAACTTAAATTCAGTAACTCTGTAATTGGCTCCATTTTCTCGAATTGTGCTCATTTCAAACATAGACGGAAGTCAAATTTTTGAAATGACCAGCCAACTCGCCTGTTACTTGATTTAAAATCCCGTACAAACAATACACTCATTAATATATTGCAAAATATAAAAATGCGGAAATATCATTTTAAGGAACGAAATTACTTCGGGAAACATATTTAATAATCTACCCTAATTTTTTTTATGTTTTGAAAGTAAAATAAAAGAAATACCGTAAAAACGAATAAAGTATTTGTACTAATTTCTGAGAGGAATTTTTGTCAGGTTGTAGAGCTATTTCAGGTGATAGGTTAAATTTTTCAATAATATTTCTTACAGTATGAATCAAGTAAATTTGTATGTAAGGTAAAATTTGCTAACTCATTTTTGCATCAATTTCAATTTATTCAATTGGGTTCAAGTAGACTTAGAAATTGATCACAAATTATGATTTAAAAAAAGTTTCTCTCTAGAATAAATTAGTAAATAAGCTGCTTTTTTTATTTTTAAGGACAGGTTTTGATGCAAACTTTTAAAACAAAACATCGATTGCATAATTTGAAAAATTACGAGGGACCTTAATTATTTTTTAACTTTATGTATTATTAAAGTTAAAAATGATAATATTTCATTTAATGCTGTTATGACTTTTTTTCATCGTATATAATTCATTATTTTATATCATTACTACATTAACAATAATAAAAACAAAATTTAATTTTTTTCATTTTTGATTCATTGACCACGTCCATTTATTATCCCTTATTTGTTAGTTAAACAATCGAACAGTCGTTTTATTTGTGAGTAACAAAAAGGAATATCACTAGAAATTAATCTTCAGTCAAGTCTCTCACATCTTTTATTATTCAAAAGTTTTCATGATTCCCCAATCAAATGCGATACTTACAAACAATCATATTAAGTTTGATTTTTGATAAGATTGTTTGTAAACGTCGCAATTAGAAGCGATACCAGGGCTACTGGCGATGGACCTCGTAATTCCGTGCTCGGGCAAGTGATAAATACTACACCTTGCACAAACCTATTACTTCAAACTTCCACATCAAGCAATGGGAGGACTTGGGACCTCGACCTGATTAAACGTGCATTAACCCCGCTGCACAGTGGATCTTTAGTGGCATAAGGACTCGAGTCCACGATTCGAGGAAACAACGCCAGCCACGAACTCGCGACTTTCACAGCAAGGGCAATATCAATTCTCAAATCAATATCAATTTTGTTGCTTTGAGACTATTAATTAATTAGCTTTGTTTTACAGTTGTATTAATATAAAACTTGTAACTGATTTACTCCGTTTTTTTAAATTTTTAATACTGCTATTTGAAGTAAATAGAATATAATTTTATACTAAGTGACAAATTAGTTTTTTAAGGGGACTTAGTACCTTTGCACCTTCAAAAATTCGATTTTTCAAATTTGTTTTTAAAAAATAGTGTTGAATGTTAGGAGCATTTTTAAGCAAACCGCGTCAAAATCCGACAATTATTACGCCCTGTGCAACAAAAAATGTAAATGTCTAAAGTGGCTTGTTCTATGTAATGCAATGTAAGCAAACCTCTTTTTCTCAGTTTGTTATTTTCACACTTTCCCACAGGATTAAAAAAAAATGTTTTGCATATAGAGTTTTGAAATTTTACATGAGTGTTGTACTTGTAAATCCTTATTCTGTGAACCTCGGTTTTGTTAATAGGATGATTATATTTTACTTTATAACATGATACATGAAAAAAAGTTACTAAATACAAACTTGATAGTTTATTTAATTTTTAAATTTTTTTTAATGTAAGTTAAATTTAAAATTTGAGATTTACTGAATAAAATCATTATTTAGCTTTAATTTGGTATAAGAATTATGGTTCTACTGTACATCTTTCAAATGTTATCTTGTGGGTAACGTAAGGTAAGCTAATTTATTTTTCAAATTTCTGTACGCATATTTCATGTTGTATAAGAAAATATATTAATTTAATAGCAAAACTTGACCCAATATTTTAAACTATATACTTTATTACACAAACTGGCAAAGTTTCATATTGAAATGAGCAAAAATTGTTGATTTATGATGAATCGAAAAAAGTTTGTCAAAATGTTCTACTTTTGATTTCGTAAGGTACTAAGTCCCCTTAAACTCATTAAATATTTAGAAATTTTGATTTATGTTGTAGATTTGGTGAAATTAACTAATTATTAATTATATATTTATTTTACCCCGAAAGCAACGTGATCATTCAATTAATCAATCAAAAAACAAATCAATTTTTAAAATTGATCCGGTTTGTAATACAAAATAAAGCAATTTGTAAGACTTGCATGTTGAAATTAACTAATTATAAATTACACATTGTTTTAAAAATTACGTCATCAATCAACGAGGCAATCAATTTTCCGAATCAATTTTTAAAACTAATTTGGCACTTAATGCAAAATAAATTAATGCAAAAAAGTGATTTGTTGAAATTAAGTAATTATTATGAACAATGTATCAAAAACTACGAGATCAATAACTAACAACTCAATTTCTTAGATTTGATTTCTGGAAAAAGTTAGTAATTAAGGGCTATTTACATTATCATATTGTTACACTTTTCTTCTACATACGTATGGTATGCTCTTGCACATCGCATCGGAATCAGAAAGCAAGTAGAGAGTAAAAGTATTTGTGTGAACCATTTGATCAATGATCCACAACGTAAGCGGAAAAACGAGAGGTAGCTGTGATCGTAAATTACAGATGAATGTATTTTGCAGATCAGGTCAAAGTGAAAGTGGTACCCATACCGGGAATTTTTACTTTTATTTATTTATTATTTCTCGATTTATTTCTCATTTTAGTTTCTTTTTTAATGAAAATACAAGCTTATAAAAATGGTAAACATTATAATAAACACTGATATCTACTATTGCTTGTTTTAAAAAAATCAGGAACTAAAGTCATGGAAAGTTTTGATTTTTCTTCTTTTGTCGAACAGGATTTGAGTATGAAGGGGGGGAGAAATGATATTTAACTAAATTTTGAAATAACTTAGATTTTGGAGAAAAATTTGGATAAACCTTTTAAAAAACTCATGAGAATAAAATTTGTAACAACATAATTTAATTATTTTCAAGTAGTTTTTTTTTTTTTTTTGAAGAAATTTAAAGGTAAGGCTTCAAAGTTAAGATATTTAAAAGCCTGGTTTACACTTATGTATATAATGATGAACATTATTAAACTCGCAACTTCTGTATTTTAAGGATTGGATGCAACTGAATAAAAACACATTATGTCATTTTGTGAGGCTTTGTAGCGATAACCTAAAAATATCGCCCAAATCAAATTCCTTTTTTTTTTAGTACCACTATTTGCACTCTTTAATTAATTTCTTAACTGAAAAAATCGTTAAAATGTTTTAATGTAATTGTTTATTAACGTCGCACTAGAAGCAACACGAAGGCTATTGGAGACGGACCTCGTAATTTTGAGCTTCAGTCAAGTCACGAGGACGACATCTGAGAAGGCGCAGCCCTCTCCAAATTTAAACATTACGACAGAAGGAAGATTTTGAGTATCGACAGTCTTAACACACATTGGCCTCTGCCACACGGTGGGACTTCAATGGTACAGGGCTCGAGATTTATGACTCCACGAAAACCGGTGGCAGTGACCATGACCACTAGGCTGCCGCGGCCACTAAGAAAAAGTTTAAAGCTATACTATTTAATGAAAATAGTAATCGATTGCTTTTTTCCAAAGTCTGAAATTTGAATAATAAATCGTATATTTATAGAATTTGAAGACAGTTACTTATAAAATGTTTGTCTCGAAAATTTCTTTTGGGCTATTCTTTAATTCAAAAATTATTCTGAAAAATTCTTTCATTCACCCGAGAATTTTTTCGACCAATTAGCGAATTGATATTGAAAGATATTTAACACTAAGAGTAATTGAAGCTTTTATGGTGCATGACCGGAAAATGATTTCTTTCAGAATTGATATAAAGAAGCAGTTACAGAACATTCTTAAAACATTAAAAAAAAAAAAAAAGCAAGATTAAGTGGTCTATTCTCGAAAGCAAACTGTTCATTTTATCAATGTTTTCATTATTATATCATGGTTAATAATGGAATGAAATTAAATGGATATTGTACAGATTTCGGGAAGAATTACTTTTTTCCTCCGATTTTTAAAAATATTTCTTAAAGACCGAAAAACTGACAAACGAAACATTAAAATAGGGGTAAAAATATTTTTAAAAATTGGAGAGGGAAAGTAATTCCGCAGAAGCATTCCTTATTTCTTGCTCTTTCAGATGCACTTTATTGCATTCAAATACATCAAATAGAACTATGCGAGAACGAAAGTCGAAATTCCATGGGGTTAACATTACGTCCACGAAATCAAAATGGCGGGTAAACGGGAGCTTAAGGCCCCCGTCTATCGGCCATTTTGATTTCGTGAAAATAATGTTAATCCTATTAAATTTCTGCTATCGTCCTCAAACATTTACTATTTTATCTCTTTGAATGCAAAACCATACATCCGAATGAGCAAATAATAATGGAGATTTCATAAAAAATATTTTTTAAGGAGCGGAACACCCACAAACGAATCGTTAAAATAAGGGAAAAAATAATTTTAAGAATCTGAGGAAAAATATTTTTACTCCTATTTTAATGGTTCGTTTGCGAGTTTTCCGGTATTTAAAAATATTTAAAAATATTTTTAAGAATTAGAGGGAAAAAAGTAATTCGACAGAAGCCTCCATTATTTTTGCTGTTTCAGATGCATTTTAATGCATTCAAATGGATCAAATAGTAAAGATTTGAGAACGAAAGTCAAAATTCCATAGGCTTAACATTAAGCTCACAAAATCAAAATGGCTGGTAGACGGGAGCCTTAAGAAATTATATTATTAAGCAGTAAAACAAAAAGGCCATTTCAATTTTTGCCATATTCGCCACTTATACATTTTAATAAATGAATCCAGATGAAATATATAATAAATAAGTGGAAGGTTTATAAGCTTGTACTTGAGTCATTTATCATGCCTGGTTTAACCACTAATGAGCATAATTTTGAAAAAAAAGTTATGCTAATGCCAAAATTATCTTAATGTACTTATGGTATTGAAGCAAAACTAATAAAATAAGTTTTTTAAAATCTTATCGATTGATATATTATCTTTATTTATAAGTAATTGGGAATCCAAGAAGTGATGGGAAATAGGGTAAAACTATTCATTATTTTAATAAGGCTATAAAATTTTGCCTCGAAATTTTCAAACTATTTCTTCATCTGGCTACCTTCGTGGCATGGTTTGGATCCTAATCATTAATGAATTGGCATTACTTTATTCATTATAGTGAATTAGCATTACTTTTATTCATTTATTTAATTGGTCTTCCATTCATAATTTATTTCATTATATATAAAATATTTGAATAGTTATATGAAATCGTGGAAAAACTGGATATGTTCCTCGTTATTTTTTTCCGACAAAATCCAGAAATGGTTTTATTACTTTGAATAAATTTGACGTTAAGTTTATTTAAATATTAAATTAAATATTTGGGAATTTATATTTCAATATTATGGCAAAGTTTTATAAAAATATTCAAATCTAAATAACTTTAAATATTTTACGCTGTGAAACGTGTTAAAATATCAGAAATAGAATTGAATACTTAACCGGTCGCTTTGCGGTTTCTCAAATCTATGTTAACGACAGTGCTGTTGAGTTTCCTCTAAAAAGTAAAATTCCAATAGGAAACACGCTAAATGTTCATTTCGTTCAATCGCTTAAAAATTTTAATCAATTTTGAAAGTAATGAAAACTGATATAAAATCGAAAATTAAACTTAAGAAGAGAAGTTGACTTTCAAGTCAAATAATTTTTGAAAGATCATTTATATAAGGAATCGAGAATGAAAACTTTTTATAAAATGTTATAAATGATCCCCTCTACAGGTCACTTTAATTTCGTGAATTCTTAATTTCGTGAATTATTTAATTTCAACTACCATTTTTAAATCTTTAATATTTTATCTATTTAAATGCAAAAAAGGTGTAACCGAAAGAGCAAAAAATATTGAAGGTTTCTGCAGAATTTCATTTTCTTCCTGAGTTTCGAAAATATTTTAGAGTACTTTTTGAAAACAGGTTTGTTGGTTTTATTAATGCCGCACTAGAAGCAATAAGAAGTCTTTTGGACGAATTTTGAACCTCGGTCAAGTGACGAGGAACGACATCTGAACTGGCATCCCCCTCTCCTAACTTCCATAGTATGAAAAATATTTTTAATGAATTTCTTAAAAATATTTTTAATGAATGGAACGGAAAATATAATTCTCTAGGAAACTTCATCATATTTTGCTTTTTTGGATTCAAATAGGTAAAATAGTAAAGAATTGTGAATGACAGTACAAATTCCATAAGATTAACATTACCACGAAATCAAAATGGCCGGTAGACGGGAGCCTTAAAAGCTTTCACTCAGTCAGAAATTGCGTCCTAGTTTTAATTAAAATAAATTGGAATAAAAATACATAAAAAATTTATGCATCAATAGTCTGTAATATTCTTATTTTTAATCATCTAATAACAGTCTATTTTTTGGAATGAAACAACAGATACACAGGTCATTACTAAGGATTCCTTTTGAAAAATTCAATTGCCGTTCTGAAATAAATTTGCTTTCTCAGATCTCTATAAATACACATCTACGTCATTCTTGTCGTTCCGCTGTTGCTTAGCAACGGAAATCGGATGTTATCCTGCCTTAGCTTTAATTTCAAGCTATTTTTAGACTTTAAAGGATTCAAAAATCGATTTTTGAGCAAATCATTGCTTCATATTTAAAGTTTGCGAAATCTAAACGACTAATGGGAAATAAAGTATTGATTCAAATAGAGAAGAAGGAATTGATCAATATTTTGTAATAATAGGAGAAGATTTGGAAATAATTCGAATTTTTCCTTGTTTTCCATTTTTTGTAAGAATCAGACATTTCAAATTTTATTCTTAATACGTTCATAATTCTCATGATTAAAATGTTTTTGGTATTTTTTAAATACATTTGTTAGAAAGTCAGTCGGAACATTTTCGTTCTTTAATATATGATTCTAAAAGGATTATTTCATATATTTCTGAAATGAAATAGATAAATCAAAAATGAAAAAGTATGGCACCAGAAGAGAATATTGTAAATACGTCAAAAATTAAAAATTAGCAAATTAAGAGAAGAAATAATTTCAAGGAAATATATTTACTATATATTCCAACATTTTTAAGGTGAATTATATTTCAGATACGGATGTTTCTAAAGCATAATTAGTTTCTAAATTCTTTCCAAAAACAAAAAACAGGTAAAGTAAGATTTGCATAGAATTTAATTTACACTAGAAAAAAATAATAGACAATTAGTTTACAAACTTTAAGAAACCTACAATATTAAGCAATTATGAAATATAAATACAGAGTAATAACTCTTTTATTTTATTTTCAACTACAAAAACTTATAATTCCAAAAACAGAATATGGTTCTCCTAATTTTTTTTGAATTGTGTGTGTGTTTTTTTTTCTTTTTGATAAATGATAATTTTTATATCAACTTTATAAATTAATATTACTAATTTTTCAACCAGTTGCTTTTCAAAACTTTATCAATTCTTAACTTTCGAAAAATTTTTGAGTAGCATTAAGTAATTATATAACATGTTTTAAAAATAGAAGATCTAGAAACTTTTAAGTAAGTTTTCGAATTTAAAAGAAAAACTGTTATGTAGAAATTATTAAAAGTCACGAAATAAATAGTACATTAAAATAATTACTTGTGTACATAAAGTGTGATCTTTTATACAAAATATTTTATCTTCTATTCCAATATCTCTCGCAGAATGTATTTTCATAGAACAAAATTTTCTTTTAGGAGTTAAAAATTGTATAATTTCACTCCAATCATATCCAATACTTCATAAAACTTCCTCTTTTAGCGACCGAATTTTAAGAACATGAGGAAAAAGCTCACATTTCTCGATTGGTCTAGACAAATCAGGATTTTTTTTTTCAATTACTTGTTTTCAAATAGGAAAAAACAAGGTGGTGCTATTATGATAAATATTAAAAGCATTGATGAGAACAAGTACGATATCACTTTTGACTTTATGAAAAAAAAACGTTCGCGTAACTTTAATTTCAGCGATTTGAAAATCTTTTTACAAGTGCATTACTTGTTTAACCTTTTGTTAACCCCCTTTTCAAAAATGTATTTTGTTGATGGGGATAATTTAACCAATAATTTTAGAATAATCCAGTCTAAGAGTCTAAAGCCTATCACAACTCTAAACAAATCATTTCACAAATTTTTGTTTTCCTTCAAATTTTTAGTATTTAACACTGTATTCAATTACTATATCTTTTTTGATATTTCTGGTATTCCTTTATTTATTTTACATTTAATTTACTTTCTTTTCAATTTTATATAATCCTTCATAAATAATTGTACTTAAGTAATGTATTTTTTTTCATTCACTTTTCTACTAGTTAGTATAAAAGTGAATGAAAGTTTTTATAGTTAGGATTATGTCTTCCTTCTTATTAGTTCAGTCTTAAATTTTTACATCCTGTTATAATTCTAATTTTTAGAATAACGTTCTAGCTTATTTGTGATTTAAATTTTTGTAATTCAGTTGCATGCATATATAACAGTTATTATTAAAAATAATTATGACATTATTATTTATATCAATGATGATGATAATAATTTTAAATTTAAAGATTTGTTTAATTCAATAGATATAGATGATTTAATTATGTTATCATGGTTATATAAATATAAATTTAAGAAATTAATAATTAACAGCTCTATATCTTATGAGAAATTAATCTTGTTTGAAAGGAATATTATATTTTTCATAATGATTACTCCATTATTTTGCTTTTCTTCACTTTTTGGATGTTTCAACTTCTTTATATATCTTCTATAGATACTTTTAGTATATGTAATTTCAATTTTTGTATTAATTCACAGGATTTGAAAATTTATTTATATTATATATATAATATTGAGCCTTAATTAGGGAACACTGTGCATATGGTGGAACGTCCAAGAATCAATACATTTCGATCTTTGAAACCTAACAAAATTTGGTGAGATAATGTCAGTAAATGCATGCTTCAAACAAAGCACTAAAAGAAAAGAGGATGGCGATGCATGAACACATTATATTGCATTATGATAATGCCAAACCATATGCTGCTTGGGCGGTTCGTCAAAAAAAATCACAGAGCTAGGATAGGAATTTCTGTCACTTCCACCACACTTTTCAGACTTATAATCCTCTAATTATGACTTGTTTATCTCCATGTAAAAAACTTTGAAAGGAAAAAGAATTCAAAATTGAAGCATAAGTCAACCTAGCTTTACTTATGTTCTTCGCCTCTAAATACAAGGTAATTTTCAAAAATGGTACTTACAAATTACCATCACGTTGGCAAGAGTTCATAAATGACGACGGAAAATATATTGTACAATAAATCTAATCAAATGTATTATTTTCTTTCACTTGACGAATGGACAGAAATTTCCAGAAAACCTAATATATACACATAATTTTCTTCTATTATTCTTCCTAATATATACATATAATTCTATTCTATAATAATAAGATTTTCATAACTAAAATTAGCATTTTTAAGCCTGATTTTATTAAAAGAATAACTCTAAGTGCCTACATTTCATTAGAGTTTCATAACGAAGGATACGAAAATTTTATTTTATGTAAAAAGAAGAAATTAAAACAAAAAAAAAAAAAAAAAAACATTGTTTATATCATAACGCTATTTAAATATCATTATTTTTACTATATTTTATCGGAATTAAGAATTAGTTGCTGTTACAACTGTTATAGTTTCCAGAATTTAATCGTATAATGTTGTTATATTGTTTGAGATGAATTATTTAACAAACTATTCATTTGCGTTATAAATATCATCTGACTTTGAATTTCATTAAAATAATTCTATTATTTCATTTGCAGTGTTTTCGGAATAATATAAGTTTACATACACACACACACACACAATTTTCTCTCTTGTGCAGTATATAATTTATTTCACGTAAACTGTAGATGCATTTTGTATACTCTGATTAAATTCAATCTTAAATTTCAATCAATGAATAAATGCAAACGATAATATTAAAACATTATATACAAAAAGTCAACAGTTGATTGATAAATTAAACGGAAAAATTCTATTTAAATGCCATTCGCCATTAATCATTCTGTAAAAATAATTACATAACTTTACAATTCTAATTCAATGCGGAAAATATGTAAATAAAAGAATATTAATAGGAAATTTCTCAAACACAGAACCTACTCTATTCATATGCATTTACATTTCCATGGCTATTCTCAGTGACATAATTAAAACATGAATAGGACTATCATACATCCAACGCACCGGCCTTTCAAATGCACCTGGATTGCCCAAGTGACGTCTTATGAATACAAAAGCTTTTCAAAGATAGATAATGATCGGTATCAAACAATAGACGTTGATACGAGCTCGTTATATTAATTCACAAGGTGAAGGACATGTGAAGTATATAGTGCATTTGCTTTTTATAGAAATGGATGAGGTTATGGAGGACGAAGGATTGAATTGAAAAGTGAAACTAGAACTTTTCCTTTTTATGGTTATCATTATTATAGTTTATTATTAGATAGAAAGGGAGAGGGTGTGTTTAAAAAGGACGCTATCAGTTTTTGTGATTGACTTTTTCATTCTTTTCAAGAAAATAAAGAATACAATTTTGAATTGAATAAGTAATTTCGTTTGTTTTTTTATAATGTGTATGCCCGCGCGTAGAATAATTATTCATTTAACTAAAGTAAAGCAGTTTTCCTGTGTCAAAATATACTGTAATTTAAATATATATGAATATATATATTCTCTCAAAAAGCTGAGTTTTTCCCCCTCAGTATTTTCTTTCGAGCTTTATAAATAAATCTTCTTGGAAAAAAATTAGTATTTTATGCCATACTCTATTAATATCTATTTTAAATTTATGGAAAAGATCTTTTTAAAGAAATTTTCTAATGAATTTTTTTATTCAATGCCAATGATTTTGTTTTCAATTTTTGTATCGCAAAAAATATCAAAATGTTTTATTATAATGAGTCATTTTTAAATTATTTGAAATATACAACTCATACGAATTTTCATTCATGAATATTTTATTTCAGAAACAGATAAAAATTTCACCTAAAGCAAATTTTTTTTTATTTTTATACGCTGCATGAAGCGTGAATTCAAAGTATTATAATTTGGATGAGCTATCGAAAATTATTTTTACTAAATAAAAACACTGATTTTACTCCATTATATTGAAAAGAAAATTATTATCAAAGAGATTTTGTCATTTTGTGATTTGTTGACAAAGTTGAGCGCTAGACTTGTAAATTATAATATTAAATCTTAAAGCTAAATGTTACTAATTTTCTTTCTCTACATCTGAGTAAAATAATAAAATTTTGAGATAATAAGCTTTCTGAATTAAACAGCAAATTTGATCGTACAACAAAAAATCATCAACTTCAGAGATATTTTTTAGAATTCCTACTTAAAATTATCTGGAGTTCAATCAAGATATAAATAGAAGTTAAAAAAAATCAAACAATTAAACTGTTTCGGTATTTATCCTTAAAAACCTTGAAAAATTAATCTTAATAACATATTTAACATTTTCCCGCTTTTCATGACCTTAGTTGTGCTCTGAATCATTGTTCCTAATCCTAGTGTTTAAATGAGCTCTCGTGCTGTGAAAATTCACCAAATGAGTTCCTGCTTGTTGGCTCTAAACTAACAAATAGGACATATATAAGCTCGAGTTTCGGAGGGATTTTCCAAGGAAAATCTCTGAAGTTTGTGCATGCGCGATACGTGTTTATCTTTATAAAGTGAAAAAACGCTTAACAAGAAATTGAGGGTCCAAAATGTTTTCCCACGTTAAATAAGTTTAAACGATGCCATGTTAAAACAAAAACAATTCATCAGTAACTTCGAAGTAATGGAATTTTACTGTCATTGTACACATAAAAATACTTCATGTGAAATACAAAATGTATATTATTTTGATACAAAATCCACTGATCGAGTTCAAAAACTGAGCAGTTGATTAAAATGTTATGAAAGGAGAGTTTCTGCCAACTGGAACATAAGTGGTAACTTAGAAATTGAAACAACCTTTGCTTATTTTATTCGGTCTAAAGAAGAAAATATTAAATTCTGAATCAGAAAAGAGAACTTTTTTGAAACTATTTTTGTTGAGCAAAAATAAATGTATGAAATTACACGGTATTTTGTAAGTACGGCAGTACTATTTCGTGTTAATCGATTTTTCCTGTTAAGCGTTTTTCACTGCCATTGTTATTCCTTATATCCTTTTTTAATCAATTTCACAACTTAAATATCACGTAATTATTATAAAACATTTACTAATAACTAAAGAAAGTAGCATTTAAAAATTTCGACTGATTCTTATAACTCTAATAAATCATTGAATGCATTTCATAAATTTAAATAAATTCCTAAAAAACGCAGGGTGAACATGAGTTTTTTTTACAAAAATGAGCGCATCATTTTAATTATATACCTTTAGCATTTCCTTATTAGTATTTCAACAAAGAAACATTGAGCTTTTACGATGAGAAAACAAAGCCTGAAGTTCGAAAAGGAAGAAGTTAGACTCATAGTTTATATTTAAACACACACACACACAAAAAAAGACTTTAAAGGGTATTGATTGAGAAATCTTTTTTTTCCTTTCGATGATCAAATAGCTTCAGTAAATTTTTTAATCGCTATTTAATTATTGAATCACACAAAAAAAAAGGCATTTGATTTACCAATTAATAAATTTTTAATGATAAATTTAAATATTCCATTTTGTTTGAGGAAGATAAGGGAATCCGAATATATACGAGTTATTTTCTCAGTAATTTCAGGAGTAACCATTGATTGCAGTAAATGCACTGAATTAAGGATAATTAATATTAGATCCTAATTTATTCGGTTAACTACAAATTAATTGAGTAAATTATAAAATTTTCAATAATTGTTTTATTCACAGCAAGAATATTTTGATAGATTTCAAAATAATAAGCAATATTAATTAAAATCGCTTCATCTATCAAATTCGAGAACAGTTCTGTAAGTTCAGTTCTAAATTTAAAATATTCCTTCGAATTTTCATAATTTTTTTAAAATTTAAATTAACCATTACATTGATTTAGATTTATATGTCCAGCAAATATATATTATACAATAGAATTTAAGAGTGAAACTAATCTGAAAAGTAAGATGGAATAGTACATAAATTAAGAGATTTCCTGTTCCATACTTTTTAAAGAGGACATTGGTTTGGATCAGAAATGGAATTAAACACGTTAAAACATTGACATAAAAACAATACTTTTTAAGCAAATACATGTATTATATATTTTAAGGAGGATTTTTCTTATCGAAAATTATAGTGACACCAAACGAATCAAGACAGTTCCTGTATGACAATGTTATAGATTTGTGTGAACATATTCATCATATATTTGTCGTAAAATAAATTCAATCTCAAAGGGTAATTCTTCATTACATTTTGTAGAGTCCCACGGCGTGTTTTTGATCCACTTCTCAGAAATCGAATAACAAGGCTCTAATAAATTGTAAGAACGAAAAAGCTCTTTAATTTTAAATAACTAAACTACAATTTCCTTTCTAGGGATTTAAAAAAAGTAAGCATGTATACAATTAAATATAAGGGTGGGGGTAAATAAGATGCATATTGGAATTAAAATTAAACTAGCCTCTAAATCTAGACTCGATTTACATCAATCATCGTCGACAATTTAACAGAAATGAAAAAATACGACTCTAACAAATTAAATTGCTCCTCCAGACTGTTTTTGAAAGAAATCTTGTGCACAAATGTAAAAAATGCAATACACTTCCGTTTTTAACGTATTTTCAGAACCAGCTTTGGAAAACGAACGTGAGCTCATTGGAAGAGTTGGATTGGATAGAACAGAATAAAATAATACTAAATAACATGATAAAAGTGAAAATGATCTTTACAATTTCAAGAATTAAATTATTTCGAATATAAAATGGAATGGTGCGATATCATAACTTATGATTCGAGACAGTACCTGTCCAGTATTCCAAAACCACGTGTAGTCGCTCTTCCGTCGCATTTCGGTAATCCGGCACTGTCCAGTTTAAGCTGTATCACGCTGCAGACAAAACATAAACATCTGACAACATACAAAGGCAACGAAGAACCACTACTGGCATGGCTGCTGCTTCTGCAAGTTGTTGCTTCGCCACATGGCTTGTGGGGGTTTCCTCTGCGAGCTCTGCAGAAATGAGCACAGTCACTCTACTGCCACTGACCTCGCCAGAGAAGTCCCACTTTTAGCAAGACGGAAAAAATAATCAAAAGAGAAAGGAGCCGAACGTAAAAACAATCAAACAAGCAAAAAAAAAATGAGCGAAAGGTTCTCTCGAAGAAAGTGGGGAGAAATTGCTTGGCGAGCCGTGGCGCATCGACGCTGAGGATTTTCCACTTTCTCAATGACCTGGCTATAGGTGATTAAGAAAGAAAATAAAATGAAGATAAATCAGATTCCTACACCTCAATGATCTTTCCGTCGCAAATTTGCCGTTAAGAAACGGAACTTTCTGATGGCTGCTCTGAAGAATGTGGTTACGATGCTGCTGATGTTTTCAAATGCTTTCAAAAATGGTTCCGGGTTTGGATTGTTTCAATAATTAATCATTTTGAAAAAGAAAGGAAATAAAATTTGTTGTAATCGAGTACCACAGTCGTATTCCTTTACTTAATAAATAAGAGGAATGTTTTCAATTTCCTGTTACGGAAGTACAAAGTAATAACCATACATTGCTGGACAATGATTTTGTATTGTTTGTGGAAGTTGTTAAATCTCTAACAACATGATGAAGAATTTCAAGGATGTTTTTTGTATTGTTTGTCATCATTTTACACTGGTTTTATCGCTTTCATTTAGTTACTCTATTCTTTATAAATGTAGTTTTTCTCATGCTCATGATCTTGCAAATTTTCCTTAAGAAATATGTACAGTCATTGGATATGATTCAATTTTAAAATAGTTCATTTACAGAAGTTTAAAATTTTAAAAATAAAGTTTTATGTTGAATGCTAATTAAAATAACATCAACTTTGTTTGAAATAAATTCCTTCTATCTTTTTTATTTACATTCCTTAGAAGTCTCTGATAATAATAAATGATTAATTAAATTCAGATAAAAATTAATAATGAATTATTTATACTCAGAAAAAGGGCTTACTGAAGGAGATAAATATAATCTAAAATATTAAATATTTTGCCCTCATAAAAAAAAAAAAAAAAAAAAAAAAAAAGAAAACCCTAATCTTAACGTCTGTGTAAAGATTTATTTTATTTTCCTCTAAACTTATGGCAACAGTAGTTATATTTTCTTCGCATATATATTTCATTTAATACTTTATCGTATGGCTTAATTTTAATATCTGAACAGAACATTACAGATAGCTTTCACAATTTATTGTCCACTTTAATATCTTACCGTTTGTTTTAATACTTTTGATGCGAAAAGTTGGCAACATTCTTGCATTTGAGAATGATTTATATTTTCGAAGGATAAATCTAGAATAAGTAGAGTTCGAATAAATAAATTGATGTTCATAAAAAAAAAACGATTTCTCTATTTTCCTAGAATATAGTCCATATCACAAGCTAAAACATCTAACGAAGTCTATAGAAAGATAAAGAAGTCTATAAATACATCTTTATGTAAATAATCACAAGATATTATAAGATGGGAAACTAACAATGTTCTCTTGAGCTCATAATCAATATAACGTTTTTATCGAAACAGCTGTTCGAATTTCTAAAATAGATAGGCTTAACGTTATGTGACGAATTGTATGAGTTTGTCTATAGCTCATAAAACTGTAAACACAATCATGAGATTCTATTAAATATCGTCTTTTGAGAATTCTTCTCTGTGGAAAACTATAATAAAGTTTGATAGACAAGTACACCTGTATATTGCAAACAAGTTTTCATTTAATAGTAGCACATGACAAACAATCCTCTCTTTTATCAAGATATATACTTCGGTATTTTACCGTGGTAATGCCTGATTATGAACTATTTTCTTCCAATTGCGACTAGGCAAACTGATCAATGCTACAGAGAAACAAGTTTTTAAATCTTTAGTAAGTTTAAAAAATAAATTTTAAGAACCCCATTATTTTATTTACAATATACGCTTAATGATATTTTGTTAATAAGAGTTGAATTGTTTTGAAAGAAAATGTATGCAAAATATGTCAAGATTTAAATAATGTATGTTTAAACCCAGCATAACATGCACAGAACGTCATGTAACAGATAACACCTTTTTTTTTAGTAATCTTATTAAATTAAAATTAATTCTCTGAGAGTGTGACAGCTGTTTTAACAAACCCTTCTGGACAACCCTGTTAAATGAGTTTCAAAGTTGCACAATCGTCAGAAATATATGTACCTTAATTTAATTAAATATACTGTCTCTCTACCCGTGATTTTAAGATTAAATTTAGAAAAAAAGTTTTCATCAAATATATAATTTTTTAAATTTTAAAATTTAAAAAATATTTTTCATTTATCATAGAGGATATTAATTTCCTCAACATTCGCCCCTAATTCATCACAATGTAATCTATATCAACTAGTTCATAAGAGTAAGATCTTTAAAATTCGTACATCCGGTATCACAGCTGTGCCGAATAAGCGACTTTCCTGGCTAATCGAGCGTCAATATCGTCCTCGTCACCTGACCGAGGTTCAAAATTACGAGGTCCGACGCCAATAGCCCCCGTGTTGCTTCTAGTGCGAAGTTAGTAAAACTAATCCAATCATTCAATTGAACGTTCTTGTACTAATAAAAAAACAGCACAGAAAAAAAATTAATACAGCACAATGAAAGCTAAAACAAGTTGTGACAAGCTACTCATTGCAGGAAAAAATACACATGAGACTTACTGTTTAAAAAAAACATTTAATGCTACATTGCCTTCGTGATTTAGATATCTTCTTTAAAAAACCTTTACGAATTATACAGAAATTTTTCGATTCGGAAAATTTTATACGTGGGCCAGAAGCCTATTTCCACGAGACTTTGCAACATTTTACAACTCTACTAAGGATTAGAGCCATTGAAGCTCAATAAATGTTCAATCAAAAAAGAGATAGTTAAGCCAAATCAAACTAATTTTATTTTTTTTATATAGAATGATCACAAAGGAACTATTATTATGAATGTGATGTGATAAAAATTCGCGTCTTCAACCAAAGATTATAATTGATAATTCCACTATCTCAATAACAGTAAAACTGATTTCGACTCAGAAAATAACACTTGAAAATTCCATCCGATGAAGTATCAATTTTCAAATGATAATTAACCTTTTTTCACCACTATCGTGTGTACAACAGTATCACTATTTTTTTAATCTCTTTTCAACACTTAAACACGTTCAATCTCTCTATCTGATTTTTTATTCTCTACACTTCTTATATAGTAAAGCTAATTTACATAAGACACGACTTATTCATAAAGTGAGAATCTCAAATCACATAAAGTCATAAAAAGTCCCAAAGATTAGTTAAAGAGAAAAACGGTGAGAACGCGGGACATCTTTAGATTCATCTTTTGGGTTCCCTTTCATCACCCGATTCTATCTTTTGAAGAAGGACTTCCTGTTGTTTACAAGGTGTCGTGAACTAATAACTAAACCAGAATCAACACACACAAAATCTGAAAGCTAAGGACTTAATTTTTGCCGGATTATAAAATGTGTCGAACCATAGCATGCCGAATTAAAGAGTGCTTACTGCATCGTCATTATCTGTGAATTTGAGTTACAATCTAATTCAATGGTGTATGTACCAAATTCGGCTATGCTGCACCAAAAAAGTTGTAACTGTGTTCTAAACGATAGCAAAATGCAAAAAATGGTAAAAATTCGTTGACAAGAAAATGGGTCGAAAATAGAAAAGAATCGCTTAAGTATTCCTGTGACGCATCATTTGTATTTAACAATGACAATAAACCCCATGAGAAAGATAAAGATCTCTAGGGTACCTCGGGGTCATGATTCCCGCTCTTACTTAAAGAAGGTATGTTTATTAATCATCATAAGAGTCACTCACAACGAAAATTGCTCCATTTTCAGTACCATCCATGTTATTGCTCATGGCCCCTTTTTAAAAGTTTTTAATGCCCTTTTTTTTCTTCATCCAACCACAAACTTCACTAAATGTTGACTTCCCGCCTTTCTTGCGGGTGTTAGGTTAAAATCAATAATTCTCATTTTTGCTTCATTTCTTTCTTATTAGTGCCTTAAGGTATATGCCTACCCAAAAATGACCGTTTCGTGAAAATTTTCGAATTTTTTTATTATTATTATTCTTTATTAAAATCCATATATTAAAGATTTAAAAATAATATCCATTTGATTCTAGTGTACTAGAAACAAAGTTATGGCCCAGATTTTAATTCGCAAGTTCAATTTAAAGGACCGGAAGTTGAATTTTTCAAGACCGAAATTAAGCCATAAAAATGTGAGCAATGCATTTTAAACAGCTGTTTCTTCCTTTATAAACGTTGTGAATATACAATATACTTTTTTAAATACAGAATTTAGCTGTACTTATTTATTTATTATAGTTGTAGATGCATCTGGCAACTATTTTTTTCATTTAATTTTAATTTACATATTTGTATTTTCTGGAAAAGTGAGATTTTAATTTTTTTTAATTACGAAAAATCTTATTTCTTAAAAAGTATTTCATATATTCAAATGAAATTTTACCGCAATATTCTGTGCATATCTAGGTAAATTGTGAACCTAAAACATAGCTTTTGAATACATATAACTTTTTATTTTGGAGCTATTTTTATTTACAAAAGTTATATATTTCTTTGTAAAGTCATGTTGTGTTTATAAGTTTTTTTTATATCTCAGTAATTTTAAGAGATAACTGCATGGATTTTTTTTGCTTCATAACACAGATATATGTACATTAAATATAGTGTTGAAACAAAAAAAAATGAAATATGTTATTAGAATTTGTTATATGAACGTTAGCATATATGTCAATTTTTACTAAATTTTAACCAAATATGGCCAAACTTTTGAAAAATAAAAAAAAAAAATGTGCACGAGAAAATGAATTATAAATTTACAATTTTATAGACCATTGTAACTAAAAACGTAAGTGTTTCACAAAGTTTTTTTTTTCCGAAGGTAGGCACACAACCTTAAGGCTAATTGATTTTGACTACCAGAGATAAGAGTTAACATGTAATTAGGACCATCAGGAATAACTACTAGTTGGGTTTCTGATTTTTTTTTTTTTGCTGAGTTGCTATTGGGCAAAAACTCACGATGTTGCAAGTTATGAAGTTTTAAATTTAATTAATTTAGTTATTTGTTAATATTTCTAATACTACCCTTTATTTTGGAACCTAATTTTCAGCAAAAAGGGAGCGCGTTAAAATATGCTGCTCTTTCTTTCGCGCTTTTTTTTTTGTTAGTTTTTTTTATGAATTTAAATCATGATTCGGGAAATACTTTTCCGCATATAAGGAGACATTATATAGTTTTAATTATTACTAAAAATAATCGAGGAATCAAGGAATAATTTATTCTGCATGTTAATTGCTTCTTGCTTTCATAATGCAAAGTACAACTATTCATGTGGATTTGTTTGGTTTCAGGAAACCATAGATTGAAATTCCCATTGATATACATAAATAATTATGTTTTATGTGTAATTATTATGAGCAATTAATAATCAATAGTTGCATTTATATTAACATATGTAAACGGTGTACTAATCTGTAAGTACATCTTGTATGCAATCCAATGCATTTACAACGTTAAAATTTTGCTACATCCTGATAACTTTTATAAACTGAACATAATTATAATTTCAAAATTTGAATTAAATTAAGCATAAGAATTTGAAATTTTATCATTCAAATTTTTCATAATTTTTATCAAATGTTGTGTGATATTTAAATTCTGTGAGCGTTTATTACAAAAAATATTGCATTCTTTCAATAGGAAATAGTCTCATGTGATATCAGGGAAAACATCAGCATTATGGATGAAGCACATTTCACGTAAAGTGTATCACAATCTTAAAAAATCACATTTGGAAAAAAAATCAAAATATTTTTCTCTCTGGTGAGGTACGCATGTTTACAATTTTAAAATTCAATTTTTTAGCGTTCTATTCATAAAATTCTCATAAGTGATTTGTCTATGGAATTAATAAAGCTCTTTCTATCTTTTAACGCCAAAATTTACAAAAAGAAAAATGCAAACTTTGAATCTTTTTAAAATCTTATTTACCTAAAACTATCACTTCACTTCACTTGAAATTTCAATAAGATATTAATTCATTCCACTTGGTGTGTTTTTCTCCTTTGAAAGTGAAACTTCATATTTTTCCCTTTTAAATTGTGCTCAAAACTAGACACGCTTTAATTAAAGAGAGAGTTTTTTTAAAAACCATTTTGCTGTCACGGTTCATGTTTACTGATGTGGAAAATAAGTACGTGTATTATTACCCTATCGACTCGCAATAGCATAGAGAGATAACGTAATGGATTTGTATGAACGAGGATTTGTTCTGTTTTATAATGTGGGCAGAGAAAAAGAAAAATGCTATCTGTTGTATTTATTTGAAATTGCCAAATGCATTGGAACTTGATCTGGAAACATGTTCAGAAATCAATGCAGCACAAATGATTGAAAAGTGAAAGCCGAGGTATTAAGAGAAATAATAACAACAGCAACAAAAAAACAGATCGCATAAGGAATTTTTTCGGAGATTTGTGCCCTCTATTTATAACGAATGACTCATATTATCTTAATCTAAAAACTTACATGATAAATATTCTTTACAGATTTTATTAAATTTTCTAAGGTTTACAATTTGACAAGGTTCAATTGCTGCCTTATAGAAGAAACGAATTAAATATTTGCTATGTCTTGAAGTTTTGCTCATGAAGCGTAAAGTACGGATTAATGCACTAATTAATCTCAACATGGAATAGAAAAAAAAACCGAGATTTTATTATCAAAATTCACCTTTTTTTTCACAATCAAATCACTCATACTTGTAATATCTTAATCTGCATATTTGTATATGATGACTCATGCTGAAATTATTATAATTTACGTATTTGTACGATAAATATCCTTAGACACATATTTTAAAGTTATTAAAGCTTACTCTTTGACAAAGTTCAGCTACTGGCTTATAGAATTGATATGTTAAATATTTGTTACTTCAAGCATTTTCTTTCATTAAGCATTATATATGGATCCCTCTATTAATTAATTTCGATAGCGTATTGAAAAAAATCCAGATTTTGCTCTCATTCTTTATTTATTGCCAAATCTATCATTAAGTTAATGTAAACCAAAATCACTATTTAGCAATTCAAGTTCTTCGTTGATGTATTTGAAAGAACATACATAAAATTTCATATCGGGTCTAAAATCTATTATGTTATTTAATAAAAAAATAAAACCCGAATATTTAAGTGGATTTAACAATATATCAGAATACATAATTTAAGTAATATGTAAGAGTATTCTTTTTTTTTACAAAGTAGTTAGAAAATTAGTAAATAGGCCACATTTATTCTGATATTTGGCTTGCTAAGAATTCTTGATTTTTTTAGACCAGTGAGAAATTTATCTTTTTGAAAAATAAAGGGTGACTTGCTTTAGGGAATAAATTGTAAAAAATATGGAAAAACGACTACAGGATTATCTTTAAAAAATTCAAAATTCTAAAAAATAACAGAATATTGAAAAACTTGAATCCTTTTTTTCTCAGGCGACACTGAAATGCAATTTGAAGTTTAAATCATCTGGTATTTCATATCAAACGAGAAAAAAAGTGATGCAAAAATGTATCTTGTATGCGGATTATTCATACCAAACAGGTGTCTTCCAAAAAAGGGGATCATAGTCATAGTTGACTGACCTCAATGTGCAGTTCAACGCCTTGCGGTGATTTTGAAGTCTTACACCTGCACATGAAATCGGCGGGAATCTCTTTATTTCCTTTTTTATGGATTTCCAGCATGAATCGTAATAGGATCTGTGAGTGATAGAACGTAATATCTCCTTTAACGGGTGACCAATTTAGATAGGTCAATAATTGCATCACTTTCAATATCTGATATCGATTAACTGTATTCAGATGTGTTATTGATAATATGTGTAAAGTTGACGAACTCTCAGTAATATGTTTCAGTTCTTCGAGAAGATTCTAAAAACTTGAAATGGTTATGTGAAGCTCTAAAAATAGCTTTAAACTAATTCTCAAAAATTATTATCGCTTTGCTCAAGGGTCAAAAGGTAAAAAAAGATGTTTTGACGGTAAATTCGTGTATGACACCCGGAGTTTTCATTGACATTAAAAATGGTAATTGGCTTGCACGCAGAAGAAATCAGCGTAGTGAATAAATTATTTCATTCAAATTCTAATTCAAAATAAGAAAAGTAACATAAATACCGTGATTTAGGATTCAGAATTTAAAAAATTACATAAACATCGTGACTTGCACCTCGAAGAACGATTCAAATTACTGTGCCGTATGAAATGAGAGAAAAAAACTAATTAAAATTGGTAATGTACTATTATCGCTGTATGAATAGCCTTTTTAATGTGGAAGGTCTTAAAACAACCAAGAATATAAGAGAAAAACTGAGGCATAAAATCTGGATACATGTCTGTATCTCATGGCTAACAATACAATCTTAAAAGGCAAGAAATACTGTTGATCAAGTCTAATGGCAATGATGTTATTTTGTCATATGGAGTTAAATTAATTAATATCAAAATACTAAAAAGATTGAAATTTGAAATTCAATTTCTTGCTTTAGGTACTTTCAAATCAGCTTATCCTCTGCATACAACTTTAAGTAATTCTTAGAGAAATTGTCCCCTGTTCCGTGAAATTGCATACACAAATAATCTTCCGACTTAAAAGCAATTTTTGTAATTCAATTTGTCGAGAATAGTCATAATTCATTCTTAAAAGACTTTCGAATTCTGTTTATTCGATGATAAACCCTTCTTTTGACTTTTTTCGTAATTTTTTTAACTTCTAGGGCTTGTATTGAGTTCAATATTTGTTAATGATCAGTATTAACATATGCTTCACAGCCTTTATCCAGTGATTTCTTTGAGATTTTGACCTTGAAGGAATAGTGTCGGATTTTAAACTGAGTTTCATTTGCAATCCACGACATAAATACTAGTGGAAGTTTCTTACCTTTTATTTTATGGATATTTAGAATATTCGAATGCTATTAAAATTGGAATAATTTTTATTGGCTGATTACTTAACAAAAAAAACATGAACGAACGTTTACTTATAGTACATAACATTATTAATAATTACCACTTTAGATTTACATGAAGTAATTATCATAACAAGATAATCTTACTGAAAATCGAATGATTATTTAATTACACAATACATGGTTGGATTTCAGATTTGAGAACCTAACACCGAAGCATTGTGTGTTTAATTTTATTCCTAAGAACATTCATTTAGGAAAAATTTATATTTAAAAATCTTTTTGCAGTAAAATTTCCTTTTTGTCTATTGAATGCGAATAAATTACGTTCCCATGGCTGATAACTTTAATAAATTTTAAAAGTATTC
This sequence comes from Nephila pilipes, assembly GCA_019974015.1. NCBI lineage: Eukaryota > Metazoa > Arthropoda > Arachnida > Araneae > Nephilidae > Nephila > Nephila pilipes. Next base: position 336,058 of record BMAW01021644.1, on the reverse strand, counting down.
GTTGTTTTCTACGTAGACAAACCAGATGCCTGAGGTAAAATAATTAACCTTGTCATCTCGTGTAAGCGAGAAAATTGTGACATTTCCTTGTTTAAATTTAGCAAATAGTACTTTGTGATTGTTTGTTCCTTTTTCAAGAAGAATGTACTGTTTAAGGTTAATGTTAAAAGCAAAGTGCCAGGAGAGAAGTTTTAAATTATTCTCTTAGAAATTTAACATTCAAAATTCTTAAAATAGCGGTCTTATAAAAGGAAACGAAGTACTTATAATAATTCAAAAACCATGCTCTTCAGTTGGAAAGGAAAATAGCAATTAACACAATTCCTCAATAACTTTAAAATATCTATCTAAGTAAATGAAAATTAAAAAAATATCAATGGTCATATAAAATTACGTTGGATTATGCAAATAATTCTATTAATTATAATATAAATTTATAGTTGAGAAATAAAATTAATCCTATATAATTTATTTTATGGACAAAGTGTTTCAATATGAAATCTTACGTAATATCAAAATCAAACGATGCATGAAACGTTCTTGGAAGTGTCAGCAGAAATCAATCAATTTTTTTTTTCAAACTGAAAGGTAGTCGTCAACATTAAGCTAGTGGCAAAAAAAATTGCAATATTTAAAAGAATTTTGTTGGCAATCTCTTAAATATTTTCAATCGAAAGTGAAACTAATAATAATGAAACGATGTTGAAAAAGTGGAACATTTTTTTTTCCGAATTTGCGAAGCATTCTTCACGCTTCACCAATACCACATGCAATAACATTGCCATATTATGCTCTATACTTCCGCCGTCAGTAACTGAATTAGCCCTTGTTTTGAAATTGTAGTGTTGATCTTTACAATTAGCTTAGTTTCATTTCGTGAAGTATGCTATGATTCGAAAAGCAGCGGAAATCTGTGTTCATCAGAGTCAAATTGTCTACATGAAACTAAATGGAACTTTTAAGTTTTTTCACGCTTGACTGAAATGGAATCGGGAATATGCTTCGGAGTAAAAATACGTTCGTTAATATTTTGTCTTGTAAGTGGATGTTTAATATCACGAAAGCTAAAATAATGAGGAAGTAAAAATTTTGAAATTAGTAATTCATTTTGCTAAAACAAAAGCTATAGTCTTTGCTTTAAACGTATACCACATGAAATACCAATCAAGATTAGAAGCATGCAATTCTTATAAACTTCTTTTTGTTTCGGACATTTATTATGAGTTCGAAATGATGAATTATTTGAGTTTCTTAATCTAACATGAAACACGCAAGCTGGTTTGACAATTAGAGAGAAATATCTATTTTTCATAATTTTCATGTCAATCGTTACCATTTGTTTAGGAAATTGTGTTTCTATGAGATTTTTTGAAAGAAAATATCATGTGTGTAAATTTTAAAAATTATACCTTAAGAATTTAGTTTATTCCATTGTGTTTTGAATATTTATAATTTGAATTTTTCTAAAGATATATTTGAGAGAAAACCATTCGAAGAAAAACCTATATTTTATATTCGAACTGTCTCTACATTTGCATAATGTATATAATATTGATAGTATATTTACATTTGTGCTTAGAAAAGTTGAAACCCTTTACTTACATTTATAACTGATGATACAACACAAAATTCAATATAATTGAATTTTAAATTTTGATTACAAAATCAATACTCAATATACTATAGATACTCAAAGAAAAAAATCAAATATCAAGTTAAGTTCGATAAATTTAAACAAAATGTATGAATACATGCATATGATTTTATACTTAAATGTATTAACTGATTAAAGTGATTTAAAAGTACATGATTATCCATTCTAAAATGACAGGAAAATTATTCAAAAGAGTTTTAAAATGCAAAATGGCTTAAAATTATATTGGTGAACAGTTTAAAATTAATTTATTTTCTAAAGAATAAAATAGTGAAACCTGATAAATGGGTAAACAAAAGAACATGAAAATAAACTAATATTAAAATGTTTTTAAGAGAAACGTAAAAGGCTAGGAAAATTTTTACAATTGTTTTCTGAGGTAAATGTTTCGCATTTTGTCAACGAACAAATTCCACTCAGATATATGAACTCGAATTTTTCTAGATCGTTCGAGTTTTTTTTATAGAAGAAATCAAACAAAGTGTTCTTTGCGGAACCCCATTTCCCTCAACAGATTTCTTTGTGATTTCGCAATATTTCGATCGTAATTACAAATATAAATACTACTTTCCCCCTTCCCTTTTTTTCTTTCCTCCAACCTACATTCCAAGCACAAAAGATTGAAAAGTTCTTTAATTCAATCAAGATACTTCCGAACGTCTTCAAAAACAGATGATACATTGTTTCATCGAATCACTCTTCCATTATACACTTCCTTCGCTCAAACTGCAGAAAATTCGAACCAAGCGAACCCTCAATAGAGGAGAAATTAAAAAAAATAAATAAATAAAAAATTATCAAACTGGCGAAGTGAAATCGTTTGGTTTCCAACCTGTTGCCACTCCGCCATTGTCTATACCGCCCAAAAAGTGGGTGACACACTTTTCCTTCCCACCTAATCTCTCGCTTCCTATAAATACTTTCCAAGGGCAATGTGCCGGCAAATTACGTCCTCTTTTGCGTAAAAGTGGCTGTGGATACAAATCTTATGACCTACGGGGTGTAGTTGATCATTGGGGGTAAGGTCACGGTTACAGTGAATTTAAAATTCTCATGGAGGAAAAAGATTGTTCTATTATTTAAATAAAGGCTTTTGTCCTTTGACAATATTTAAGTATATTTTTCGAGTTTCGGGGATTTTAGCTTCCTTGTCCAGGTCAGGGTACTTATTGTGTAAGATGAAATCGCAGTTACATGGGTTAAGACACGCTGTATTTCCTACTAAAATAATTTCAAGTCCTAACAATTTTTTTTGTTCCCTTTTTGCTTGTAAAAACAAAGACATAATTAACCTATTTAACGAACATTTCGTTCTTCTTGAAAACGAATTATTGTATTGGATATTTTGGTATCAACCAGTTTTACATTATGACTCCTACTAGTTTAATTTTCAAATATGATTCAATGAACTTTCCGTTTTTTTTTTTTTTTTTAAATTCCAAATACAGATGGGAAGCATACGTTTTTCGAAAATTGCTTTAAACGTTCCAAGATATCATTAGATTTTTGATTATATTTCTAAACTGTCATTTATCGATCGCCAAAATGTGTGCTTCGGCGTCTTCACAGGTGCGGGGAATTTCATTTTTTTTGAATCTCTTACATATGATTAGTGGCGTTTTTACAAAGTATAGGGATCCGTGGCAAAACCTTAGTTCAAAAAGGATACCATAAGTTGAAAAAGATTGAGAACCACTGAACTATGGAACAAAATGGAGACTTCAACTCGACTAAGAAAGTGATAAAAATCTATTGAAGATTTTGGAAATGAAGAGTTGGTATTTTATTAAAAGGAGTATGTATTTATAAAGTTAATTTATTTAGGAAAAACGAAACTGAACTCCGTCATTGATTCGATATCTATCGTAACACATAGAGCTTTTTCAATAGTCTAGATGAGAATCTTTAAATTAATTTCATAATATATATAGTACTTAACTCGTTAAAAAAAAGCAAGAAATTCACATAACATTTTAACATTTTTATTTAGAAGTCTATTCAAATATTTCTCTATAAGTTCTCGGAACTTGTGAAAACTAAATAAAAATACTATTTAATTTATTAAATTCCCAAACATTTTTTTTTACTTTAATCATGATGGACAATTAAACCACCCTTTTTTAAACAACGTATATTTTTAACATTTTATAATGCGTGATTTAGATGACCGTAACAATATAAATTTAGGATTAAAGTGAAATTTTCTACTCTTCTTTCGCATCCACTCGCTCTATTACTATACACATAGATTATTTTCAATTTAAAAACATTTCTATTTTTAGAATTAATGTGACTGATAGATATCTTCTAAATAAACAATTATTAACGAGCCAGTAAGTAAGAAATAAAACAAACATGGCATCAACAATTAATCTTGAGGATTCATTATTTAATTTTAAATTTAAAATTGATATAAGACAATAAAATATGATGACAATTCAAGTTTTGTTAAAATCACGATAGAGTTTATAAGTTAATTTCCCTATGTCACTTTTATTATTTTTATTATAAGGGCACGTAATTTCTCACGCATTCAAAGTTCAGTGGGTTCTTTAATGCTTCTAAAAGCAAACTTGATCACATTAACTGAATTGTTGCCATATAATCTATTCAACCATCGCAACTTAAGGTGGGAAATTAGTGAAAAATAAAGACAGAGATAGAATTCTAAAATTATTTTGAAATATAATCCCGTTATTATTTTTATTTTTAAGGACATGCAATCTCTCATATTCAAAGTTCAGTAGGTCCTTCAATGACTCCAAAGGTAAAATTTATCACATTAAAAGAATGGTTTATCAAATAATTGACTTTCAAATAGCTTTTTAAGCCACTAGATAAATAATTAAGAATATTCTCTATGAATAACGCATACATAGTTTATAAAGATTTTCATATTTTATAAAGACTTTCATTTGATCAGAAACTCTATTTTTAGTCTTATATTTTACATTTTCAAATCGAATAAAATTTCCATGAATATGTTTTCCTTGAGGGATAAAAGTGTGGGAAGAAACAAAAGAACAAAAAAAGAATAGAATTTCCCACTCAACGAAAGTATTTATTGTGGCTACTTTTAAAAAGACACTCCGGCTGGCAACTTCGATTCTATTTTTGTTGTTTCTCCGTCAATCATGATGATGATCGATCAAAAGGTCTCAGAGTTTCAATCAACAATAGTGACCAATGTGAACGAACTTAATGCCTAAAGGAAGTTTCAAAGAATAGGAGAAGCATCAATGGAAGAAATTGTGCGTGTCCGTAGAAATTAAATTGGGAATAATAGACGTATCGCTGCAAAGTATTCGAAAAAGTGAAAACAGGTAGTGTCCAGTTTAATGGAAAAGTTCAGTGGCCTAATATAAAAGCCCATGAAGATATTCCAAAGATAAATTTCCACACAGGAAGAAAATTCTGAAATGAAACATTTTGCCCCAAGGCGGTAGGAAAAGTATTTCATCTTCATCAGCTGCTTATTTTTATGCATTCTGTATTACAGCTTTACTTATCATCGTAACTCATTCAAACATCTACTTTTGATTGATTTTTTCATTAATTTAGAAAGTATCCACTAGATGAAAAATGTTTATCCATACTATGTCATTTATATCGTTACGCTTTTCATAATAGCATATATTATAATTAAAACATAACTAGATTTCACAAATAGTATCAACATTCATGAAATACAGATATCTTAAAATATATATTATAATGAATGTCTCAAGAAATTAAATAAATGAAATAGGTATTGCAAAATAACTTTAAAAAATTCAATCAATTTAATATATATAGAGATATATATAAAGAAACATGTATTCAAGCTAATAATATATTACATAATTTTAGCAATTATAAAAATTAAACCAGCAATTAAATTTATTAAAAAAATTCACTATTAATAAAAACCAGATTCACTTATAACTATAAGCATAATAAAAATAAACAACTAATAAAAAGAACTTGAAAAAGAATAGATATAGAAAAAGGCAATTCCAAAAATTAGATGAAGTAATAAAATGCTGTATAGCTTGGGATAGAAAAAAAAAAGCATGGTTAAACTAACCAAACGTTTCCACTCCTTAATAACAAATTAGTAAAAAAAAACCAAAAATTGAAAAATCTAAGACTAAACTTCCAAAAGATGGAACTTTGCGCCAATAATTAAATAGGAGGAATATGAATTACATAAATCTTAAATGTTAGCTCAAATTGCATTCAAGTTCCAGTATACACTTTCTAAAAGCAAGAAACATAAATTGAGTTAGTATAACTTTTACCTTCATTATTAAACCATTATCTTCAATACTTAAATATATGCCACAAAATGACGTTGTTTACATATTGTTATTTGCAACCAATTTTACTTAAAACTAAAGAATACTATTATATTAATATTACCATATATATATAGTTTAATCTTTAGATTTTTAGTCTTTTCTCAAAACTGTAATTTTTTCTTATTTTTGATATTGAAGATATTGTTTTTGATAAAAAAATTGTCCATGAAACATCAAAACATTTTGATGCTGATTGCTTTTAAGCGTTATAATAATTATTACAGAAATTTTTCGATACAATAATTTTTCAGTATTTTACTAGGTTTTTCCTTTCGGCTTTTCACAAAATTATTCATAAGCCGATGGCTTTAGGATGACGTTTATTTCTTTTATTCTAAAGTTTTTGATATATATACAAAACCAATAATAATACTTCATGTGAATTTTTTTTATTATTTCAACAAAAAAGTTTATGCTTCTTGATAATATTTTATATTTAAAATTATTGTGTTTTAATTTCTGTCCTCTTTCCAAAAAATCTTTCAACATTTAATAAACTATCCAATATAATGAAATTGGCCGAAATAAACTACCCGGAATTGATCAGAAAAAAATTATGCTTCTGATGAAACTCATTCAACCGAATTTAACATGAAAATGCATTAAAACGTTACGCCTTTGAATTGATATTCATTTGCAAGATAAAGACGAAAGCTGCGAGGGATGTATAACTCGTTCACAAAGTCAAAAGATTCCAGAATTCAAAATAAATATGTTTCTTTATCTACTCACAAGGAAAAACTAACAACTAATCTCACTTTTCGTGTCCATCAAAAACGATTCTGACATTTCCTTTAAAGATTTTATCCGCATCCAAAACCCACCCATGTTTATTTGCTTCACATTTTAACATCCACCAGGATCATCAACAAGAAGTCGCATAGAGATATGACACCTTTTCAGGTCTTTGACTTTCAGTCGTTAATTAGTCCAGTCCATCTCAAAGACCTCTTTAAATCCCAAACCATCTTAAAAAGAGAGTGAGAGAAGTGGTTAAACACAATAAACCTTTCGAAAGGTGAGTCCATTCAAAGATTCAATTGTGGTGAATAAAAAAAAAAACGCTACCCGGCAGCCTATTTTGATTCTCGATATAGAAAGGAATTACTTATGCTTTCTTTCATGAACTAGAAGTAATCTGGTTCTTTAGTATAATTTCGTGGTCATAAATTTAAGAGATCGTTTGTTTCTGGAAGACTCGCATTAAATGGGTCACGTGTATTTAATGCTTCCAGCGAACAAAAACACACATTGGTCTTTCTAATTGAAATTTCTATTACAATGTAGGTACAGAAAGATAACGCTGGTTTTAGAAAGTGTCTGCGATTGATAATGTTGATTCGATATTAATCTTTCAGACCTTTTCACCGACACTTTTAATGATATGTAAAATTAATAGTTGCTAATTTTAATCGTTTCCTTTCCAGAAACGTTTCCTTATCTTTGTAATATGTATCATTAGCTTAATGAAGTGTTAATGAATTCAATTACTAGTTTGTTAAATTGTCTATGAATGTAGAACAGCATCATGCTTAATAATTAAGTAAAGTTGATAGCATCCCTGTTATTGAACCACGAAATCGCTTAAATGCTTTAAACATTTTACACAAGTAATTCCTTAATGATTTTACTAAGTTTCAAATTTTTCACTGATGGTACAGAATTCTGAAGCAGTTTAATTTATAAATACGCTTTACCTATGAAAAGAAATTTCGTCTCTCAATTAAATACATTCTTGACATAAAAGAAAGCTTCTTTAAAGGGCAAAATATAGTAACACATCGATCAATAACTCCCGAGTCTAAAATTGAAAACAACATTTTTTTTCGCAAGAAATCTTTTTTGTTGCGAGTAAATAGCGATAAACAGCTTTCTGAATCATCGACTCGTTGCTGTTTTTGTTCCATCAAAAGCAATCGCGGCACCCACTTGGAAAAAACCTTTTTCACTTCACTTCAAAAAACCTTTTTCCTGGTCCGATCGACTTAAAATTTTGACACGTTTCAAGCAAAGGTTAGTACTCTAGAAAGACCTGGTTACTGGTTTACTACGAGCGCCATCTCTGGGTTAGTCTCGGGAGTTATTGATCGATGTGTTATAATGCTCAAGAGTTATCTGATTATAATACTGAAAATTTACAGTGATAAGAGGAACTTAAATTTTTGCTAAATAATTGTAAAGTAATAAATTCAGTGGGAGAAAATCACTTTAATAAAACATCACAACGGGAAAAAATTTGTATCAATGTTAACGGCTCAGAATGAGCCAAATTGGTATGCTATGGTATTTCTTAAAATAATTATCTTCAGAAAAGGATGTCTCTGTTATGGAAACCAAATTTATTCATGAATCAGCCTAAATTTCCTATTCAAATTTCATAATTCGTTTAACTTTGTTGGTAAGTCTCTGAGCTGTGGGGATTTTAAAAATAGGTCATCTAATATTAAACAAGTGTCTCAAACTTTTGACGATAAACAAATATCTACTTAACGTTTTTCAAAGCTTTTCCGCTAAACAATAATTTTTTTCAGGCCTAAAACATTGAAAAAAAACACGACGAAAATAATATTGTTATAAAAGCCATGAGTTATTAAAAACAGGTACGAAAAAGCGGAATTGTACCATATCAACATTTTAAACATTTGGATTTTCCATGTCACATCGCCCTTAGATTTAATCTTTCACGTTGTTCCCTCCCATAGAACGAGTAATATTTAATTTTGAAACCTCCTATTGATCAGGTAATATTTAATTTTATGTAACAGTCGCGGCCACATATACTAGTTTCTTATTTTTTAATAATTGTATCATTTATGACGTAGTATTAAAAAATGGTAAAATTATTATGAATCACGTTTGAGCAAAAAGTATTTTAGTATACAGCCCCTCTGATGATTTTTTCCCCAAATATCTCTATTACTAATTATTGGATTCGGAATAAATTTTGAATAGGAGCTACATGAATTATTATATGGTTCTTCAAAGAAATCGGGTTCATAATGAAAAAATTCTTTTTAGGAATTGATAAATTATGCTAAATTAATCACCAGCAGCCTTATTTAGTTCCTTTCAAGCTATTAATATGAATTTCATCCCTTTGTGATGAGAATCACAATAGTTATTTAGGCTGTCCCATTTTTACCATTGTATATGAAACATCCACACTCTGTAGAGGCACTACGAGGGGCTTTACTACCCTCTCCATGAAAAAAGAATGGCAATTTTTATTTAAAATTTTCGTGCTTCAATTATTTTCACAAAACAACCTAACCACTTTTTATGTACTTTCAATCATGCTAAAAATATTTGTCTATGTTAATTCCTCTGCTAAAAAGGAACTTTTAATGCATTCTCCATTACGCTTAATACATTTGTTCAACTGGTGATTTTATTGTTGGGAACATTTTAATTCTCGTCTTCAGCGATGGTTAACAGACCTTCCCTCGCCTTTTTCCAGACCACTTCTGTGTCGTCAAATTGTGTCCTTTCAAGCCTCTATTCATACGTGGAAATAAGAAGAAATAGCATGGAGGTGGGTCAGGTGAATAAAGGACTTCGGGCAAGGGAGTCATGCCATTTTTGGCCAAAACACAAATTTGGCAGTGAGGCACAAAACTTTCTCATACCTAAATCTACTGTTGAAATTCGCTGAGCCGACCTCCAAGACAATCCAATTAATTTCACCACATGTTCAATACTCCGTTGTAATTCTTCAAACACATTTTCACAGAATTTTATCGGTACTTCTGTCTGTTTGGGCAGTTGATGGATGTCCAGAATGAAATTTCTCTTGAATCTACACGTCACTGTTTTTGAAACGAGAAAACCACTTGGGCACTTGAGTTTTCCCCTAAGCGCCATCTTTGTAAGCTGTATAAGGGTATACCCAACTGACTCCGGATCAGAAAATATTTAAATATAACACAATAAGATTCGACACTACATATTCTAACAAGTTATTACAAACTTTTAAAAGAAGATTAAATAGAGGAAAACATAAGCTGCTGACGACCTGATAGCTAATAAAAGAATAACGTCCGAAATAGGATAGGGAGAACCGGATTACTTCCTCGGCGATTCTTCTCACTTATTTCTTGCTTTCTAGTGCTACCTAATATAGTGATAGCAGAATTTCTATTATCTTCAACAGGCTTGGCTTTCTGGAATTGCCGGTTCAATTATATTAAGGTAAGAGAGACAGCAAGCTTGAACGGTGAGCGATCACAAGTCTCTACAACTGTATTCCTCATCACAATAGCTTTTGGGATGTTTTTCTTGGTCTAGAAGCAAAATTCCACAGTAACGCGTTGTTCACTTGAATTCGCCATCTTAAAAAAAGAGAAGAGGGCAAGACAGCTGCGGCGAAAAAATTCATTACAGGTTGACAAAATCTTCCACAGAAACTCCACAAGAAATAATGAATTCGCAAGGAGGAGTTGCACAACATGCTCCCGGGGGAAATATGCGTACGATGCAGAGTCAGTTAGTAAAAGTGTCATTTAATGGCTCAAGAGTCATATATGACTATACTGCGCCAAACAAAACGCAACTGTGGTCTATTCGTTGTAAAGAATGAAAAAAAGATAAAAAGTTTGACAAGAAGAAGGATCCAAAATGGAGAAGGATTGCTAGGGTATCCATGGGGCGCATCACCCATGTTTACCAAAGATAGCAAACCTTTGAGAAAGAAAAAATCATTTGGGAGCCTCGGGATCAGGATACCCCTACCAACAAAAACAAGGTAAGCCTCTGAGGTCCCTCTGATATAATCCACTGTGGCAGGGTGTCCGTCTGTACCCTCAGACGCTGGGTACTCATTTTAGTCGCCACTTACGACATGCATGAGCTACAGTAGGAGTATTTTTTCCCACCCGGTTACAATACGGGTGTGCATATGGTGCAATCCCGCCAAGGGCAATGTTATTTCGGGAAGTTTTGGATATTTCTCGTATATAAAAGTTGTCTATATCAAAAGAAAGGGTGCATTTATCTTATGAAACAAACAGGACTTTTTAATGACAAATCATAAACATAACGCTAATTTATTATTGAAAAAAACTTCGCTTGAAAAATGTCGTAAATCGTTGAATCGTTTTCAAGTAATTAATAGTTTGTGAGATTTCCGGATCATAATCTGCTACATACGCAAAAGGATTAATAATTCTGCAATTGAGAACAAATCAAAAGCAGCTCTCGCATTGTAAAACACACTGACGAAAAGAGCTCAAAACTTAAACTTTTATGTTCTCCAATTTTATAGCCATTAATGTGTGATCCACTTTCCAAACGTTGTTTGAACTTTTCATAACAATAGGCGTTGTCGGTATATCTAAGTTGGAGAAAGTAAAACTTTCGTAATTTTCTAATAAAAATGGAAACACACACAAATTTAGTTTTTTTTACCACCGTTAGCTCAGTGATGCGTTTAAAATGGCGTCCTACTTGAATTCATGTTACTTTTAAGAAAATTGAACATTTTTTTTCTTTCATTGTTCTTTGCTGACAGAATTATTTATGGCTTACGCACTCTTGAACAGTAAATTAAATGAAAGAAAACGTAAGACATGTAACTAGTGTAGCGGTTGTTAGAAATAAAAAAAAACATATGCGGAAGTATCGTATGAAAAAAAACCTTTTTTTTTTAAATTTTTTTTATCTTTGCTATATCAAAAAGATCTCATAAAAATATAGCAGTTTCTGAAAAAAGTAGAAAAATTAGAAATCTTTGAGTGGTAGTAAAAGTAAGGAATCATAAGTTTTGGATTCTTGTGAAACTATAAAATATCATAGTACAGAGATAGTCATCTGCATTAGAGGGGGATTAAGCTTTAAGATATTGGCAATTACTTTTTCAATAAAAGTGTCTACTGGCGACGTGATTATGGTTCAGAAATTGAAATAATACTTTTGAAGTGTTAATCTCGAATAATGTAATAATGTTTTATGAAGATTAGCTCTCAATGTTTCAAGTCATTAGTAGTAAGCAACTTTAAAAGACTGTGCTGCCTGCCAGTTCAAGTTTTTAAACACTTCTATACATACATAACATGGATTTTAAAATAAAATGTTAAATTGCGGTAACTATAGTTACGCAAGAGAGATGCATATGCTTTCTCCTCTTCCATGTTTTTCTTCACAAAAAGTACTTCAAAACATCTTTAAATTTCTACATCAGTTGTACTTATAAATTTAGTCAAATTACTTAAGAATAAAAATAAAAAGACTGACAGTATTATACTATGGAATGCTCTGACAAACAAGCTCTAATTACAAATTGGAAGCTATTTTAAAAGTATCTTTTGCTTGTTTAATTTGTAAATAAGTAAGAAATATATTTAAAAAATTGGTATTCTTAAATCAGTATAAAAGTAAAATTTATTTCCTCTCTTAATTAAAATAATTTGTTTCCTGTTTTTATTTTATAACCATTCAAAAATAAAAACTTGTTTTGCATTTGTACTTGAAGAATTTTGAAAACAGAAAAAAAAAGAACATTTCGCTATCAGTTCTTCGAAATTATCTGAAATATTATCTGAAATTATTGAAAAATTATCTGAAATTATCCGAAATTTAAATAAAAAATTAATTATCAAATTGTTAGTGACGAAATTTCTAATTATAAGGATAACTATTTTTAAAAAAATTAATATAATACTGTTATTAATTTTTGAATAACTCAAAAATATCGGAAGTATTTATAGATGTGAAAATTTACTCAGACCAAGACAAAAATATATTAAATAAAGGGATAAGAATTAGGAACTCTAAAATTTAAAATTGCTTTGAAAATTATCAGATTTTGTCTCAAGAAGAAAAATTAATCTTTTATGAAAATTAATGAAGTACAAATACTTTTTTTTTTATTCACATTCATAACATTAAAATGAGATTGTTTCCAAGCTATCATTATAATATTTAAAAACACGTTTATAGTTATCTATGCAATTGTTATTCAAATAAACTAGCTAAAATTATTTAAGCAGTATTTTTTTCCTATTATAGCAATGAATAACATTACTAAATAATTAATTGTAATTAAGGAACTAAATGAGAAAAGATATTATGCTTTTTTAATTCAGCGTTCGAATATTTTAAATCAATTCTTTAACAGTGGTGCGTAGAACGTACACGTATAAAAATAAAACATTGAATTAAAATAGAGTTTTCTTAAGACATACCATGAATTCTATAAATATCCAAAAGTAAATCCTCCATTTTATTTAAATATAACAAATGAAATTGAAATAATTATTGTCATCTTATATCTTTCGAGGAAGAAAACTGCAAGTGGGCAGAGATTAAAAGATATGTTCTACCATTTAATTCTTTGTTATTGTTATTTTAGCAATGGAACTAGTTGAACCTGAAGGTTAATAAGTCTTCTTTCATAACTGAATATATTAAATACATAAAAAAGGTATTATCAAAATACATCTTTGCCGTTGTCATATTTTCAATGTTGTCTGAATGGCTATTTATGTGCAATGATAAATGCACTTAGCCTACTTATTCCATCAAAATGACATAATTCTTTTCCGAAGTTTCTAAAGGTAAATCCGCTTTGTGGCTTAGGTATTTATATTTCATTCTGTCAGGTGACCGTAAAAGATAAGTAAACATAATTAAAATCTTGTAAACGAGTGATGGTAAGAGAATCCTGTATTTATTTTATAACCATACAGTTTCGCTTTTAAGATTTAAATCAAGGAAATATGTGAAAGTAACCCCAGAATGCTTTTGAAAAGATTGAAAAACAGACGAGTTATTAAAAGAAGTAAATTTTAGAGCACTGACCTTGTCTAAACTGGGGTTGAGGAGACATATTTAAAAACCTATATCTTATCATAACCGCGATATTACATTACACCTTTTCATTTTATGCTGAAATCAGAGATGTGCGGATTGTTAGGCCACATAAATATGCAAAGATTTATACAAAAGCTGCCAGAAACATGAAAAATATCCCTTTTTCTTATTTATTTTACTTATGTTTATGATATAAATTATTACAAAAACAGAATGAGAATTAAAAATGGAATTCAATTTACTGTGGGGAATAACATTTTGAACAAACAAGTGTTTATATGCAGTCTATATCCATAGAAGTTATATATAAACCTTTTCCCAAGTTTTCGTTAGATAAAAAACACCTTTTCTATTTGCCAGAATCCATAACTGAGAAATATTCAATGACCTAACCTAGAATTCTATGCCGAGAATACTTTGAAATGTAAAGATATATTTTATATTATTTTTCTATTTTAGGGCAACAATAGATAAGTTTCTCTTAAGATATATTTAGTTTAATAATTTATCACACATTTTTATTTTAATATATGTTATGAATGTTATCGATTGCGTTTGTAATTTATTTTCTACTTTAATATTTTATCTCGTTTAATTTAACTAAATATCTGAATACTAATTTGATTTTTTAAATCTCAGTATCACTTACTTTATTTAGTTTGCTGCTGAAATTGCCATCGGTTTTGTATTTAAGAATATTTGCATTTCCAAAAGACTATTAAAATTAATCCATAAGGGTTTTTTCTTAGAAAAAAAAGTATTGGTTGATTTCTGTCCTGTACAATTTTTTTTTTTGAATTCAGAAAAATTGGGAAAATAATTATGAGATACTCTGAAATTATAAAACTTACTTTATTGTGTATAATCTCCACAGCAGTTTAAATTTTGTGCAAATGTCCAAAATAATTTATAAATTTTTAGAAAAAAATTACTTTACTTAGATTTGAAGGTCAAAATTTTTATTTACTAGCAGTCATTTCGGAAAAGAAAGAAATTCAGCAATTTTTTTTTTGAAAAATTAACATTTTGGTAATTTTAAAGTATTTCAAAATGTTATTTGGCAGTGATTAATAATTAGTTTTTTGTTGTCCCTGTATTCATTAATACTTTGTTTTTATCGAATATATTTTACGAGTTTTCATCATTTTGCACGTGGGAAAGTTTAATAACTAAATTAAGCTCACTTTCGGACTAAATGACGAAATAGTTGCTAAGTAATTATATCAATGACTGTACGTTTAAATCGGAACCAAAATGATCTTTATAAGCCTATTTAAAAATTACTAACCACATGACTTTCAAAATTTAAAGTTACACATTGTAAGATTAAAATTGCACATTTATAATTCTTTCAAAAATTTATAAAATACATTTAAATTAAGAATTAAATAAAGCAACAAGATCAGACGAGTTGTCAAAATAATATGACCAAATTATTTAAGGTTTATTTATCAACAGTGATTTATTTTCAAACTATTGAGCTTGTTTTGCTTCATATCCTTGAATTTTAAATAAATCTGGAGTAAAAAGCTCTTAAATTTGTAATATACTCAGTGGCTCTCCAAAGTGTTCGCACACTTACAAATTTCAATAAAATATCGAAGAAATAATAATTAATGTATTAATATATAAGAATGGTATCTTACTAATATATTTTACATTATATACGAAACTACATAAAAGAATTTAAAGCGTAATATAATTTTATTTAGAAAATCAGAAACCAAAAATAACAACAACAACAAAAAAAAAATGCCTCGCAAAAGCCTGGGTACACTTGAAAAATCTCTACGTATAAATAAATATTGTAATATTTTTTTCATTTAGTACTTAGTGGTGTATCCTTTAGCATCCATAACAACTTTTTTTAAATGTTTGGGCATAGATTTCACTAGTTTCGTTGTAATTTCTGCATGCACGTTCCTACATTCTTCAATTTTCATTTTTTATGAGTCGTAGTTCGCTTTTCGTTTTAATGTCGAATCTTTCTTACATCTCCAGTTCTCTCCAAATATTATATTCTATTGGGTTTTAATTGGATGACCGAGGAAGTGTTTTCAAAACTCTCTAGTGAACAATTACAAAAACACCGGAGGCGAACATTGAAAGCCGGGTGTTTAGAGTCTTCCCTTAATAAAATAATTGTTTCCAATACCCAAAGTTTGGGCTGATAATTTTAAGTTACCCTTTAAAATATTTAAATAAAGAGCCTGATTCACTGTTCCATCAATAAATACCAAATTACATATTCCTGATTCTGATGTGCCTCCCAAGCAATGGCACCTCCACTGCCTGCTATGCTGCTTCGATTAAGTTCTTCGGTTATTTCTTCGTATTTTCTTCTGCAAACAATTATAAACCCATTGAAAAAAAATATTAAATTTGCTTTCATCAGCAAATAAGACATTATTCTAATATTTTTCGGGTTTATTTATAATTGATTTCACGAAGGGAAGGTGTCACTTCTACCATTTCGACCTATCTAACTTATTTTTACTTATGTGTGACGCTCCGGTTTCGCTTCAATCATTAATTTTTGTCATCGTGCGTCAATGAGGTTCACATACTCAAGAATCAGGATAGAAATCAGATGATGTTTATTAATTCTTTTTCATAATCCTGAGACCAATATTTGTACAAATTGTATGGAACAAAATCCTACAGCTTCCACAACAAAAGATTATCATAAAGGCATAATTATTTGACCAATGTTAAAGGTGGGTTCGACTCAGGACCTATGTTTTCTTCTGAACGTAAGAACACGTCTAATTTCGTAATTCAAATCTTCCGATCTCTCTCTCTCTCTCTCCCTTTCTTCTACTACCCTTAATATTAAAATATATGCAGCTTTTAAATACTATTTCAGTGGATCGTATAAACTACGCTTCAATATATTTATTCTAACCTACAAAAGTGACCGTTCATTCACAAGAAAAAGTTCTCAAATCAAATAACGTCACGCTAAAGCCCCAGAAGGGTAATTGAAAAAAAATATGCGTTAGAACCCATTATATTTGGTCGAAATATTATCAAAAAAGGAAAATAAAAAAGATAAAATGGTAAATAATGTTTTAAACAAGATGTTATACAAAAATATGTGAAGTGTACCTTGGTTATTTCCATTAGTAGAAATAACTTGGGGTAGAATAACTTATAACTAAGAAAATATTTTCTATTAGGAGAAATAAGTTGGGGCGAAAATAAATAACCAAAATTTTTTTTCTATCTAGTATATCAGGTTTTTAAAACAATTTTTTCTCATTTTTAACGAAATACCTCGCCAGAAAACGATATTATTTTGTAGGTTAGGTATGCAGATTTGCAAGATATGATTTGAAAAAGGCTAAAAAAAAAAAAACTTGAAATTTTTTGAAACATATTTGAAAGTGTTCAAGTCTTTTTCTCATTCAATTATTCCTGACTTCTTTACATTTAAAAACGGTCTTTATGTTATAACATGGTATGTAATATTTGTGAATATAAACAACAATTTTCTGGCAAATTTCATTTCTTTGAATCAGTTACAGTTCACAAATATCTTTCACGAGAGGACGAGGGTGTATGTTCAGGAACTCCATTAACCCAGTTATTGAAATTTCGATTTTTCAAAAGAAAATAAAAAAGAGAAACTTTAAAAACCTCTCTTGTTGCCAAATCCATCTTAATTTACTCTCATATTTCCTTTTTGAATTAATCATCAAAATCGATTATAAAATTCCTTTTTGCTTTTCCGCATAGGAAACGTTAATAGCGTGCAGATTCATCCAATTCCAACATCAAATCTGTAATTTTAATTTCCATTAATAATGAAATAAACGACTCCGACTCGTTCTGATTCGCTTCGACACGCTGGTTTGAAGTCATGAAATGTATTAAAAAAATTGAAAAAGAACGACAATCTTCTATTTCGGCAAACGATCGAAACGCAGGTGACGAAATGTTGTTTTTCAATCGGCAGAATGTGTCAAAAGATATCACCCGCTGCGGAGTTAATTTTTTTCTTTTCAGAAACCATTTTAATTGCACATATTTCTAGCGGAAGTTAAAGTTTCTAATCTGTTTTTCTCCTCGGAATGACGAGCTCATGATGTAAGTTGCATAATCGGGAGAGTTAAGCACGCGTTGATACTTAATTTAAATTCGAAGTCAAAAGGTATGAAATAGTTTTCAAAACTTGATTTATGTTTCATGAATAGTTATTGCAGTACATTTGTTTTTGTGCCCAACTTGAAACAACAATCATTTTTCTTCTTCGTGAAAAACAGTTTCTTTAGCGTTAATAAATATAAGAACTATTTTTAAATAAAGCCTTTATTTAAAGATGGACTAAAAGGTATAAAATTAATTTTTGAAATACAAAATAAAATATATATTATAAAAACTTGAGGCTCTTAACTAAAATAACTAGGTAATTACGAATAAATTAAGTACCCAAGCTATTTACTTACGTATGAGATGAAAAGAAGTATTGATGCCTCAAGCTTTTTTAATTAACCATCCAAAGGGCTATTGTTTTATTTGAATCACTTTTAGCATACCAGATCACTTTTCAATTTTAATCCCATTTAGCTTAAATATATTCAATTTAAAAATTTATAGTTTCCTTCAATTTTAATATCGGAAAAGTTTACTATTGCCCATTTCTCAAAATTTCATCGTTTACTCTAATTCTTATACTTAATTGATTGATTTAATTCTAATTATAAAAAAGGCGCACCTTGGGTGGCTAAATCTGTTCTTTGCAAACCTTTGCATACAGATTTTATTATTATTACTTATATATTATTTTATACTTAAAAGTTATTTTTATATCTTTTTAGTCCATCTTTAAATAAAAGTTTCATTTAACTTTTCTTGCTGATTTACTTATTTTTAGTCAAAAAATGTAAAACTAATAAGCAATTATGAGACCTATAATTGTGTACAAATTTCAAATCAATTGGATGTGGTTAAGTGGGAGGTTCGAGCTCCCAGAACTTTCCAAAATTCTGGAGTATATCAAAGTATTGTAAAATTTGCAAAAATAGTTAAAGGAATCAAACAAATTATTAGTGTTACAGAAAAAGCTAATGTCAATTAAATGCAATTTAAAATGAAAGAGGTGTCTGGAAGAATGAAACCAAATCACATTTTCTTTTTAAATTCTATAGTTTTAAATATTGTAATGTGAAACCTTGCAAAAAGCACAGCGTTTAGTTCTGCTGGAAAATGAACTATGTTTTAGAAAGAGAATTAAAAACGGTTACACTCAAGTGGCAAAGAAAATATTACTGATTGTACTTTTGTTAGTATTAATTTTAATCTTCTAATGGCAAAAGATAAAATTAAAAACCAATAAGTGTTTGAATACTTAATTATTCTCATAAAAATGAATATTCCTGATATATATGTTATTGCTATTATATATTTTAGGAATATTAACAATTTAGAAAACTTTCAAAGAGGTTTTGATGGAAATTTGATTTTACTCTGTTGATATAAAATCTACAGAAATAAAATAAAATTATACTGGTCTGTGCAAATAAAATTATACTGATCACAACAGATGTTTTCAGAATATAATTAAAGATTAATGTAAATGTAAAAAAGTCGATTTTGTTTTGGTTGCATTGAAAAATAATGAATCGAATTATGAGCAGTGAAATTACTTTTAAAGTATCTTAAATTCTAGCGAAAAATTGTAACACATTTTCAAAATATAAATTAGGCTTCTGTTCTAGTAAAGTATTTTTGGAATTTAAATTTTATTCACTTGTATCATTTTTTTTAAATTAGGCTTCTACGTATTGCGTGCAACTTTCTCACTTATCGTTTCAGATACCCAGCAACCATATTTTTTTTTAACTAACACAGTATCTTTGTTTTAAACCTAGAAAATTAAAAAAATTCCTATATGATAATGATATGAGTTGCCATATTACCAAATCTTTTATAAATAATAATCACAAAGAAGATTTAAAATCATTTTGTAAAAAGTTGTTAAAAATGTGAATGATTCTTTCCACATATTTTTATAACACATTTGCTTCACATCCCATGCCTCAATATAGCTAAATGAACATACAAAAAATTTATTTCGAGAAATCATCACTCATTCTTTAATTATAGAAAGAATTAAAAAAGAAGAATTTCTCTAAAGGAAATAATAATCGTCTGTATTTAGATAATAATCATCAACATCTGACGTCATCGCCCTGGCATATGATAGAAAATTAGCAATTTACTCGGAGGACATTCATTTGAGGTAGGTATTACGAATTCTTTTAGAAAGGAACTTTGATATTTCCAAATTTCGAGTTCTGTTTATCTTAAGTATAAAAATTTTTAGTAAATAACTTTATATGAAATGCGATTATTCAATGCACACACAACTACATCTACTGTTGATAAAACATTTACAGAATCATTATTTTGAAAAAATTAATGAAAGATTATTGAAAAAGAAATTAACAAAATCCTTCCTCTTTCACTTCTATAATGATATTAAAAATATCTTAATTTTCAATACTTACAAAATATTACGTAATTATAGATATTTAGTTTTAGTTATATTTTATGTATTTTCATTTTAAGATAGCGTTAGGATCAAACCAAATGGAACGGATTTTTTTAAAACAAAAAAGTCTCATTTTGAATTATGAATTTTACAAAGTCCCTTTATATGACTAAATTCAGTTCTTATTCACATGATTGACATTTTAATCATGAATAATTAATATTTAATCACTTCGTATACAATCTATGTGGACAAGAATTGAAAACTTAAAAAGACATAGCATTTTACGAGCAATTTCTTAAATTAGTAATTTAATAAGAAAATTTTTATATAACTTTAAATTCACATAAGATACATATTTCAGAAAAAAAAACTTAATTTTCAAACAGATAGCTATTTAAAAGTTTAAATTTTGAGATATTTCAATATTATAAAATTTCTACTAATTCTACAAAATCCTAATGTTTTTCAGCATTTTTTGTTCAATTTCTTAAAAGTGTTTCTCACAATTACGTTCATGGGTATACTAGTACCAGTATTAATTATAGTTTTACAAACTTTTTTTCTATCAAACACTACACAAAAGTAAAAAACCAGCTTCATCGAATTTCGTGGATTTTTTTTTTAAAAAAATAGCTATTTATCTAAATCCTTATTCCATGAACAAAATAACCATATTATGTAAAACAACCAGAAAAAGTTTCAAATTGTTATATTGATTATATATTGATTACAAAAAAAAGCATTTTATGTGCAGAACCATCATGAAGAAAAATAAACTGAGAAAAATCAGCTTAAAGTTTTGAAAGTAATCGAGATCATGAATTTTTGGCACACTGTTAAAGAAATTTAAATAACTCACTAAATAATGTAATTAGAGCTGAGAAATTTCGAACTTATACATAGAAACAGCATTTAAATAAAATAAAGCAGTAAATTTTTTCGAAACTTTGGTGATTCTTAGGGAATTGTGCTCCCTTAAAATTTTAAATAAACAATTCCACCTTATAACACACTTATAATAATTACTCCTTAAATGTTTGCTTATTATTAGAATACCATTTGGATATAATTTATCATTCTATAAATTTTCTGTTAGTTAATGATTGCTTAATGTTTTTATATGGTTTTTTCCTACGTACATTAACTATTTAAGTTTTTCAGCATCAATAAAAAATTTATTCTAGTTTTTATCGTAAGACTTGTTGTCTGATCAAGGGTTTAATGAACATTGTAAAGCTAAAAATATAATTTAATTTATATAAGTTCTTTTAAACTCTGTATAAATTAGTACTCATACTGCAAAACACGTTAATACATTATACAAATTTTTAATAATGTTCTTTCATAATAAGTAAGTTAATCATTTTCTGTCATCTTTGAAGACAAAATGTGAAAATTCTTTTTTGCGATGCAAATATCTTTTTTAACCTAAAAATCTCAATTTTTTTTTCATTAAATTATATTAATCGTAAATAAGAAACTGTAAATTTCGTTTTTAATGCATTAAGCTCGTGTTTATTTCACACCCAAATGATAAAAGTTAAGTTTTGTTATTTGAGCACAATAGCTTAATTTTAAGCTTGATTTTTATACAGAAGCTAATATAGTTGCATTATACTCAATCTAATGTGTAAATAATTTATTTATTTATCTAAATTGTACAACAAATGATTTTGAAAAAAAATTCTATTCCATAAAAATTGTAACAATTTTTCTTAATATCTTAAAATTCCTGATTAAAAATATCAAATCACAACAAATAAAACTAAACATCCTAAAAAATTAAGAATAACATATACAGAATATAAAACTACTATGAAATGAATCAAAATTTTCTTCTTTGGTTGTATTTCAATGAAAACATTTTATCCTGTTTAAATATAGAAATAAAAATAGAGCTCGAATATCTTACATTTTCTTTACATTTAACTCTGATTTAGTTCATAAAATATTTTCACTACTATAAGAATTATTGATGATGGCTTAGGAATATTAAGTATATACGACTTCTTTCTCAAAATAAGTAGCACATGGATTTATTTATGAGCCTACAATTGCCTCCAAGACTAAGATTCGATAGAGATTCATTTTTATTTTTGAATTATTTGCATCACATTAAAGAGTCCTTCAATAATTGTTTTCAATGCTGAACACGCATCAAACGAGGAAATTGTTTTCCCCCCGGCAGGACATTCATTCTTCTAACAATTTTCTCGGAATATTTGGGCTTCAAAGAATAGTTAAATTCAAAATACATTAGCTCTTTTCTTAAATTCTAGTCAAATCCTAAACTCATAACCCTCTAGTTACTAAGCAACTATTCTACAACTAAGTTTGTTATATCGTCTGCTCGAAAGTTAAAAGACTTCAAGTTCATCATGGACTACCCAAACTTTACTAATTAATCAAATTTGTGAATCATTGAAAGAAAATTTTGAATGATATTTATGTAGCAAAAGTTTTTATACAATATATATATATATATATATATATATATATATATATACCTCTTCCTATAGGTTTGCATTATTTTTAATCTTAAAATATAATTATTCTGTTTGATGTTTGAATAAAATATAATTAATTTCTGTTTCCTAAACAAGTCTTTAATTTTTATACAATTGACATAAAAATTTTAAAAAATTAAATATGAATTGAAAATTGGAATTTAAATTTTCAAGGTGATTTTCCCCACTAACGTTTAAGAAAAATTAGTATTATTTAAGTAAAATTCAAATAGTAATTAATATTTTTACCCTACCAATCTAAAATAAAATGTTATTAAATTTCGCAAAATGGCCTTATTTAAATTCATGAGTTACTTAATCTTAATTTAATTTCTATAAGATTAAAAGTTCAGTTTCTTATAAGTTTTTAAAAAATAACTATTTATACATAATAAAAGATCAACCCTCATTACAAACTGAAATATTTCTAAATCTCACACATACATAGTGTGAATATATATATATATATATATATATATATATATATATATATATATACAAATTCAATCTAGTATTTAGTATTTATATATATGCTAAATTTACATCAGATAAATAAGTCAAGTATTTTAATGATATTTAAAATTGAAAAATGAAATTGATATTAAAAAAAAAGAATTTGAATTAAAACTAAAAATTGAAATGAACAAGAATTTATTTATTATTTTTGAAAAAGAGATTTAAATTGAAGATAAAATTAATTTTTATGAATTTGAAGGAAGCAAAAAAAAATTAAGCATTAAATTTGAAGTAACTAAAAAAAACTGATTGGGGATTAGAATTTAAATTCAAAATAGGTAATCTGACATCCAATTTAAAAACAAAGAGAAAAAAAATCAAGTTAAATTTGTATGAAATTGTAAAACTGACTAAGAAAATATTCATATGTAAAATGATTGAATAAGAAAAGAAGAATTGTAGAATGCCTAAGAAAACTTTTTAAAACACTTGCCGCTTCTGAAGTGCCCATATTTTCTTTCACCTTCCAAATATCACTTCACAGAGTCAAAATCACACCTTTTCTATCACATCCCCGGCTCACGTTTGACTATTTATACGGCGACCTACAAAAAAAGAACACATCCCAAAGAATACGCCCATGGAAGATTTTGGCGGGAAAATGTAAAATGAGATCAGCAGGATGATTACAAGATGATTGACAAAAGTTCAATGTTTGCCCGTTTCAAACACCACATTCATTACTGTTTATTGCGAATGCTTTTCTTAGCAGGATGTGAAAAAGAGGTAATTTAATAGTAGAATTCAAGTGAAAATTTTACTTTCTTTTGTTCTATTATGAAAAGTTGTCTCTTTCCCTTTACGTAACCCGAAAATACGGAAGGGAAAGTAAGTGATGGAACAGCCAAAAGAGAGGTGACAACATAATGCGAAAAAACCTCGTTTTCATTCTAAGGGATATTTTTTCCAGTATTTTCCTTCCTTATTTTTGTATGTGTAAACTGAAATCGGCACGTCCTCGGCGCATTTTATTTTGGGATTGCGTACGCTTATGATTTTTACACAATTTGGTACATCCACGTGTTGATAGTTACTGAATAATATTGAGTCATCATTATCAATTATGGTCATGTAATCAGCTTCGTATGCAGGGCCGTAGCCATAATAAGCAACTTGAACTTAAGCAATAGCCAACTTTTTAAAAAATTTATTTATGCATTATATTTGATGAATTCGAAGATAACTCATTTCAAACTCCATTTTATGCTATTGTTTTTACTCGAATTCGGAGGCGTGATTTGTATTCAGTTTTATGTGTCTACATTAAATTTTCAACTAGTGAAATTTAACTCGAGGAAATTCTGAGAATAGTGTACGACTGCGTTCTCGTTTCTATTATGAAAATTCTATTGATTACCAGAAAAGAGAGCACATAAGTTGCAATGCATAGATGCACAATATCAAAAATATATTAATCAATCGTTTGTAGCTAGAGTGAATTTGGTTCCTCTAACTAATTAGAAATTCTTATGAATTATATTTTTATCGTGAATTCCCTATTATTAACTAACATACCATAACCGGTCTTTTGATCGGTAATGAGTTTTTGCATAGAAAATGCGCATATCATCTTATCGCTTTTGCACATTTGACTTCATGACCTTTTCAAAAATTATGTATAGTTAATATTGAACTGTTTTTTTTTATTTGTATTTTGTTCATTTTGAGTAATACTTGTCGTATACCGTTATATATCGCAATCGGTCATTTGACCGGGAGAACAATTTATTGCTTTATAAGGTTACTGGATCATAAATTATGATGTACATGCGTATTCAACGTATTGTAATTATACAGTTCATTACAATAAAACTAAATTTGGTGTAGACATGACCGACATCAAATGGCGAGGAAATATACCACAAAATTTTAGTCTTGCAGATGTATTTTCTTTTCCGGTAAAGATAAAAATTCATTTTCGGAAAAATTATAATGTGTTGGATGTGTCCTAGCTAAGCGTTTTATCGAAAATAGAATCAGAATTGTAACTTAAGCTTGAGCCTGAAAATATAAATTATTTGAATGGTATTTTACAATACAACTAAAAACGCAAATGTTGAATAAAAAAATCACATTAAACTAAGAGCTGAATTCACTCCAAGGAAGCAACCTCCGAACCGTAAAGGTATAGTCTTCAATAACCAATGGTGGCCGTGATAGCCTAGTGTAATGGTCGCAACAGACATTGCTTTTTTCAAGTCATTTGCTCAAGCCCAGAACTTCTAACGATTCAC
The DNA here is from genome assembly GCA_019974015.1 of Nephila pilipes. NCBI lineage: Eukaryota > Metazoa > Arthropoda > Arachnida > Araneae > Nephilidae > Nephila > Nephila pilipes. The sequence continues at coordinate 310,502 of BMAW01021644.1, read as the reverse complement.
TGTGTTGTGGGTTCGATGCACGTCAAATCTGGAATAGGTCCCAAATCCTCCCGATGGCGTGGTGTGGAAATTTAGAGAGGAAGATGCTTCGTCCTCGTCACATGCCGAAGTCTCAAAATTACAAGATCCGTCGCGAATAGTGTTTGTGTTGCTTCTCAGAGTGACGTTAATTAAAAAATCAAATCAAAATCAATAATCAATTGTTTTGAGAGTTCAATAGTACTTCAAAATTTAAAATGTAAACTTAGAAACCTTTCAGCTTCCGTTTCAAACAGTTCAACACTATTCGTACCCCCAACCAATCAAATGACGATAGTAAACTTTTGATTAAAAAATTACAAATAATGTTATCTTCTGATTGATTGTTTGTTTTTATGGGATATAGAGCAATAAAGGCTATATTATCCCTATGTTATCCTTTTCTCAGTTGAGTTAATTGTATGTATAAAACACACAAACTGATTAAATCATTAATGATTATTTTTATTTTGAGAAAAACACGAGTCTTTTATCATTTACCTCGACAGGTTACTTAACCGGAAGAAAAATGTATTGCGTTACTGGGTTATGTACGCATTTCACATTTACTGTTGATTTTCTGAACGCATCTGCAAGGACTGTGTCATAGTAAGTTTAGTAACAATACCTATGAATTGAAATTTCATCAAAGTGGATAAAATTTCAAGTACCATTTTCCAGGAAGCAAGAGCGACAGCTGAAACGAAATGGCAGTTTTTAATTTGTTTTAAAACGTTACTTTATTACGATTATACTTGGGTTATGCTTTTCACAGCAAATGTCAGAACAATCAAAATGCGCAAAGTTCTTGGATGAAAATAGACGAATAATTTTCTGAAAGGGAAGATAAACTGTTTGAAAAAATGGAACCGAGTCTGGGTCCACATACACAAATATCTGCGATGAAGGGGGGGAATATTCAAATATAAGTGGTAAACGATAAAAGAATGAGATCGCTCTCAAGTTCAGAAGACACGGTAATGAAAAACAATTTTTTCTCTATATTTGAAATGTTTGAATCTTGCGCCAAACATTTGTTTCTATTATAATCTTGAGAGGAAAAAGGAAGAAAAAGGTAAAAATTAGTTGACTAGGAAGGTCTGAAATAGAGAAGGACCTTTAAAGAATCC
>BMAW01021644.1:281909-309344 GCA_019974015.1 Nephila pilipes | reverse complement strand
CGTGTTTTGTTTTATACCAAAAACAAAAATCTTCATTAGAAAGAAAAGGTCACTAAAGTGGGTCTTCGGGGTCATGATTCCTGTATTTATATAAAGGTAAGCCCTTGAGTGACTATTTGGGAAAAGAAAGGCAAATAGGTACTAGAACATGGAACTAGTAGCTCCTCATAACATTTTCAGTGAGAGTCACTATATTTTCTTTGATAATTGACCTCCGTATTTTTGTTGAATTATTACTTACAAAGTTGCTTTAGTATTTACTTACTAAAATAAATCTTACCAGCATTCAAAGAGACAAAAATAAAATTTTTATGAAATATTGGTATTATGCCCGATTACACTACACATAGGTATATGAGTCAGTGAGTCTAGTGTTAAAAAATTGTAATGATGTGAGTGATGTTGTAGAGAGTATAATGGAGTCATGCTGCACCAAACAAGGTGTACAACTATGAATTAGACGTTTTAAAAAATGGAAAAAAGATGAAAATTGGGAGATAAGAAGGAGGAATGAAATGTAAAGGAGACGCATGAGAATTGTATGCCAGAATTTGTAAAGTCGTGGTCTAGACGTTTGAAAAAACGGGAAAAAAGATAACAATTGGGTAACAAGAAAGGCGGTCTTAAATAGAGAAAGATTGCTAGGATATCCCAGGGATGCGTTACCTATGTTTACCAAAGACAGTAAACTCCATGGGGAAGAAAGAAATCGCTCGGGTGCCTCGAGGTTATGCTGCGCGTACCTACATAAAGAAGGCTAGCCCCAGAGAGTAGAATGAACAAGTATTAGCCCAGCTATACGGCGGATCTTTAGTGAAATCTGAACTCGAACCTACGACTGAATGAAATAATACCAGGTGCCAGTTCGCAGCTATGACCACTAGAGGGCCGCAGTTACTATTCTGACATAAAAACATTTGCTCTCTGATCGTAATTATCAAGACGATGTTACCATTTTACATTAAAATGTCTCAATATTTCTCACCCTACTCCGTGCGCAACTAATCCACTTATGGTGCAAACATTAGTCATTTGGAGGTTTATTTTTTTTGAAAGAGAATGTATTTTTTGGCGCAATAAAGCCTGATGTCGTATAGCGAAGATTTAAAAATGTGTCAAAATTTTAATTTATGATGAATTATTTCGATTTCAAATTAAAAAAGTTGATTAATTTGTTTGGATGATTTACTTTATTGGCACAAAGGCCACATTTGAATTTCAAAGATATGCAAAAATTTCCAAGATTTCAAAATCTTCTAGAAGCTGTCATTTGAATTAGACTCTCATAAAAAAAGATTAAGCAAATTAAAACCTTGATGCACTTCTTCAAATTAATGCTACATTAGAACTATATTTGCTCTTTCAGAAGATGAACCTTGACATTTCGGAACTGTCTGATGTCCTATTAATCAAAATATAAAACCCCAGTCCTCCCCCGGTCTTAATTTTTAAATTCGCTAGCTATACTGATAAAAAAAATTCACTAAGCATTTTAAAGTAAACACTTTCATTATAAGAATCAAGTCAATATATATTGAAAATCACCTCTCCTCGTGTCCTGCTCTTTCGTAATACGTATAACACCCTTTCAATCTTTGGAGGAAAAACGAGTCGTGTCACTAAGTCATTGTTCTAATCCAAGAATATCCATGGTCGTCGCTTTCCGTTTGAGTTCTTTGTTTCGAAAGAAAGAAGAGATCAACTCGAAAATTACCTTTCACTCCATAATCGCCTTGACCGTCAAAGAGTTTCTCCACCCTTTTATGCAAACTCGCATCAATCCAATGTTCGAAGTCATGAGGTTAACAAATACTTGATATTCTTCAAACTAAAAAACGTTGATTGTATAGCGTAGATACGGCCTACTGTCTGTAAGCATTTAATTCGGAAACGCGAATTAGTATTGTTTTAACATGAAAAAAATTACAAGGAAAATTGCAACCACCATAGCATTTTGCGGATCTGATGCAAAAGCAAAAAACATTTCCGTATTTCAAATCCACTTGGCTCTACAATTGAGGAGCATCCGTCGGACTTTTAATTGGATGGATTGATTGGTTTTATTAATTTCGCACTAGAAGCTACACAAGGGCTGTTGGTGACGGACGTTGTAATATTGAACCTCGGTCAAAGAACGAGAGCTACTCATGAGCTGACATCTGCTTAACTGAACTTTCACACAACGCCAATGGGAGGACTATGAGCCTCGACAGATGAAACATGACCCGGCTATACGGTGAGACTTTAGTGGTATAAAGACTCGAACCCGAGACTCGACGAAAACCGCTAGTAGCTAGTCCTCGATCATTACCACTAGGCTACCGCGATCACATCGATTCATTAAGTAAAGCGCAATAATGTTAAGATATATATTGCTTTCCCTAAACATGCTGTTTGTTACATTATTCGAAACACTATTTCGAAAATAGAAATTCAGAAAAACTTGTCGGTGAAATTCTAAATTTATTCAAATTAAATTGACACTGGTGTTTAAATTGGGAGACATACCCCTAACAACAGTGAAAAATAAAAATACGTCCTCGCAAACTGGACAAAGTAATTAACACATTCATTAAACATTCTTAACTTTTTAACAAGGAAGTAAAGGGCACCTCCCAGAAGCTTGAGGCAATGACGATGAACTATCTTTAAATGACTGTTGCTCCCCATTGATTGAAAAAAGTTGGACATTTGAAAAAAAGTTGTAAAATTGAAATACAGATCATTATTAACTTACGGCAATTTGCAAGAAACTTTACTGACAGAAAGTACTAAGTTCCAACTTCCCAGTATATGATAAAATATTATATCAGAAAAATAACTAATATATTTATCGCAATAGTAGTATAAAACTTAATCTCAGTTCATTAATACGTTTACAATGAAATGGAAGTATTTTATTCGTTTGTGTAAGCGTGTGTATATAAATATTATGAAAAGCTCACTAATAAAAATGAGCCAGTCTTCTTTTTTTTTTTGGCTCTAAGTAGAATAACTCACGCAAGTACTGTTACAAAAATCCTCCTATATATATGTAGTGTGAAAAGAGTCTCACAAGGAGGATAATGGAGAGTGACGCTTTATTTACAAACATTCAGGAAAAGATGTAGTACGAAAAGCAACAGGGATAAGAAAAAATGCCGTAGTACAGATAAGAAACACAAATAGCAAATCACTAGTAATAACCGTAATAGCACTTTCAACAGCGTTTAAATTACCTGTTTACTCACTCCTACTGTAGACAAAACCGAAGTAAACTTTGCACTCCATAGGCAGACTCATTCATCGCTGCGTATTTATAGCTGTCTAGACGAAGTGTGACGTCACAGGACAAATTGAAGAAGATTTTTTTTAACACAAAGATGAACATTAATAGCTAGCTTCCTATGTACATTTGATTTAGTCTTTCACAAACGGTAAAATTACAAATGGACGTATACCAAAAGATTGCTTTCAAATAAATTTTCTGGGAAATGAATTATTTGCTAAGGTTTCTTAATGACTATCATGTGACGTCAAGATCACACGACAGATGCATTCACGTGTTGCCAGCAAATGTGTCCATGTACCTCAAAACTAGCAAACCTAACTTCTCTCCCTGTAGACATATCGGAAAAATTCGAGTATTTCCTAGAATCTTCAGAATCATCTTTGGTCGCCAAAGTTGAAGTCAATGCTCAGCTCTTTTTCGGTATACAACAAAACTTCTGTAAATGTCTTTTTTCCAAAACCACATGAGTAATTTATCAAGTTCGTAACTGAATCTTCTCCACCAGTCCCGACGAGCTCAGTTTTATGAACTGGCCCTTTTCAAAAGATACTTACCTAAGACAGTCAATGTCACATTTCTGTGAATGGAAGAAAAAAAATTCAAATTTCCAATCTCATTCTTACGCAACGCGATTTAGAACTTATTTCGCTTAGCCAACTAAATATCCATTCAATGTTACGAGTGTAGTCGATTTCACTAATATTAATAATATATAGGATGACTATCCCATTAAAAGTTTGACTAGAACCATATCTGTTAAACTGATTACAAGCAGCAGTTGGTTTATAGTATATATATACTAGCTGATCCCTCCCGCTTCGCTGGGCAGACGATAATATTATATTTTGGAACCTATAAATAAAATATCAAGAAAAATTTCAATTTTTAAGCGATAATGATAATTTAAATTTAAAACTTTAAGAAATTGATTGTCTGTCATAATGGTTATCCACGACATTCAAATATATTAGAAAAATAATAAATTTTAGTAAGAGGTCACCCCTTATATATATAATATGGATAAAATTCATTCCACCGTATGCATGTTACACCTAATATTGCCAAAGGTGTAACCTTTGTCAGAATATTCATCATGTGCTTAGCTTTCAAATGAAATACCCTCGCAATGGCATCGTGTCTATCATAAGATTTTTGTCCTTGCCTCAAGAGATCTTTGATTTCTGACCATTTAGGATTGCAAGTGACTGCAATCCTAAAAGAAAAATGTGCAAGTTGGGGCGTCTAAAATGTCTTACGTATGTCATAGAATTTTGAGTTCGATCATGCATGTAGCGAGGTTCTCTAGTAAAGGAAGATTGTCTTGCGTGTGCGCAACTCCGTAAGAAGTCGCCATTTTAGTATTTTTCAAAATCCCGCTAAGTTTTGGAGCTAAATTACACTTTCACCAACCGTGGGATTCCAAACTCATTTATTGCTATCGCTAAATATGTGCGTTTCCTATTTTCGACATGAAGAAATTTCAAATAAAGAGCCCCTTCGCCAAAATCTTGCAAATCCTCCGTCAGAGCTTCAATATCAAATTATTTGGTATTTTTCCATTTCGCACGCGCAAATCTCACCAAAAATGTATATTCCGTTTAGCATCGGTCATATCATTTTTGGCGATAAAGTCGCCAAAATCACATAACCAATGGATAAGAGTAGATTAACGGATGAAAATTACATTTTGGATAAGACTTCCGTAAAATCCGTTCTTAGTGAGCGTCTACATCGCAAAATGAGTAACTATGCTAAATTTCAAGTCAATCAGTTGTATAATCTTATAGATCTCGTGATGAGTCAGTCAGTGGTATTTCGCTTTTATATATATAGATTATTATGAACAATCTTAGCTCCGATTTGTCCTAAATACTTAAGTGAATTGATTAATTTTGTTTTGAAAAGTTTCTAATTTAAAACGCATCGTAAGTTTCTTAATACTTATTTATAATATATTTATTTATATTATGTAAGTTATTGATCTAAATAAAGTAAACGAATATTTGTGAAGAAAAATTATCTATTTGATAAAAATTTAAGTAAAAAATAATTTCACTTTGTTAAATATTGAAAACTCGAGCCATAATATAATTGATTTTTTCTAAATCCCTCCCCATAACTCAAGTGAATCAGAGAGCGTAAGGTAAGGTTTATGGAGCAAGAACGAACAATGTTATGCTGTGCCAAACAATGTGCACCAGTAATCTAGACATTTGGAGAGAATGGAGTGAGTCACAAGTTCATGGCGCAAAAGAACCAAATCTGGCTAAGCTGCACCATGAATCCTGTCACTCACTCCATTTGTTGGCCGCGGTAGCCTAGTGGTCATGGTCGCGGACTCGGGGCGAAGTTGTTTTCGTCGAATCGTGCTTTTGACCACTGAAGACCCCCTTTGAAGCGGGACTGACGCACAGTAAATCTGTTCAGTCCCAAGTTCTCCCTTTAGCGTGGAGAGCAAGTTTTGAAAAGGAAGTGCTAGCTCAGATGTGGTCTTCATCACTTGACCGAGGTTCAAAATTACGAGGTCTGTTTCTAATAGTATTCGTGTTGCTTCTAGGTGTGTAACGTTAATAAACAATCACAAACATTCCATTTGCTTAAACAACAATCTAAATAGATAAAGAAAAGGTTAAATTTGTTGACAAGAAGAAAAGTCGAAAATAGAAAAGGATATCTAGGCGGTCAAAAGGATATCTAAAAGGATATCTAGGTGTCAGCGGTGTTTACTAAAAACAATAAATCCCATGAGTAAGAAAAAGAATACTAGATTACCTGGGGATCGGGACGCTTGTACTTACTTAATGAAGGAAAGCCTCTAAGGAGGAAGTGAATGAGTGAAATTTAAGGTTTATGGCGCAAGAGCCAAATCTGGCTATGTTGCAACAAACATTTGTTTAAATTTAGCAAGATTTTTTAACTACTTCATATGAAAGAATAGATAATATACGAAAATAAGCCCTTTGTTAGAATATATTACTCTTCCTTGCAACATAGCAAAACATTTCACCAATTTACTTAAATAAGTAGCATCAATGAAAAATTCAATAAACAAATGAATATTTTTACTAACCTCAATAGACAAATGAAAGTTTTATTATTTTAAGTCTTTTGTAGGATATTGTAATGAAACGGTTAGTTCAAAAATAGTCAGTTGAAAAAGCGGAATTCAAGAGAAATTAAGTACTTTATTAAGGAGTTGTAACTCCAAAAAATGAATTGTTCGTATTTATTTTCTGATCAGGGTATAAGAAATAGAATTTATCAATTAATAACATTACACTGTAAATTATTCTCTTTAGGAATAGTGATCTATTTCTAATAAGTCATTTTTTTTCCTTTTATTCAAAGTTGTTTTAAATTTTTTGATTGGTGTTAAGTATTTCTTATAAATGTAACATTTCATTAATAATGTAACAAAAGTTTATATTTTAAATGGATTTGAGTCTATAAAATAATTCCATAAATGGCAGTGATAAATTCCCCTATTTTTAAAATCAATTTTCTTACACGTTCGTACCATTGTAAAACATTAAATTTCTAAACATTCTAGGTGTATTTCTATCTTTAATAGTATTCTTAAATTATGTATTTTAATTTCGCTTCAAATTTCATATTTTTATTTTACAATCCTTTTATTACCGAGATCTATTTCAAAAAGTCTTTTTTCGCCAATTTTATAATTGCGTTTCTATACAATTGTTAAATTTCTTTTTTAGATATGAATAATCTTTTTTCTACAAATATTCCAAAAATTTGCAGCTTGAGTTAAGCCAGTACACATTTCCATAGAAATTTTTTTGAGCAAATTATTATCTCAATATACAAATCTTTATTAATAAACCTTCATATATCATATCCTTTAATTACTGTCTTTGGCGGCACTGGTAAATAACAGAGGAGCAAACGATTGATTAGTTAATAGACTTTATTAACGCCGCACTAGAAGTAACACGAGAACTACTGGTGATGGATCTCGTAATTTTGAATCTATGTCAAGTGACGAGAACAACACCTAAGTTGGTATCTCTCTCTCCTAACTTCCACAGAGCAGCAATGGGAGGATTTTGTACACGGCGGATCTTTAGTGGCATCTAGACTCGAACTTACGACTCGACGAAAAACGCCGGCCACGAGTCCGCTTCCATATCCACTACGCTATCGTGAACCCAGTTTCAGTGATACCCATTTGTATACATTGTTGAAAATATTCTGGAAGAAGCTTTCATTCTGTAGAACGGATACTTGTGTATCTTAGTCTCCATTCCAGTAAATTCATTCTTAGCCTCCTAGTCCAGCAAATTTTGTTCTATACACTCCCAACAAATGTTCCAGAGGATCGAAATCTGAATCATGGAAAAGATACGACAAGTTCTTATCACATACTTTACTGAATAATCATCCTTCACAGTCCGAACATAGTGCATAGAATCACTGTGTAGAACCAAAGAACAATTTGTTGACCCGTGTGGTGACCGGGGATGACAGAATAGTCTCACTGTAGCTCATGCATGTCATAAAAGGCGACTAAAATGGGTACTCAGCGTCTGGGGGTGTAGCCGGGCACCCTGCCCCTGGGGATTATATCAGGGGACCTCAGGGACTTGCCTTCTTCAGGTAAGTATGGGCTTCACGAACCCGAGGTACCCTAGTGATCTTTCTTTCCCATGGGGTTTACTGTCTTTGGTAAACACGGGTGACTCACTCCCGAAATACCTTAGCGATCCTTCTCTATTTTCGACCCTCCTTCTTGTCAACCACTTATCTATTTTTCAACTTCACGTCTAGACCACAGTTTAATCTTGTTTGGCGCAGCATAGCCATGTCTGGCTCTTGCGCCAATAAACTTTACATTCACTCACTCACTCACCAAAGAACAATTTCCATTCGAATTCAATTTTTATGCCATTTGTGCTAAATTTTCCTTTAAAATGTCCACACACACACACACACATATATATATATATAACGGTGCTTTAATTCCCGTCGTTTTTCGATCGTATGTCTCACCCAAAATATCTCCTTTGCATGAATTATTAAAGATAATTATATAAAATGTTAAATTTAAGACTTTTAAGACATGAGGGATCCAAATACACAAGTATCCGTTCTACAGCGTGGCATCCTATAACACGGTTTCGCTCTAACACGATAAGTAAATTTCGAAAACCTTTCCGAAACTGTACTTTTACAACACCAGATAACATGATCTTTGTTTAACACATTTAAAAACTGAGTTACCTTAAAATAATGACGGTTAGGAAATAATAACTATAGTAACTTCCATAGAGTTTACTCAGTTTAGTTTACTTTTTATTAACGTCGCACTAGAAGCAACACTAGGGCTATTGGCGACGGACCTCGTAATTTTGAACCACGGTCAAGTGACGAGGACGACACCTGAGCTGGCACCCCCTCTCCTAACATCCATACCACGCCAACGGGAGGGTGACTTTCATAGAACACATCCTTCGACGTTTTGTTCTGATGAGTTTTACACAATTCAAACACATCAAAACCATCTAGGAAAAAGCATTTAAAAAATATTTTTTCACCCCATCTTCAGGAAATGAAATCGAAAATGCAAACGAGGGTGGTGAAACACATGCCAATAAACAAATAATATTTATAAAGAAATAGTTTTTTTTTTCTTTTCGTCTAGTGTTAAACATAGATTTAATATCCTTAGTAAAAATTAAGTTGTTTATGTGAATTTTTTTAAAAAAAATGTTTGTTTTTTATAAATTTTGGAACGCAATGTGTCATATATAACACGGTTTCACGTAATATGGCATTTTCTGGAAAAAAATCTATTGTGTTATAGAGGTTACTTGTACCTATATATATATAAACTGCTGTTTGTAGAAAATGCAACACCATGAAGGAATCATCAGAATCAAATGAAATTCGCAGCAAATGTCAATTATAGGATATTATGCAAATTAATAAAGTTTCAGAGCCATCGCGCTTGCGCGGCGCGCGCAGCGCCCTCTGAATTGATGCTGAAAGCGTATAAATAAAGTGCTGTAGCGGGACGTTGAAAAAAGTCTATGATTATTTGTTAGTGGCAAACGTTTAGTGAGACCTGAGTATGCCTCCCCGACGGAAGAATAAGAAATTCAAGCAACTTACGGAGTTTGAACGAGGGAGGATAATCGGCCTTCGAGAAGGAGGATTTTCCTATCGCGCAATAGCAGCTCGTATGCAGCGGAACAGTTCCACAGTGATGCGAGTTTGGAAGCAGTGGACCGACGAGCACCGAACAACTCGAAAAACAGGCACTGGACGACAGAAGGTGACGTCAGAGCGCGATGATCGACACCTGCTCCGCATGGCGGTGAATGATCGCACAGCTTCCTCCAGGCAGCTGGCAGCACGTTGGTCTACTGCTACAGGTGTACAATTGTCGGCTTCGTCAATTCGTCGTCGTCTGCTGCGCCGTGGATTGCGTGCAAGGGTGCCTTTATACAGGATTCCCCTCACGGCGAATCATCGACGGCTGCGTCGGCAGTGGGCTCTTGAGCACAGAGACAGGCGAGCTGATTGGCACCAAGTTGTCTTTTCAGATGAATCACGCTTCAATTTGTGGACCCATGATGGCCGTGTTCGTGTTAGACGTTATGCCGGTCAACGCTGCCTTCCTGAGTGTATTATTGAACGACATAGTGGTCGAACACCCGGAGTTATGGTCTGGGGTGCGATTTCGTATCATGGACGATCCAATTTGATACGAATTGAGGGTAATCTCAATAGCAACAGGTACGTCCGTGAAGTGCTACAGCCCGAAGTCGTTCCTTTCCTTCAAGGCATCCCTGGAGCTATCTTTCAGCAGGATAATGCACGCCCACATGTTGCGCGGACTGTTCGAGACTTCTGTTCAGCACAACGCATGCCACTTCTTCCTTGGCCTTCTTATTCACCGGATATGTCGCCTATTGAGCACGTGTGGGATATGGTTGGTCGGCGTCTCGCTCGTGATCCGCGTCCTGCAGTTTCCAAAGACGAACTTTGGTTGCGCATACAAGCGATATGGAATTCTCTTCCTCAAGCAGATATTCAACATCTGTTTGACTCCATGCCACGTCGTATAGCAGCACTTATTGCAGCGCATGGTGGCTGCACCAAATACTGATTTCGGACGCTTAATTTGTTTCTTTTGTTTTGAAAATTTCATCATTTATTTGTATCAGTACAAGTCGTTTCTGCATTAAATTTCATTTGATTCTGATGATTCTTTCATGGTGTTGCATTTTCTACAAACAGCAGTATATATATATAACACATCAATCAATAACTCCCGAGACTAACCCAGAGATGGCGCTCGTAGTAAACCAGTAACCAGGTCTTTCTAGAGTACTAACCTTTGCTTGAAACGTGTCAAAACTTTAAGTCGATCGGACCAGAAACAGCTGAGTTATCGAGGTTGGAGTAAAGTCGTTTTGTAGTTTGCTTAAAAAATGGAAAAAACCGAGTTTCGTGTTCTGATAAAACATTGTTTTTTAATGGTTAAAAACACCGTGCAAGCGAAACAATGGATTGAAAAATGTTACCCGGACTCTTGTCCATCAAAAGCAACGATTTGTCGGTGGTTTGCCGAGTTTAAACGTGGTCGTACCGACACAAATGACGCGGAACGCTCGGGTAGACCTGTGGAAGCCGTTACACCGGAAAATGTGAGTGAAGTGACAAAAATTATAATGAAAGATCGTAAAGTGAAGCTCCGTGAGATTGCTGAGATGACACAGATATCATATGGAAGTGTATTTACTGAAAAAGGTTTTTTGAAGTGAAGTGAAAAAGGTTTTTTTCCAAGTGGGTGCCGCGATTGCTTTCGATGGAACAAAAACAGCAACGAGTCGATTATTCAGAAAGCTGTTTATCGCTATTTACTCGCAACAAAAAGATTTCTTGCGAAAAAAAAAAAAAGAAAAAAAATTGGGGAAAAAAAAAAGATTTGGGGAAAAGCGTTGGAACGATTGTATCACCCTAAAAGGTGATTAACGAAAGGTGTTATGTTGATGAATAAAAAAAAATTTTGCAAAAAAAAATGTTGTTTTCAATGTTAGTCTCGGGAGTTATTGATTGATGTGTTATATATATATATATATATATATATATTGGAGTAGACAACAAACAACAACTCACTTTTGTTAACTATTTAGTAACTTATTTGTAATAATATTTTTCCCGATTTTATATTTGTTTGAACTTTATTATACTTCTTTTTAAGAACAATAAGAACTCATACATAAAAGGAGATAGCTTCCATCACTTTTGCACTCAAGGCAAACGATAGCCATTTGTTGAAATATTCTCCGATGAGACATCGCATTTCATAACAATACGTCTTTTATCTTGTTAATATAGTTAACTATTGTATGTTTTAAATAACTGCAATTCCACTAGATCCAGACAGATAGAATAAACTATGTTTCAAAACAAGGAAATGGATAACATTTACATCATTTGTACGGAAAGAAAATCTAATAACCTCTTCTTACTGAATATAAAACACAAAATGATCAAATCTGATAATTCTTTTAAAAAGTCACAGCGAATCATTAAACGTAGAAACATTTATGACACAAAAAGAATATCTAACGTGCACTTTTTAAATTATAATAATGCGAAAGCCGTTTTTACCAAAGCATATTTACCCATGCACAGATGAGTTTGAGTATTATCGAGATCCCTCCTTTGCAAAGGCACCTGAATCCTTTTATTTGATACGGAACGCAATTGGCTCCATACTGCAGTACTTGGGTTCCTTCTTTAAGCATTTTAATTTACATTTGAGGGAAATTCCAGGACAGCCAGTTAGAGCAGTAAAACAATACTGACTTCCAGGTATTAGTTAATACATTAAAGGTGTTTAAATTCACTAAATTCTCTCTCTTTACAACTTCTATACTCGAAAGAACTTTAAACTCGAAACTGATAGTTTGGAACTTTTTAAAAGACTTAAAAATGAGTTCTTTCCGAAAACGAAATGAATAAATAAAATACAAATCATTTTTCCACAACTCAGAAACGTTAGCCTGACCACTATGTTATTTGTTTGATTATTGCCTTAAATATTTTTGAAAAAGATTTAATGATTACAGATTTATGATTTTTCCTTCTAAATGACTTACTTAATAATTTATTGAAATATACTATCATAAATTGACTAAACATTCTACAGAAAATATTTTAAAACTGGAGTTATTTGTTTAAATGCAAATTAATCCGAAATTATTGAAGGCGTGACATGAGGGAGGGCTGATGCACGTTAAATTTGCCGAGGTTCCAATCCTGCCATAACGTGGTGTAGAAGTTTGGAGAGGAAGATGCCTCCTCTGGTGTCGTCCTCTTCCCAAGATCAAGTTACCACTTATCTCACTTACCAAGGTTCAAAATTGTGAGATACGTCGCTAGATTCCTCGTGTTGCTTCTAAGTACGACATTAGTCAAAGTCATGAATTGAACAGGAATATCGAATCATAAGATGTATCAAGATTAAAAAAAATTTATATCTTGGTAGATTTAGTAGAAGATCCTATATAGATCTAGCCATGTGTGTATTGTATCGATTTTAATAAAGGTTAAATTTACGAAAAATTTAAAATTTAAGCAATCCCATAAAACAAAATCTATTCAAATTTGTCTATTATCAATCATCCAGCGTATCTTTTCAAAATCGTTTCTTGTTTGATTCCATTTTTCTCAATATAACTAATTCAGAATGCAACATTCTCAGAAGCCTGGAATTATTTACGCTACAGAAATTTTAAATTACATTCTTTAATATAAAATAAATACATATGTATTTGATAATTTATTTCATAATTTCTAAATTAAGAGTATTTGAGAAGTTTTTCTGGATGTGGAAAATGCATTGCAAGACTCGAGTTTTTTTTTTTTTTTTTTTTTCCCCTTTCCTTTCTGTTCAAAATCCATTCCAAAAATTTGTTTAAATGAGTAGAAATCATGAAAAAGAAATTTTCAAATCGCAGTGAGTTATTTGTAAATAAATAATAATAATAAATTATTACTCAATAGATGTGTTTGATGTGTGATGGTGGTATTGAACGGTGTAAGAGCCAGACGTGGCAATGCTGCGCCAAACAAGGTGTTTGATGGACTTGGAGTCACTGTCGATTTTTCATTTTTATGTTTATCTTCCTCTCTTTTTTTCAGCATACGTAAGCATTATTAAACAACTGCACGTTTTAAAGTATCAACACAAACCGTCGAAACAAACATGGCGCAGAACACAGAAAATAAACTATTGAGTCTCCATCTGGTGGGGGAAAGCAGAAACATTTTAAAAAGATAACAGCATCACACATGTGAAATGAAGTTGTAACATCCTCCTCTCCAATGAAAGCCTTCATCACAAGTTACAATTCATAATCAATATATGATTACTGAATTCAGATTAAGTAAGGCCAAGTATGATGTTCATAACACAGTAAAAATTATTTTGAATCAAACGATTTTTGAAACTAATAAACCCAATATGAATGACATTTAATACTAAAAAGTGAAATTGTAAAAGAAGAAACGTATTTCAGTGAGATAAAAATCATTTGGTTGATATTCCTGAATTATAAATAAGTTGAATGTGAAGTTTTATAATACCTGTGATCGTCTTCAATTCCAAACTCCTTATTTTCCCGTCACTTATGTAGTTTTATGACCTTGATCATCTTCCAAAGCTGACAAGGCATCTTTTCTTTACCTATTAAGACTATATCGTTTATATTAAGTGCAATACTCACACTAATATGTTTTACTCAGTTTGCTCCTTTTAATGCTCAAAGCGATTTAAAAAAGTTATTATTCTCAGGACCATTTCTAGGTCGCTGTATTTATCAAGATTGAACAGTAGTTTTCAATATAAGTTTGAAAAAAATGGAATTTCAATCTCTTCTAAACTGGTATTGATAAATATTGTAGGATTTTCATTTCTCAGGTCGTATTCTTGATGCCATGGCAGCCCTGATCATCAACGATTATCATTAATTAAAGATGTGTCTTCATTTCACGAGTTAATTTGTATGCTGGATTACATTTGCCATATTACAATCATTCCAATTTGCAGTTTAGTTCTCTCCTTTATTTCAGACTCTCTATTTCGTACGATTTGCTTCCACCGACCAGGGACACCTTTGATACAGTGAAGGCATATCTGTGA
This sequence comes from Nephila pilipes, assembly GCA_019974015.1. Classification (NCBI taxonomy): domain Eukaryota; kingdom Metazoa; phylum Arthropoda; class Arachnida; order Araneae; family Nephilidae; genus Nephila; species Nephila pilipes. The sequence continues at coordinate 294,897 of BMAW01021644.1, read as the reverse complement.
ATCAGTTCATAAGTAAATGTTATTTTCTGTGAAGAATGGAAATGCTACCTTTAAATAAGAACATAATCTTGCGGTAATTAGGAACCTTAAAGTGGTAAGGGTAATTTCTTGAAAAGCGCTAACCGAGCCTTCGATATGATAAAATTGGTTACATATTTTCAGGATATTTCACTGTAAAATACGCCAATGGTCCATAAACCTTTCCGCTCAAGTCTGAAAAATGTGGACTTCAATTTCAGTCAAAGTAAGACCTTGGTTGAGATTCCTAAATTTGGCTATCTCATTAACCCACTCTTTAAACCGTGATTTCCAGCTCTTGTAAACGTGAATGGTCCTAACCAAAAACTATCTCTCAAAGTGATTGTATTAACAATTTAATTACGATCGGGAGATGAAGTCAAATAGCATGCCACGTGTACTTAAAACTGGATGGTTGGTCGAAGATATTTTTAATCTTCGAAAACTGATTTAGCTCTAATGTTAAGGTATCGCTTTTGTTATTTCGTAGCAATCCTTAAACTTTCAATTATGTAGAAAAGGACCCAGGTGCTGGTTATGGGCACTCCGTTTGATTCTATCAAACTTCATCTAAAATCGGAGAATTTTATGACTAGCACATCAAATTCATGCCAGCTTCACTGAAAGGGAGTTTTGCATTTCTTGTCCATGAAACAACTTCCAAAACTGTTAAACAAACTTATTATTATTAATCGGATCATCGACGTACGATTCTTTTAACATATTATATGCCGTAAGATGTGAATGTTTATGTTCCTTTAAATGCAGTCCAATGGTGACTGACAAGAGGAACGGACTTCATTTTATACAGAAAAGAACTCTTTTTATTCTCAAAATTTCGATATCATGACCAACGCTCGTATTTTTTATCCCCTTCTTTGATAACCCTAAAAAACGTAAAAATGTCCTGGTCTCTCTCTTCCATTATCTTCACAAAAGACAATCTTATGATATCTAAATTTTAAAGCTATTTTTAGGGATTCGGGATTCAAATTAGAACCACAGCTCAAAGAGTCATCACGAGCATTTGCCTGCTTAGCTTAAGACGAAGGTGTCATATATTACTCTGACCTTTGAATTGTCTTTTGATCGCCTTACTACTGAATGTTTAGGCATAAAATATCCTACATGTTTATCCCAATTTAAATCAGCATTAACATGTTCATTAATATCAATTTGTAATTTATCTTTGATTATATCTTTGTATCGTAAATATACATCATGATTTTACTTGAATTTATTGTAAAAACTAATTAAACGTCGCTCTTCGCTTCATAATTACTGTTTAACTTTTTAAAGTTCTTCCTCCAAAGCAATTTTGACTCATACTTTTTTTATTTTCAAACAATCTGCTTTGTTCAAATGTTATAATAATATCAGAGAACATGGGAAATTTTTTTATTCCATCATTATATTCCTATTATTTCTAAATATCAAAAGTACTTTAGCCCCTGGTAATCTACTCGTTGTTCCTTGGAATATGTTGCTAGATGATTTACAAATAGTTCCTCATAATTAGAATCTAACACCCCGTTTATTATTAAACATCCAAATAAGCTATATGTTGCTATCACATGTTTTTCTAATCTGGTACTTCTTTCTGCTTATATATTACAAATATTATCCAATGCAATCAAAATGTCCACATATTTCATAGATCCTGCATTAGCTAATTGTACACCGTGTTCTAAAGCGATATTTCTGACCTATAATAAAGGAATTTTTATTTCTGCACGAGTAATCGAATTGGTAACTACAGCTTCTAATTTAATAACTTTTTAAATGAGGTGATTCTATTCAGCTTCAGCAACATCATAGCAATGTTCTACTTCCAGTGTGTTGACCACCCTCCGCTCCCTTTCCGAAAAAAAAAAACACCCGCATAAATTCAGAATTCATTCTTTCGTATGACTTTATACTATTCAGCCATTTTTCTTTGAAAGAGTTTTATTTCTAACACTATATAATTAAATTCTTTCTAATAGTTTTTCTTATCGGTTTTTAAAATAAAACTGCATGTTTGTAATAAGGCAACAGAGGATTGGAGGTGCCTATTATCCCATACTTGTTCTTTTTAGTTTTCAAAGCAATGTAGAGATGATATAATAGATATAACCTTTACGGCGTGAATGTTCTCGAACCCAAAACTTCCACATTATTACCGCAATATGACAAACTTTCGTTTGGATTTATCGTCTGCTCTTTATAACAAATCAAACAACAACGAAATCTCCGTTTACAAACTCTTTTTTCCCCGACTGGCTTTTGTAATGCAACGTTTCTTCAAACAACCGTAACATCTGCCATTAGTTCTAAGCGATTTTTTTTTCTTTCAGTAATAGATGATGGACTCTTAAACGAACAGTGCTTTCCATCAGAGCAAAAAACACATTAGTCATCAGTTTAAGTCATTAAAACAGCTGCTGTGGAAATCGTATTCGAATAAATTTTTTCCCCTTAACTTTTTATAATTAATTCGAGGAGTTCGTTCACTGCGATAAGAATTTTCATTTCCAAAATAATTTTTAGACTTCGATAGTGAAATTAATGCTTTCCTAATATCTATTTCTTTCTCTTTCTTTTCAAAAATTAAACTAACTGATCAATATTAAAAAAAAAAATTTCACGTTGTCCTTGTAATTTAAATTTAATTCTTCCGGTAATGTTTGCTGAATAACAGGGCAAAGAATATTATACAGAGCGATCCATTTGAAAGAGTACTCGTTAATTTTTCTTATTACCCTTAAATCTAACGGATGTGGCAACTATTCTAACACTAAAGTATAACTGTTTGAACCTTTTTTTAAGTGTGGGAGACAATTTTCAACAGCATTAGACTGATACAACTTTATTTGTGTGGTTAAACAGAAACGGAGACGCACAATGTCGATAATTTTATTTTTGAAAAACATAATTTATTTCAATTTTTTTACATTATCATTCCTTAAAGCAAATGTTAAAAATGTTCACTATTATTTTGAATGGAAACATGAACAAGTCGAATCAAGTTTGTTTTATACACTTTACAACATTGTTGGTGTTATTTACGAGATTTCTTCTAATATGATACATTTTAATTCATGGATGCTTGCAAAACTGCTCTGGAAATTTTATCTCAGAAATAACTCCACAAAAAAAAATATCTAACGGGGTGAGGTCTGGTGACCTTGGTGACCAGAGGCATACTGAAATTAAATGCTCATCAAAGTATTCTTTAAGCACATTCATTGTTAGATTTGACGTGTGTGGAGTGGCTTCGTCTTGATGAAAGCTGCAGTTCCTGCCCAGTATCTCCAGTGAAACAATAAGAGTTTGAATAATGTCCAGGTACACTTCGGAATTTATTAAAATCTAAGAATTGGTTCATTCAGACGATTTTTATTATTGCCATTCATAAATTTATGAAATGAGCTTTCAGAAATAAAAAAAATATAAAAGGTTCTGAGAAGCAGACGATTTACTCAAATCATTTGCATACAATCGGATTAAAAATTAATAATGATGTTCACGCAAATTTATGTTTAAAAAATGAAATTTCGTGCTTAGAAAGTGAAAAAAAACGATACCCGCACATTAAATATGATATTAAAAGCCTTGTACATGCATTACAGATGTGGATAATACAAAAAAATAAACGGGCACACATTTAAATTGATCATACTATAGTATGTACTTTATATTAGCAACCTCTAACGACTGAAGAGAACGAATTTGAATTTAAATAGTGTCATATATTTTCTTTAACGCTGATATATTAGAAAAAGATTTAACGGGATAGAGCATTAGCAATTGATTCATATGTGTTCCAATTATTAGATCATGGATTCCAAATCCTTCTTTAAACAGTTATATCGTGAAATCATAATTTTCATTTGTTTATGATGACCCTGATATAGATGTTAATGCTAATCCACCTAAATACGTTTTAAAATGAGTAAATTTTTCAATCTTACTCAACGATTCATTGTTATGAATAGCAACTTCATAGGAATTATAAAAATCTAACATCAAACTATAGTTGCCATAAAATGTATTTGTATTTAATTTAGGCAGTTTAATTATTTCAGCTTCGCTTGCGCATCACTTAGACATATGCACTAAAGCTTCATTCTGCAAAGTTAAGCAATTTTTTTTCATTATTATTTCTAACCATTTGTCTAAACTAGTTCTGGTTATCATACTTTTATCTGAATATTATTGAGAAGTTTCAACATCTGCTTCAAATTCTAAAATAGCAATCATTATTTCTATTTCACTAACTCATTCCTCTAAATCCTACTTTTTTTTCAAACTTACTAATTCCTTAATTTGAAAAAAATTATCAATTTGGTTATCTTTGGCATTCGATTTGTGACGTTCGGCTATTCGCTATTTTTTCTTCCAAACCTTGGGTAGTTCGTGGTAATTTGAATTTTATAAAATAGCACGAACATAATTAGATAAATTAGAAGAATATAAGAAATGTAGTGAATGGAACTAGAGATAGTAATATATGAAATAAAATTAGAACGAAAGAGAAACGAAATAGTTGATAATAACAAACTGATAGATATTTGTAAATAAGATTGAATAATCGCAATTAAGTATCATCAGTTTGAAGCGGCGCCTAGTTAGAGTAATGAGAGTTGAGTTGTTATGTACAAAAAAGCGAGTGAATCGGAGCGTTGATTGGTTGTTTGGTTTTATCAACATTTTACTAGAAGCAACACGTAGACTATTGTCGACGGACCTCGTAACTCTAAACCTTGGTCATGTGACAAGGAGGTCTCGGACATGAGCTGGCCCCCTCTTCTCTCCTAACTACTACTCTGCACCAACCGGAGGATTTTGAGTTCGACAGATTTAACGTGCATCAGCCCCGGCTACACGATGGGTATTTAGTGGCATCAAGGTTCGAACCTACGACTTGACGAAAGCCACCGGCCACGATTTCGCAACCTTGACCACTAGACTACCACGTCCATATCAATCTGAACGAGTGAATTGGTAAGCTAAGACTTTATTGTTAGAATATAAACTAAGATTAATTGAATTAAGAGGGACTCGAGAGGCACAGCGCTTTTGTATATTCTATGTTGATAGCTAATAAATAGTGTTGTCTTTCTCTGACATATCTTCAAATGGAGTTTCGAATTTGATTAAATTTTAAGATGGCTGTCGAGTTAAATGATGAAGGAAATATATCATAGATTCACTCATTGGTTGTCTGATTATGGTATCAATATTAGTTAACAATATCGTAAAATTTGTACTGATAGCAGAACGTTTCTTTAACCTATCAATATCCATTTTAATCTCGTTAGATTTGGCAAAAATACAATACATAATATGCAATTATGAATCGAATCACAAATAAATCGTCTGCCTTAAATATCAGGGATTGTTTTTTAGTTGTGCATTCAAATTCGAAATCGTCGTTAATAACTTCGGGTTTTTAATACAATTCAATTTCCGTTACGTCTTAATGTCACCAACTTTAAAGGGCTTCGAGCCATTGGCGATTTTTTTTTTTTATTTTATTCATAATTTTTCTCCTTTCCCACATATACAAACATTAACTATTCATACAATTGTTCGTTTTATAGTATCAACTCAAAACATTAAAAAGAGCTGCGGAATACAGAATTTGAACTATTGAGTCTCCATCTGGTGGAGGAAAGCAGAAACATTTTAAACAGGAGAAATATTCGTACATCGTTGCGAAATAAAGTTGTAACAAGAAGTAACTGCAATCTAGATGTTTGAAAAAAAGCGAAAAAGAAATTGGTTGAAAAGAAAGGTCGGAAACACAGAATAATCGGATGTCTTACCAAAATCATTAAATCCCACAGAAGAGAAAAGATCACTAGGGTCCCTCTTTAATTGCTTAGTACTTGTTGAGAATATTCTTCAAAAACATTGTTAATGATTTTAATTGATTGAAAACTGTACAAGACATACTATTTGAAGCCGTCATGGTACACCTTCTTATGTTGATTTTATGTACTTTAAAGTCGACCCAGTTTATGTAAAGTTTTAAGTTAAGAGTTGAATTTAAGTTTAATAATAAAAAAGAAACATAAGAGTTTACATAAAGTATGTTGGAGGCAAAGTATTAATAATAATTCGTTTTGAAGTTCATGAAGATCTAATGAACATATAGCTAGATACAAATATTAAGCATAACTCTAAATCTACCAAAGAGATAACTTCGACACAATGTATGTATTATTAAATCTATAAAAAATGTATTATTAAATCTATAATTATCTTACAGCTCTAATCAACAAATTTTCAACTTTACATCCGTTATTACCAAAATGTTGAAAGAGAACGGGGTTGGGACCATATTTAGCCAGTAATAGTGTCATTTAATTGAGAGACTTAAACTTTTAACATTTTACATTCTAGTGATATGCATTCATCTTTCTGCAAGCTAATATTCGCCCAAGAAAAATATAATCATGGTCCTTACCCGAAACTTCGTGATTGTAAAGAATTATATGTATATTCTATATCATCCCATAACTTGAGTTTCCCTTTATAATCGAAATTAACGTTACTCTTACGATGAAAGACTACTCAGTTAAATCGGATTAATTTTCGAATTTTCATCGTCTTGTAGATGAACATAGTTCGGCTTTTCACGAAGGAATGAGTGACTGAGTGACATTTGCAACTTATGGCACAAGAGCCAAACCTAGTTAAAATATATCACACATTTGTTTACGTAGTAGTCCAGACAGAAAAAAAAGAAAAAGCTAACAAATGGTTGGCAAGAAGGAGGGTCGAAAATAGAAAAGGATAACCTTAGATACCTCGGTCTCATGATCCCCTTACTTACCTAACGAAAGCAAGCATCTGCGGCGGCATTTTACTGGAAGACCTCTATTTCCAAATACTTTCATAGACTTACTAGGATCAAAAGACTACGCAAAACGAAATGCTCTGCGGTTGATTTTCTTTGCACCTTCTTATTGATTATAGATAATCATATAATGGAACAAAGAGCTAGCTGAAGGAACGCAGTTGAATATTTAAAATAAATCTCGGGCAATGGGTCAGCAAAATTACGGTGGTTGAGTATACGAATGTTTATTACGAGTAAGATGGCTAAAAAACAAAAAGATGGCTAATGATGACGGACCTTGTCATTTCGAACAGAGGGCAAGTGACAAGTACAACAACTGAGGTTGCGTCTTTCTTCAAATTTTCACGCCATGTCAGGTGAGTACATTGATCCCCGACAGATTTATTGTGCTTCATCTACTCTACACGACGGGTCACCAGAGTATATAAAATAGAAACTTTAACATGATCAGAGTAATGGGTTGAAAAACTGGGGCCCGACTATTTTCTCAAAACAATGAAACGGAATTAACAGAATATTTTTTGATGTATGCATTTCGATCAAAGTGAATAAAATCAGCGGTTCAAAACGGATAAGTTTCTTATTTCCGAAGTATGGAGGAATTTTATTGAAAAAGAAACAAGCGTGTTATATTCCAGGGACAAATCTAATTGTTGATGAGCAACTATTACCAACAAAATCTCTAGGAACATATTTCCCAATACATCCCAAACGAAGCCAATAAACTTCATACACAATTTTGATTATCAGCAGATGTCAGTAGCAAGTATATTATAAATAGTTATCCTCATTTGAGAGAAGAATATCCTCGAACACCATTTGGTTAATATATTGTTCTGAAACTTTTCGAACCATAGACGGAAACTTCAGAAGTATAACCACTGATATTTTTATTAGCAAGACGTTAATATTAAAGATTTAGTACAAATGTACTACTCTTCTGGGAAATATTAGAATGAATTATAAAAATGTATCACAGAAAAGGTAAGACACATTAAGATATTATGATTAGATATTCCCTACTTCTTTGCAAATCAAAAATATTGTCCTAACAATTAATAAAGGCCAGTCGGAAAAATTAATAGTTATACTAAGTTCAAAAGATAAATCTGAGAACTTAATAGGTAGATTCATGATTACCGGACACATTAACATTTTATAATGCAACAAGATGTGAAGCAGATACAGCTGGCAAAATCGCAAGGATGTATACAATGAAATGTAGATCACCGGGATGCCCCATTCCAGTTTTTTACTATGTTATAGACTTATGTTGCAATAATTGTAAGGATACTATGTAAAGAAACAATTAAGAAAAAGAATGAAATATTGTTTTTTCCCTATTGGTGGAATAGCTCTCCTATGAATAAGGAAGTTCAACTTCATTTAATTATCACGAACATGAAAGTTCACCTGCAACACTTGGAAACTCCAAACGTTAATTGCGTCAAATTTCATTTTGTAGGAATTAGTTTGATTTGATTGTTTATTGACGTCGCACTGAGAAACATCACTAGAGGGCTATTAATGACAAATCTCGTAATTTTGAACCTCGGTCAAGTGATGAGGATGACACCTGAGCTGGCATTTCCCTCACCAAACTTCCATATCTCATAGACGGGAGGATTTGTGACCATGACCATATTTAAGAGGTATCAGCCTCGCTTCGCAAGGGATCTTTAGTGGCATCAGGCTTTGAACCTACCACTCGACACATACAAAAACAACGCCTCTACCATAATCATTTAAGTACCACTGCAACCATTTTGTAGAAATAGAATGAATTAGTGATATAACTAGTGTTTATGTCGCAATAACCAAATCCAGCTAAGTTGCACCAAACATTCGTTGAAACAGTAGTCTAGACAGAAAAAAGAAAGGAAATATAAATAAGAAATTTTTTTAAATCAAGCTATTATCAATAGATGGACTAAAAAGTGTGTGTGTATAAAATAATTTTTAAATGAAAATAATATATAATATATAAAAGCTTGAGTTGCTTAAATATGATAACTGGAAAATATTAAAACCATAAATACTAAATACCATGGCGACTTACATATACGATCGAAAATATTAACACCTCAAGCTCTTATATATTATACATTATTTCACATTTAAAAATTTGATTATAACTTTTAGTATATATTGAAATGAAATTAAAATTCAAAACTGTTTTTAAATTGTATTTTTTTTTTTTTAATCTGGAAATTTATGGCTGAAAAAAAAGCAATTACCTGAACTATACGCGTTGGGAAAATGTCAGAGTTTCCGTTGCATTAAGATGATCTATGTCTCATCGACGGTAACGGCTAAAATGACAAGGTTCCTATTTAATGAATTAAATTTACCCCGTCTCATCGACGACCAACTCGATGCGATAGCAATCAAATTTTCATTTGGCAGGAAATGGCTGCCGAATCAAAACTGTAGATTATGTTGATTGATGCCTTGAAAACTCCAACTGCCGACAGAAAGGTGTACTTTGTAAATTAACTTCGTATTTTTTCATTGCTTTCGTAACACATAAGGTAGTATAACTTAACGATATTAATAACAAGAGTAATATGTTTACTTCACTTAAAGGGGAGCTGATCAATTAATCATGAGTACACAATCTTCGTCAGGCACCATTCAGTAGAGTATTTCAAATGGATTTGGGGGGGGGACTCATAGCAGCAATGAAATGTAATTCGAACAACTTGAAAATATGGATTTATTCAAATATCTGGAAGCGTACTGCCATTTTGTGTTGTGAGTTCTCAGAATTTTTTTGTCCAACGATGTCGTGAAATCTTAGAAATTTTAAGCTAAAACTTTTTTAAAAACATTGTCATTAAATAAGAACAAATATTTTTTAACAGTAAATAAGTAAATTTCATTTTAAGTAAATTGAAGCTCTCTGGTAATTTTTAACTCGTTAAGCGCCTTAACGGTCCATACCAATGTTAATTTATTTTACCCGGCCAAGGTTTGCCATGACCACGGTAGCCTAGTGGTCATGGTTGCAAATTCGCGGTCAGCATTGTTCTTTGTTGGGTCCTGGAGTTCGAACCCGAATATCTCTTAAGACTCACTAAGTAGCAGGATTCATGGATGTTTTTTTAAAATTTGGCGCTCGATTATTTTCTTTACTAGATTATTTCATTGTTTATTATTTCAGCTATTCCATAGATGGCGCCACGAAATTTACGACCAGACAGTTTGAAATATGAAGAATTCATGTATTATTTCTTATTTATTACTGTGTAGATGGCGCAGCGATTAACGATTGTTAGGTTTGCACGAAGAGAATACATGAAGATAAAGTATAAATCATAAAGTTATATTCATTACCTGCATTATATTCAAATTTAAGAAAAAATACGAGCAACGAAAATTACTACAATCAGGAACTTATAATTATTTTAATATGCTGTAAGATGAACGGAGAAATAGTTGAATATCCGAAATTTATTTTTCTATTAAGATAAATAAATAAATAAATAAAAACTAAAAATGAAAATAAAACGGAAGTTCTATGCAAAATTTTGCAAAGCACAGATTTAGCCACTCAAAGTGCGCTTTTTTTCAATTATTCAACTAAATATAAGAATTAAAGTAAATGATGAAATATTGAGAAATGGACAATAGTAAACTTTTCCGATATTAAGATTAACGAAACCGATAAATTATGAAGTTGAATATTATATCAACTACATGAAATTAAAATTAAAGCAAACAATATATTATTAAATTGAATATAGTTATGCTAAATATAATTGAAATTAAAGCAGACAACAAGTTATTAAATTGAATATTATGTCAGATACATATAATTAAAATTAAAGCAAATGATAGATTAATGAACTAAATGCATTTAAGCTAAATGAAATTAAAATTTAAGCAAACGATAAAAAATTGAAAAGTGATCTGGTCTGTCATAAGTGATCTGGTTTGTCAAAATTGATCCAACTAAAACAATATCCCATGTGTGGCCAATAAATAAAATTGAGAAATTAAGGTTTTACAACTCGTGGAACTATGAAGAAATGAACCAGGTAATTTATAAAATTACAATCTAAAATGCTACAAATAAAAAAAAAATCTAAGAAACGAGAAATAATATCCCATTTGTTCAAATCGTTTTTTGTCCGTTTTCTGTATATACATCTAAAACAACTCTCTTTCTGACACAAAATAAAACAATAAATAATAGATAACAATTCAGCAATTAAATAGATTATACGAATTATTTTGACACGTGCATTACTAATTTTGTAAAGTAGCATTGTTTATCAATACAAATAAGAAATTTTCTACATCACTTACGATTCCATATAATTAATACGCAAATTAAATTTTGTCCAGATATCTCGGTTATTTATTAGTAATGAACAAGATTTCCCGATACCCCCTTGTATGTGTATATATAATATAATATTATATTTTGGCGACGGACTTCGTAATTTTGAACCTCGGTCAAGTGACGAGGATGACATCTGAACTAGAACTTTCCTCTTCTAAATTCCACAACCCGCCGACCCTTGTGGTGATCGGGGATGACAGAATAGTCTCACTGTAGCTCATGCATGTCGTAAGAGGCGACTAAAATGGGTACCCAGCGTCTGGGGGTATAGCTGGGCTCCCTGCCCCCTGGGAATTATATCAGGGGATCTTAGGGACTTACCTTCTGAAGGTAAGTACGGGCATCATGACCCCAAGGCTCCCGAGTTGTCTTTTTCTTTCCAATGGGTTTTACTGTCTGGTAAACACGGGTGGCACACCATCGGGATAACCTAGCGGTTCTTCTCTATTTTCGACCCTCCTTCTTGTCAACCAATACCAATTATTGTCTTTTTTTTTTTTTTTTTTTTTCCCCAATTTTTTCACAACAGATCACAGCTAAATCTTATTTGGCGCAGCATAACCACATCTGGCTCTTGCGCCAATAACCTTTACATTCACTCACACACTCACTCCGCACCACGCCTCCGGTAGACTTTGAGTCTCGACAGATTAAATGTGCATCCGCCCTGGGTACACGAAGAGTCTTTAATGACATCACAGGCTTGAAAACCGAATCGACGAAAATCGCCGACCGCTAGTCCGCAGCCACGACTATTAAGCTACCGCGGCCACATACACACACGCACACACACACATATATATATATATATATATACACGAATATATTATGTGTGTAAGCATATATAACACATCAATCAATAACTCCCGAGACTTACCCGGAGATGGCGCTCGTAGTAAACCAGTAACCAGGTCTTTCTAGAGTACGAACCTTTGCTTGAAACGTGTCAAAATTTTAAGTCGATCGGACCAGAAACAGCTGAGTTATCGAGGTTGGAGTAAAGTCGTTTTGTAGTTTGTTTAAAAAATGGAAAAAACCGAGTTTCGTGTTCTGATAAAACATTGTTTTTTAATGGGTAAAAACACCGTGCTTTGTTACTTCGTTCCGCTACAAGTGTTATAATAACTACTCACCTAACTACTACTAAAATAACATCATCAGTTTCAGAATTTCAGTTCACGAGTTGATGTAAGACAAAAAAACACATCGGGTTGTGTATAACAACAACAATATTTATTTCATTACTTACTACCACTCGTTTGTACCAGCTCTCTCGGAGATTCTGGTCAGGTCTGTCTGGGGATCGTGTGACATCACACTCTCTTTCCTTTACAAATGAACGCCCTCTATATGCTAGGGCTTTAAGTAGAAAGTTAACACAACAGTGTTGGAGTATCCCACACTTAAAAGATTCAAACAATTATACTTCAGTGTCAGAATAGTTCCACATTCGTCACAGTTAAGGGTAATAATAAAAAACTCAAGTGGTATCAATAAATTAATCATCATGTATTTGAGTTCGTTATAACCACAAAACAATTAAAATAGTAAGAAAATATTTTTTAAAATCAGAGTTAAAAGTAATTCCGCAGAAAGCTTTATATTTTTGTTCTTTCGGATGTAGGTTTTTTGCATTAAATAGATAAACCAGTAAAGATTTCAGTAGAAATTCTCATAGGACATGGTCGTTTATGAAATCAAATGACTGATAAACGACAGCCTCACTGAACGAGGTTGATTATTATAACGATAACAGAGAGGGAAGGTTTTTA
>BMAW01021644.1:116799-267591 GCA_019974015.1 Nephila pilipes | reverse complement strand
AAAAAAACATTGCAGAATGTGTATAATAATAAAGTGCATAGTAATAAAACAAACAAAAATACTCATGAGGCAGGATTAAAAGAATGAAAGTTATAAAAATGATACACGGAAGCTGAAGCTACGCATGATCCGTTATTACTGAATTAGTTTTAATAAATTTCATAGCACGAAATTATGGAAAACAGCATCCCAAGTGTAGCAAAGGACTCCCAGGACACGTTGAATGATATGTTAATGTTTTTACGTACTCTAGTAATTGGTTTATTGGAATATATACGGCAGTCTAATTTATTTCCATAAATAAACTGTACAGTATTGCGTCAAATAGCCTTTCCTTTTCAAAGTTGACTCTAATTACCCTTTCATTCGAAAACCTCCTCTCCACTGGGTAGCCAACCGCTTTTTAAATCTGAAGTGATTTAAAGCTGTCTTCTAATGCATATTGTTAAAGAATAGGATTCGAAGCAGGAACCCTTCGTTCGATAATATTTACTTTATTTCCAGAGAGCAGCATAATTTTAATATTACCAATTTTTATCTAAATCAATCCCTATTATTTAATATAAAATCTGTACTATATTTCTTGTTTTATAATGTAATCTTAAATAGGTCTTGAATTTTATATGTTCGAGGGCAAAATGATAAGTTTTCGGAATGTTCCTAAATTTTAAGAGTGCTTCATCCTAAAAGGATCTACGCATTACAACGTCACAAACTTTCATAATAATTAGAGCTATTAACTGTCTGAAAATGTGTTCCAAGTTTTGATATGGTTCCTTGACAATAGGCGAAGACAGCCTTATAAGAGGATTCTATATTTTCTTTGCATACTTTCTTTGTATAGAAAGCAAATAAAAACTGCACAACCCCCACAATGACGTTGGATGACAGTTTGCATAAATCATTAATGCTTTATAAATATATCACAGGATTGTAAACTTATGTACGTATCTATTTTCTTACGTTACAAAAATGATTCATATATATCAATACATAAGAAATAACGGATGTATCTTTATAGTGGGATCTTCCTGTTCAGCATTGATACATTTCTCAATAAAGGAGCTTTTATAACGTTAAACTCTCTTCAGGGATGATTTTTAGTGAGGAAAAAATGACTTCATTGTTTGTTTTTATTAAGATTTATTCATTACATTCTGGGAAGAATTCAAAAAGGAGATAGGAGGATAGGGAATGGCAATATAAATGTATAAAAAAAAACCGTCCATATTTGTGACCGCTAAGCGATAGCAGTAATTTATATATGAAATTATTTCATACATATTCCGGCCATACCGGTTCTTCATATTTCTCACAAATGAAACGAATTTGTCTTTACAGTTTTTGTCGTGACATCTAGGAGGATTTTCAATACCTTTTTTACGATAATAACATATAGCGTCCAGTTTAATGCCATTTTCATATTCCTAACTGAACACCGTAAATACCATTATTATTAGTGCAATCAAACTATAAGATTTGTATTTTCCTTGTTAAGAGATTCTGTAGTGAATACTTATCATATTTGTTCTTTTTTTCATTATTAAAGATAATAATTATAATTATAAAAAAATAAATGCCCACATTTTTTGCCAATGGCATCAAAAGAGTTAGAAAATATTTCGAGGTATTCATTATTGGAAGTGAGTTTTATGTGAAATTTTAATTATCTAAAATCTTACCAGGCTAGAGAAACTTTGATATCTATATCGCACAACGCGAAGGACCATTTCGGATTATTTTTGATACATTGTTTATGTCGAGTAAAAGCAATCGATTACAAAAATAAATAGATTTTATCATGCAATCAATTGGTAACACTCTTCCTTTGCAATTATGTTCAAAAGCAAACCTCTTATAATATCTATCATCAATTGCGTATTATTCCCTGTTCAAAGTCTGGTTTAAGTTAGGGTAGTTCCACGAACAAAGTATAATCAAAAGTGTTCCAAGGGCAGTTGTCATATCAGAATAAAAATAGGCAAACATTTAAAAGTTGTCTCGAACAGATTAATTTAGCGATCGTGATATTAAGGATAATGAATTCATTTACTTATGATCAGTCTCGCTTCATAAGTAAATGAAACTGCACTAGTTCTGTTATAACATTGTAAATTAAACAAGACAAATGAAAAACTTTCTTGAAAGTTGTTTAAGTATTGCTAAGAATGCAATCTCGTTAATGTATTCTTTAACTCTTCTAAAAGTTAATTTTTATTAACTTTGATTTACATTTTAAACTTTTGCTAAGTCAATCGTAATAGAATTCCTAACTTTATGAACATTATAAAGCAATTTGTGAAATTTGAATGTTTTGATACAGTAATTTTAATTAAATATATGCGTTAATTAAAGTTGATTTTTTAAAAAGGACAATTTTACACGATAAATTTCCTATTGATTAATCTTAAATTCTTCGACTTACCAAAAATAAATACACATTTTCTGGGCACAAAATACAATGTAAATTTAAAGCGTCGCCATAAAACTTTGTAACACATTTATTTTACGCCGAGAGCAAAGAAAAATGTTATAATTACTTTGTACATAAAATAATAATAATAATAATAATAATATATATATATATATATATATATATATATATATATATATATATGAGTGATGCAGCAGCTCTTATGCAAATAACATATATGTATGAAATATGATAAATTAAAATTAGTAAATGTCCAAAGATGATTAATTTATTTCATTTCTTGTTGCAAAATAATTAAACTAAAAATCGACTTTTATTTAACCAAAAGTAATTTTAAGAGGCTGAAGTACGTTATTGAAAAACATGATTTAATTATTACCGATTCTATCCAACAATTTTGTAAAGAAAATCTTACAACTTAGATTTTTTTTTCTGGATGCTTTACGAATGTTGTCCATCTTAGCAGTTAGTACCGAAAGTTTGGTTAAAAATATTTTTATAGCAGTCTACACAAACTCAGTCAAATACATATCAAATAAAACAGAAGGATGCTTATTTTTAATAAATTTAATCGCTGAATACAAAAATCTACAGCAATACGGAAAAAAAATCGAAAACTGAGATTAGTCTCCGCGCACACTTTGTTTTTAGAATATTTTTGTTCTGAGAAATCTGTTTCCAAAACTCAATAGTTAAACCACCGTTTCATTTTGGGGGAAAATTCATAAAATTATGTCATTTTGGGAGGAGGGACGAAATATGATTTAGGTAAATTTTACAATTCATATCTGGCAACACTAAATACACGAATCTTTTTAAATAATATTCCTTCCTGAAATACGGCTTCTAAATGCAGTGTAGTATCCACCTTTGATATATATACCTAAATTTTGATTTATTATATATATATACCTAATTGATATATATACCTAAATTTTGATTTATTATATATATACCTATTTGATATATATACCTAATATTTGATTTATATATTTGTATAACATTTTTACTAAATATTTAAAAGCAATACTTATTTATTACCACATCAGGATTAGAAAATAAGTTTTTTTAAAAAATAATTACCTGTATTTAATTCGTCGTATAATTTTCTCATATTACTTTAGTAACAAAGATTGTAGACCCTGAATTAGACAGCAACTGTTGAATATATGCATCAATGAGATTTCCTTTTACCTTACTAAGTATACAAATAAGGCTGGACTTATATGAAATGAAACATTTAAAAATAAATAAATTAAGTAGTGTTTAACGAGATGAGCGTTGCAATACACTGTCCTTACTTAAAGTTAAAGTATGGGACATAAATTCTCGGTACATTTTTCAGAGTGAAAAATGTTCCAATTTTAATGCTACATTCTTGCTATCCCTACAGAGAGAGCAGCATATTCTATTATTCTTTGCATATCTATTTAAATGAATCCACTTGTTCCTTATAAAATATATTCCACGCTATGTTTCCGACATTGCAATGTTGAATTGATATTTAAATTTAGTATGCGTTTAAGTAAAATAAAATCATGTATTTGAAAAATATTTCAAAATTAAAAAGATGTGGTATGGTAAATGGATATGTAAGACTATAAACACACCAGCTCTTATTGTATTATTTATCTATATTTTCCTTATTTCTGTCTTGCTTAGAGTCGAAGAAGATAACCTTTATGTGTCTTGTTAATTATTTTGCTAAAATCACTATTTTCACACCCCATGTACTGCTTTTCAATAGTTTATATATGCTAATATGCAAGTATCTCGTAAAAAGGTAATTTTCCCTCCAGTTGTCGAAAGTAAATACTTGACAGTCGTAAATCCTCATTCATATCAAGGAAGTAAACTGCGAGCAGTGAAGATGTAGTCTCTATAAAATATCTCTGCATGAGGCAGTCAATGTCTCAGATAGGCTACATCTTCGCAACTCTCAGTTTATTGACTTGGCGTGAATGAGGATTTAATCCTGAGCTACTACCAGATGGAAAAGACAGCTGGGGATGGCACTTATTTTCAAAACTGCATTATGCAACCAGGTCTTTGCGCCCCAGAAATATGTAGCGATTCCCACAATGCATTTCATTAGAATTTAATGTAATGATTTTAACAACGATGAGGTGACATTGGGCACGTGGTCCTCTATGTGGATAAAACAAGTTGCTTCAGAACACTAATTTCTTTTTAATAAGCTTCTCGTAATCATGCTATTTGAGCAGGTGCGGTAGCATGGCAGTCATGGTCGTCAGCTTATAACGTTATATCTGTCTCTAGTTCCAATTTTTTTGATTATTTATTTTGCACTGAGAATCAACACGAGGGCTATCGGTGAAGTACCTCGTAATTTTGTTCTTGGTCAAGAAATGAAGACTATACCTGAAAACATCTCATAACTTCCACACCAAGTCGTTAGAACCCCGAAAGTTATCACATGTATCACACACTTCAGTGGCATCAGCACAAGAGCTTACGATTGGACAGAAGCCGAGAATTCACAAACATGACCCTAGGCCATGGGTGGCCAATAATTTGGGTACCGTGCGCCAATGTTTTGACAGACGAGCTCAGATGCGCCATGTAATTAAATCTCTGTTTATACCGCCTTACGTTCATTGTTAGGGGTTGGTATAAATAGAGATAAGAATTATAGAATCTGCTTCACTTAGGCGAAGAAATAGAATAACTTAATCAACCCGTTAAATTAACTAATTTACGCGATTAATGAAGTCAATACAAATCTACAATAGTTAGGAATTATGTATATGAGCGGTGAATCGCTTCATGATGGTACTATAGCTGCTAGAGTGTCTGGTTTGGTGATCATCCAATGTGACACGTTTTGTGCACGCACCACGGTTTGAGGTTGGTAAATAGAGGCCGCACTGGATGGTAAATAAAAATGGCCACACTTGCCCTAAGCCTTTGCGGTGGCAGTGTCACAATTGTATGCAATTTCAGCTTTAGTTTTTATTAACGTCGCACCAGAAGCAACACGAGGGCTATTAGCGACGGACCTCGTAATTTTGAACCACGGTCAAGTGACGAGGACGACACCTGAGCTGGCACCCCCTCTTCTAACATCCACACCACGCCAACGGGAGGACTTTGGGCCCCGAACAGATTTAATGTGCATCAGCCCCAGCTACACGGCGGGTCTTTGGCGGCCAAGGATCGAACCCGCGACTGAACGAAAACCGCCGGCCGCTAGTCCACGACCTTGACCACTAGGCTACCGCGGCCCTTGGATGCATTTCAGACAATTTTTGAGGTTCATTAAATGAATTCTATTAAACATCCTCTACCTTGTTATTTGTTAAAGTACCTTAAACACATCTTTTTGTTGAATTCGTAAGCAGAGTATATTTATTTTGTATTCGAAGATGAAATATCATAAAATATTTAAGCAAACTTGTCAGTTTCCTTTCATATTTTGAGATGATATAATCTTACCCGAATTTTATTTATGACATCTGTAGAAAAGTCTACAAAAAGGCTAATGCAATAAAACACAAACATAGGAAACAATGCGTACAAAATGCTTTATCTGAAACATAACGAAAGTCTAAAAATACACATGGCGTCAGTAACATGGCACACTTACATTCACTTGCTTATGTTATTTACATTAACACAGCGTCTTTACAGAATACATGATGTTGATAACGATTTATCAAACTGATATAAACAATGAATATTTGAATGCACATCACACTTTCCGACTCGCACGCACTTACACACATAAATAAAAACTTAACAAACATCCAAAAGAGCTGGTACAATTCCAGTCATAAGTTTTTAAAAAAAGTGGTCATGAAATATCTGAAATTTTAATTTTCAGGTCAATTTACAAAGAATATCACATTCATTTTCGCATAATCAATAATTTTTAAATTAATTAAAAAATAATTTACAATGCTGGAATGTAGAAGTATTATCACAAATATTTACAATTACACATATTATCACAATTCACCAGGAATATGATGCTGCAGTTTCAACTGCATCGAATCAGACGACTCATCAAGTTAACAATCACAAAAAAATTTCAAGTCGAAGTAGTTAAAAAATATAAATCCAAATGAGGAATGCACTTCACTATATTCAAATGAAAAATCAAGTCTCTTTAAATGTTATTTGCATGAAAATTATAAAATCATCTTCGGCTGTATTGTAGAAGTTCTGAAATTGAAGCACCTAATTAATAAATATGACCAGCAAGGAAACCACGTCTAATATATGAATATCCAAATATTCAACGTTTTGCTCTCAGTACCTAGTATCATAAAATGTAATAATGAGATCCATTCGTGAGATATAAGTAGCACAGCAAACGGTTAAATATATATATTTCATTTACGCGTCTGGATCATCGCTGACTTCAGCCTGGTCTTCGACTTCCCATCCCATATTGAGGTAATGGGAAAACAAATCCCGAGCAATTGGCAGTACAGTGGATAAGTCATGACTTCTAACCAACCTGTCGAAATGTATCCCAACATCACCACCTTCCAGTCTATCTTTTAAGATATTATCTCTCTGGCACCTGAACATTGCAATACAGAGGAATAGTAAGAAAGGATTACCATCTCCAAGCTGATGAGGTGGTGGTAGCATCTCTTTCTTTCTCTCAAAGTATGTCTCGACTTCTTCATACTGGCGGCCAGCCATCGAGTCCTGAAAGCTCTCGTGATCGGAATAGTCATCGTACACGTTGTCCGATTCGTAAGCGTCATCGTCCGCCAAAGTGGAAGCCTCTTTTGAATCGTCGTCCGACATGTAACCTTCGCTTTGACTTTGTCGCGATCTTGAAGGAGGTCTGCTTTCATCTTCGGCATCCGAAAGGTCTTCAGAAATGGTACTGTAGTTAGAATCGCTACTGCCATGCCTTTGCCTATTGTTGCTCTCGTCAGTATCTGCATCCGTTTCTTTTCCACCAATGGCACATGGTTTTATTTCGAACTGCCGACCGTTCAACCAGTTGTTCAGTTGAATCTCATTGACTGTGTTAGAATAGCACCACTGGTTACGCAAAAAGTCCCTGGCATCATGCAAGGCATCTCTAACTCTCGATTTTTCTTCGAAGACTTCGCCACACGACCAGCTCTGACAGATTTCAGGTGTAATCGACTTATTTCTCTCTGGTATTCTGCAAGATCTCGTGGAGATGAACGATGGGCACGGGTGCTTATGCATCCTGTAGAGCTTGCCTGGTATGTACAAACGGTATTTTCTTTGGCGGTAGTGGATGGGAAGCTTAATTTCTCCTTCACCGGAACTATCATGAAAGCTCATGTCCCTGGCCATCGATTCCCGTCTCACACGGAGTTGCCACTTTTTTATTTCTTCTGAATGAATGTTGCTGGTCACGGACTGAGAAAGGGAATGGACATCAGGATGGGATGAGAAGTAATCTTCGTTAAGGTTCAAATAATCTTTCTCAGTGGTCTGATCTTTAAGAGATTCGAGAATATCTGCAGAAGGAAACATCACTTCGTACAGTTCTAGGTCTTTCCGGGGAGGTTTGGGTGGTAAGGAACCCCACATAACTTCCATCATGTTCAACATATCATTGTATGGAAACTCGCGCTTCAATTCCAATAAGAGCCAGCGATAGCAAAATAGTAAGTGCAGTAAATATTTACTTTCAAGATAATTGTACACAGCTGGTTCGTAGAACCTTAACATCTTTCTCAAGTGACGGAATTTCGATTTTATGGCACAACTCTCTAGTTTAAAATTCGTATTTACTCTCTTCATAAGACCACAGAAGCAGACATACGCTTCAGATTCTTTTTTCATGACGTAAAAGATAGGAGATAGCAGATCACTCATCCCTTGGCAATAGGAAACATTTGGATGGTTTACGGCATATGTTGTTAGAATGTTGAATAAGGCTCGGGTGTTACTGTTATCATCTGGACCGTCATAAAACTTTATTGTGCGATCAGTTCTTCTGACATCTTTCCTGACCATAGTCGTAATGCTGCTCAGAACATCAGGTATAGTACCTAAAAAAAGGAATTCGATTTCAGTTTTATCGAAGTTAATTGGCACCTTAAACGATTGTTTGAACCTGCAAATAATTATGAAAAAAAGACACTAGCGAATTATAAAATGGGAAAATTGAATAGTGCCATAAGTACTAGTGATAAAGGAATATATTTTAGATGTAAATTCTACCCAGGAGTAAAAAATACATTTTATTTATATATACTGAACAAAATATAAATATTCTTATAATATTGACACGCTCTCGGATATAAACGTTTTATATTTATTAATATTCTGCGGCAAGATGTATTTTTACGACTCAGTTATACCTCGGTTCATGAACGACTCTATTCACGAACAAAATTTTCAGACAAATCTTTATTCGGTTCACAAAGCATACTTTGGTTCGCAATCAGTCCACGTGGAAAGTTTAATTATGCTGTCTCTAGCACAGCTTGAATGTCTATTTCTTAAGTATTTCGTACTGTTTGTTTTATATATGTATTGCTATAAATTAGCTACGTATTTCCCCGTTTATGGCACATATAACCATACTAAAGGCTAATTTATAGCCCTCAATATGGTTATATGAATATGGATGAAAATCATGGTAGTCTTTTTTTTCCTGGAGTGAGTAGTTACTTTGCTGCTCACGCCAAAGAATCGTCAACTTTGCAGCTTCATTGTGTGGATACCTGTAATTTCTCCTTGTGTCTGAATGCATTTAATTGCAGCTTCCTAACTTTGATTCCAATGAAAATCTGAGAAGCATACAATGATAAACTGCTCTGAGTAATGAGTTGTAACATCGAGCGAGCGAGGGCGGGGCGATTAAGACACGTGTCTTAATGTATATGGGTGCGCCACTGTAGGAGGAGGTAACTAATTAAGATTACACTGGAGAGGTAACTAAGTTTAGTTACAGACGGAACAGCGAAAATTTGACTGCGCGCAACTAACAGTTCTTGTTGTAGAGTAATGCATTTTTATGGGGGGCGATGGGAAGTCAGATAATATGGAATGTTGGGTAAACGAGACTCGGCTGTATTCTTAATTGTCTAAATAATCGGAACGATCACTTACCTGCACGTAATAATAACTGCCATCTGTATCGTAACTGATAATACTCTTCACACTTCGAACTCATGTAGCTTTTTCTCTCCTCCATCGTCATACCATGAGGATAAACATTGAGCAAGTGTTTCCAGACCTGTGGGCGCATGGATCGATCCACTCCACCATTGTATACGGCCATGTGAAGTTCTCGATGGTTGAAAACTCTGCCTTCCCTGTCCAGGAGACTGAAGTATAAAGCTTCGTCTACGATTGTCTTCTGATTTTGATCGTGGTGGAAAGAGATACTAAGAGCCCTTTGGACCTTCAACATGGCTGATTCGACCTGAAAATAAATGCGTGAGTGAGTGACAAGGGAGTGTAAGGAAACAGCCAGATGTGGCTATGATGCACCAAAACTGAGCTCTAGACATAAGAATAATGGGAAGAGGTAAAAATTGCTAGACAAGAAGAATAAAAACAAAAGAGAAGGATCGCTAGGGTATGCTGGAGGCTTGTGTTTTTTTAAAGAGATTTAATCCCAAGTGGAAGAAAAATTACTACTGGGGCCTCCTCGGGGTCATGATTCTTTTACTTACCTAAAGAAGGAAAAACTCTAAAGAATACTGAAAAACAATGCACTAGAATGCTAAATTATGATGCATTAATTTGAACGTTATTTTGAGAAACGCTTACAGTGGAGCCTCCTCAAGTAGATATCAAATCAAAATTCTTTTTATTTTAAAAAAAAAAAACTTATGTTAATTAAGTTTCGAAACAACAGTTTTTTAATATATATACTGAATTTTAAATCTTCAAATATAATGTAAATGATATTCGCCAAGTATTTACTGGATTTTTATCTAATATTTCTTTGTTTTACTATTTATGTAACATACAAAGCATTAAGCTAGTTATTTTGATAGTTCTGAATATTAAAATTGAGAGTAATCAATATCTAAACTGATTATTTTACTTTTCTGGATAAGTAAGTAAATAAATAAAATACGTAAATATGGTATACATTCGATTCTCAAGATAATCTTCTTAAAGAGGGGGTTTAACCGTATTTCCTTTTTTATTATTTAAATTAGACATGGGATAAAGTGACAACATTAATTACGTAAATTAGAAGCAAGCAAGTTTGTAATATACGACACTTTCGAAAAAATGACCATAGCTTCTATACATTATGAGCTTCAATGTTATAACACGTCAACATCACTTTTTGTCAAAGAACTGTTTACCAATGCACTGATAAATGTATCTAAAGATAATGTGGTAATTAATACGGCCATCAGATTGAAGCTCGCGTTGTCGAGGACATTTGAATGATTTGTATACTGCTGCGAATCATTTGAATGATTCACGAACTGAAGCAGACATTTGATTGATTCATATACAGGTGAGAATATTTGAATGATTCACGTACTACAGCGGACGCTTTAATAATTGAAATACTATTAATTTATGAATACTAAATTTTCTCATATCAAAATAGATTAATTTTGGTATATGATTTCAACATCCATTGACTTATGAAGTAAATTACATTTAGCGATATAAGTAAAAAAAATTATTACATCGGGCGCGCTTGATGCAATTTTAAATTTAATAGATAGTTCATTACATTTTCAAACCCAGAAAAGTTTTTTGAATGTACCGATTTAAATAATATTATCGTTTTTACTACTAAATTCATTTATTCTATCTCCTAATTCCTCAAATCAACTTTTAAATGTACATCGTAATAAAAAATAGACTAATTTATTAATGTTTTTAACTTACATGACTAACGATTGATCCAGCTAGACTTTTCCTTTCCTGTGCGCTGCGTAGGACTGTTGAATCCATGTTGGCAATATCAGCAGAAGATATTATATCCCATTCTTCTAATGCTGCAAAAAAAAGTTTTTTTTTATTATCCTAAGATTGTTTACATGTACGAAAAGAATGTTGTGCATTTTACATGGTTTGAAGTGCTTATATATTATGCAATATCTCAAACAATTATTTTAAAGACATAAAATACCTAATTAAACTATGTATGAAGTAGTTTCTAGTTATGTTACTCCCTTAAATAAAAACCTGAAATGATAGGGCCGTTAATTTTCAAAATCTGTAGATGTAATCTGCACATTTATTTAGTTAACGTTTCATTAAGTCATCTTTTTTTTAATGCTATCTTCGTTTATGGTTTCGTAATAGGTCCGAAACGTGGAACACCTTTACAGATCGGAACAAAGAATTTCTAAAATTAAAATAATTGTTACAGGTATCTCAAATCTTTTTATAATACTAAGCCCTTAACTTTGCGAAATATTTTTATAAATACATCGCTTTTTTATAAAACAGATGAACTGAAATATCGATTCCACATTACAATTTAGAAAACGAAGAGTGGAACATGTTTTGTACGAGAAAGAAGGATTCATTGGAGCATGAAACTATGGCTATGATGGTGAACCAGATATGGCTGTGATCTAGACGTTTAAAAATGGAAAAGAGAAAAACCGACTGATAGAAAGGAGGATTGGAAATAGAGAAAGATGACTAGGGTAATCACGGGGGTGCGTAATCTGTGTTTATCAAAGACTGTAAGCCCCGTGGTAAAGAGAAAAAAAAGCACTATAGTCCCTGAGGGTCCCGATTCCCGCTCTTACCTAAAAAAGGCAAGCCCCTGAGGAAAGGATTCATTCAGACTGTAATTAGTCTAGCAATAAAATATTCTGCCTAGAATAGAATAGTAGAGTCAAAATCTAATATTAATGCTGGAGCATTTTTCAATAAAAAAAAATCTGCCAAATATATATCCTGTTCATCAACATAAGCCGAATGCAGCCTAATATAAGAGATATAATCTTGCAAAGAGCAACAGCCATAATTATAAGGTTTTCCTTTTATAAACATTTATCCTCACATCGGCATTAAAATATTAAAATTTACAATAATAATTATTAAT
The DNA here is from genome assembly GCA_019974015.1 of Nephila pilipes. Lineage (NCBI taxonomy): Eukaryota > Metazoa > Arthropoda > Arachnida > Araneae > Nephilidae > Nephila > Nephila pilipes. Next base: position 255,145 of record BMAW01021644.1, on the reverse strand, counting down.
TTCCATTATTAAGTTTAAATTACCATCCGAATTACAATGATCAGAGAGGAAAATGCCGAGGGAAAGCTGTCGATATATAATTATGACTGAATCTGTGTTCCTCCATTTGACTGCACGGGGCAGCCGGAGGAATAATTAGGGCGGGATGATTATGAGGGAGGCTGCAACAACAGGAAAATTATCTTCAAGACTGCTTAACATGAAAATACTTGATATAAGAAAGTAAACTTAAAAATTTTCTAAAACATTCTTAAAATTATTTTCATTATTACCATTTTGATTGCCATAATGAATATACATTTTATACTAAGACATTTTAAATACAGATCAAACTAATCTTTTCTAAAAATCCTCTAAAAAATGTTTCAAATCTCGTTATATCTAAACTCGAGAAATTGATTTTATTTGACAATCTGGTTCGATTTATGACTTATTGGTAGAATGAAATTGATAATCGTTTCTTTCAATTTCCATTTAATCTCGTGATCTCTTCATTCGCTATAACAAATGATTCAGATAAATTTTAAGAACTTTCACTCGTTTCTTTACGAGAAATGATTAAAATGCTGATAATTATTAAAATCCTTGACTAATTTATTTTAGATCTCTCTTTGTCCCCAACGATCTCAGTTTATGGCAGACGATATGATAATTATTTTATCTTCAGCTTTTTATTCACAATCATCGATATTTATTGACAAATAGGTCGATTAAATTTGCTTTCGATCGTGTGACTAACACGGAAGATCTTTCGCATGAGATGCTGAAAAGACAGAAACGTGTTCCTTTGTGTATTTCACGCGCGACTACAGTTAACATAAATTTTGAGCACGGAGACAGATAATATGAAACAGATATTGGGTTTTTCGCTTATTTAAGGATATTTTCCTTAAAACTGTTGCATAACATACAGGAAATTTATCGGTAAAGCATTAAGGATTTTATCTTTCATTATGCGCGATAATTTTGTTTAAGAACTAGTTCATATGTCAATATATTAATATTTAAAAATTGAAAAATTAGATTGCAATCGACAAATGCAAGAATCATAAAACTAAAGCATCAATTTCATTATTACAGCACGTTAGTCAAAATTATTTTCTGTACTTTATAATTAGGACAAATTATAAAATGTTAACTAATTGCCCAAATTAATAATAACTTTAAACTAAATGAAAGTCGGTTTATTCATATTTTCTATCAATACAGAATTAATTTCCCTTTTATCATTTTTATGTTTCTGGAAATATGAAGTTTAGTTTTAGTTTAGTTTTTATTAACGTCGCACTAGAAGCAACACGAGGGCTATTGGCGACGGACCTCGTAATTTTGAACCACGGTCAAGTGACGAGGACGACACCTGAGCTGGCACCCCCCTCTCCTAACATCCACACCACGCCAACGGGAGGACTTTGGGCCCCGAACAGATTTAACGTGCATCAGCCCCGGCTACACGGCGGGTCTTTGGTGGCCAAGGATCGAACCCGCGACTGAACGAAAACCGCCAGCCGCTATCCACGACCTTGACCACTAGGCTACCGCGGCCCCCTCTGGAAATATGAAATTAAAGCTGAATTGTGTGTTTGGCTGGTTTTGTTGGTGCAAAACTCGCATTTAGTGAAACTGCGCCAAACACTTGTTATTTTATTAATAACCAAGAGTAACGGGAATAATTGTTACAAATATCTGCGATTCTTATGTAAAGTAAACGACGGAAGAAAATGGATGAGAGAGAGAGAGAAGAAAAATAGGAAAGAGAAAAAGATCCAAAACGGGGGGCGTGCGACACTTGTTTGCCAAAAACAGTGAACTCCATGAAAAAAAATATTACTTATTATCTCAAAGTAGGTCCATGAGGGACTTAAAATAGGGTGTTAATTTTTCATTTCATTCAGAAAGAAAAAAAAATATTAAGGACTGAGTAATACAACTATTTGTAAGTTAATGCATATTCTATAACTAAAAATCCCATTTATAAAAATTAAACAAAATGCTTAATGTTTATAAATGTTTTATTTGAATCCAGTAAAAAATAATTGACGAGAATTTTATCATGACATATTTTGAATTATTTAATTTGTTACTGGGTGAAATAAGGCATCAAATATATAAATATAACTTTAACGATAAAATTTGAAAGTGACTAAAGAATCATTTTAAGCATCGACGTAAGCAACAGCCTCTGGTGGCTAATAACATGAATTTGTGAACTGACTTTATTTCCTTGAGCTTATTTAAGTACACTTTGTCTCTTTTCAACAAAATAAAAATTAAAGATACAAAGAACAAAACTGTCTTTCTTAAAACAGAGGGGAGATACATATGTGATAAAATTTACAATTACTTTTGGTATCAATAGCTCGTAACTCCACTGATAATGTTAAACATGGCTTAGATGCTTCAGAAATGGCTCCATCCAGATCCCAATCAGACGTCAAAGGAATGTACTGCTTGCCTTTTTTAAAACTTATAACAAATTCTCTGAAAAGAAAATGAATCATTTAAAAAAAAAAAATGTAGAACGTTTTAAGTGTTGACTGTTTTGTACTATCTTTACATATGAAAAAAATGATATATCCGTACATAGTGATTTTGATAAGTAATTCAGCGGCAGCAATAGATTAGTGGTTAGAATTATGAGTTCGTCTCCGGCGGTATTTCAGTAGAATCACTTGTTCTATCACTTATTCCACTAAAGACCCACCCTATAGAGAAGTTGCTGAAAAGTCATTAAATTTGACGATGTTCCAAGTCCTCACCTTGCGCAATATGAAACTTCGGAAAGTAGGGTGCCAGCTTAGGTGTCGTCCCGGTCACTTTGAACGTGGTTCAAAATAACGAGGTCCATTCTCTTGTTGCTTTTGAATGCAATATTAATAAACAATCAGTAATTGAATAATTTTGGCATCAAATTATTTGTATATCACACATATTAATTGATTTCAAAAATAAAAATAATCTGTTTCTGTAAAATAGATTATACATAGCAGTTCAACCCAAAATGTTCAATTAGTCGTTTTTATACCAAACAAAATATGGAATTTAAAAATTTTCCATTGCGAATAAAGGAGATATATTTGCTCTGTCATTATAAAAAAAGTTTTCTTTTTTCAAAAGAAGGTATTTATTTATGCTTTAGCTCTTTTTTGCGCAATTCAAGTTCGGTAAGAATCTCTAACAAAATATTAAAAGTAGATTATATGCTTATTGGATAACAAACCTAATAAAATTATTTTGGTAAAACCAAACACTTGACTCTTAAACTCTCGAATTAAAACGAAACACTTACATTATTTGTCCCCCCCTCCTATTGTTAAGTATCTTCAAAATCAAATTTATATGCTCACGATATATATTGCTTCTAATTAAACAATTACTTATTACTCTACAGTTTCATTTGTATAGTGGACTATGCCAAAAATATTACTGCTTTTGGATTAATATGTCTCACTTCAACTAATATACAAACTGAAGAAAGATTTGTAAAAATACATGTATATGGTTATCAAATATTACCAAGTCTCTCAAATTATGGACAAATATTTTTCCATATCAGATGTTTATTACTTTTTAAAATATGGAATATGATATATTTTGAATTCCAAGATAATGATGCTGAACAGGAGAACAGATCTCGTATGGATTAAAAAAAACAACTATGGCCTATTATGTATGAATTTACATCCCTTTAGAGACAGAAATCTTCATATACAAATATACAAACAATGCATTTTCAAGATAAAATAAAGAGTAAGCGGATTAAGAAAAAGGAACAAAGAAACTTGCGGCCTTTATTAAAACGGAAATCCTCGGATCTATCTTTATTTCTGTAAATGTCATAATTTTAACCTTTGTTATACGAATTCTGGGAAAAATTGTTCAAAAATATTTTACTAGATTCAACCATGGCAATGGACATCCTTATAACACGACCTTGCCGAAACGGAGGAACAAAAGACAAAAGCAGAAGCAACATAATTACATTTTCACTTATTTAAAGAATAACTTACGTCAGGTGTTCCACAAGCACACTTTTGTTTACATCTCGCTCAAGTAATTATCAGATTTCAAGTGAAATGTATTGTCTTCCATGCGTTGTTTTGTTTTGTTCCCATGCATAATCAAACAAACACGAGTCTAGCACAGCTGTTGTTTCGCACACTACGAAGTAGAAGTAGTAAAAAAACTTTTGTCAGTAGTTTTTAAGAGGAAAATAATTCTATTCCCCACCAATTGAAAGCATAAAGATTTCTGGCAATCTGAGTAAATGAAGTATTGAGTCACTCACAGGAAGGGCAACAGCTGCTGTTGAAGGAGTGGCTCAATGACTTGTAAGATGGTTGCAACGTCAAGAACGACCTCGAGTAAAAATGTCAATAAAAGATGGATGCTATGGAATGCGCAGGTGAATGAAGATAGGCCGAGAGTTTTGATCATTTCAAGGATAATGAGCACAATATCAAACGGGACTAGAGAATTACTCACATGATTTTTGATACAGTAAAAGCCGAAGACACGATTATGTTTAACCTTATATTTGTCCTGAGATAGTCGATTTTTTTTATACACATAGCACTTCCAAGCAACACAAGGTTTGCTAGAGATGGACCTCATAATTGTAACCTCGGTCACTTGAGGAGTACAATAATTAACCTTGCTTGTGCTTTTCAAAACTTGCACACAATGCCGTGAGTGATGGTAAAATTTAACAGTACAAAAGCCAAATATGGCAAAACTGCGCCATATCTGGCTTTTGTACATCTTGTATGGCGAAACTGCGAGTTTATCTAAGCGTTTGAAAAAATTGAGAAAATATGTAAAATGAGTTGCCAAGATGGGTCGAAAATGGAAAAGGATACTAATGGTATCACGGGGACGAGTCACCAGTAATTACCAAATACAGTAAACCCACAGGAAAGGAAACTGATCTCAAAGGTGACTCCGGTGAGTGATGCTCAAACTTACCTGAAGAAGTTGAGTCTTTGAGGTCCCCATACAAAACCAACGAGAGGACTTGGAGCCTGGACAGATTTAACACGCATCAATTTCGCTGTAAGGAGGGTCTTTAGAAGCACAAGGGCTCAAACTCACGACTCCACGGAAAGAACATCGGCCACGACCATGACTACCGCGGGCTTCTCGTGTTTATAGCTTTGAAACTTCTTTCCCGCTTACGACATTTAAAATGTGTGGACTAAAGAAAATTTTAATTCCACACAAAAATTACATACTAAAATTAAATGTTCTGAACTAGAGAGAAGTTCTCTTTTTTGTAACATTAACTTTAAAGGAAACTAGATTCATAGTAATGCTTACCCTTCGATGTTAAAAAGGAGCGCCAACTGGCTTCTCAATTTTGCGTAATTGGCAGTTTGGGGATCCAAAGTGAAAAATTGGTAGGTGCGTCTTCTTTTACAAGAGTCAAGCTGAAAATAGAAAACGGAATTACTCTAAATGTGAAAATATTAACGATTTACAATTCGTTTTCTTACTCAGCAATTGAATTAACTATAAAAAACATTAATATAATATTTTGTAATAAAATAATTGATGCGAATAATTTAATACTTTTTATACATTCGCTTGAATATATCAATACAGTACATATTCAAAAAATCTTAAATATTCATGATATGCGAAATAAAAAAAATCCATTAGAAAACTCCAAATTAAGAGGAGAAAAATAAATTACTGAAAATTGTTACTTGAAAATTGTTGCTCAAACAACAAATCAACCGCCGAAAAAGGCGATTAAGTGACGAAACATATCTTGCACAATTTTGTCATACCTCAAAGCAGTAGCCAAATTTAATTACTGTTTAAAATATTCTATTTGTTATTCGAAGAGAAACAAATCTAAAGGAACGACTCAAATCATGCGATGAAGATGCGAAAAATACCCTATTTCGAAGACTGATGTAAAGGCAAGCTGGTGTAGTTATTGTGTGCTACCATTTGTAAAACGACACCAAAATAAGTTTCACACTGATTCATAGGTTAATTGTGATCAGGCAGGCATTTGCTTTCAAAACAGCATTTTATCGGTGATGTGTCGAGTAAAGAGAGCTGGAAAAGTAATGGCGAGGATTTTTTGGGATGCGAAGTTCATCAATATTCATGAATTCTTAGAAACGGGGAAAACGATCAATGGATCATATCAGCCATTATTCATTTCTAAAACAGACACTTTTTGAACCGCCCTTGTAAGACGGCAAACATGAAGGAATTTATTTTTAAGTGGCAGATGAACCAGAACAAATATTTTTTTACATAACTCATTCGCGAATACATAAGAGTCTCTCGGTTATATCAGATAAGCTTGTTTAGAATTTTTTTTCTGAGCTTTCGAACCCACTTAACGGAACAAACATCAAATCTTATCACTTCATTGACAAGCTTTTATACACCATGGCCTCGCTAGATTTGGAACATGCCAATTAAAAAAAAAAAAGAATAACGGAAGGGTTAAGACAAACACGTGCTATCTCATGTTGAAAATTCAATAAGTGATAAAAAAATGCTTCGAAACCTTTCATTCCGCTTACAAAGGCTAACAACCGATCCTATGAGTTTCCCCCTATTATCATAGCTTTTTTTCAACGCGTGCGAAATTCATTTTCAGACAAATATTCCATTTATTTAATTATCACATATGCGATAAAAGATTGTTTATTAACTTCGTACTAAGTACTTGATGGACATCATAATTTTGAGCTTCAAGAAACGATAACGACACCTGAGTTAGTACTCCTTACTCATCCATCATCCGAACGTGAGGACAATAAGCGGATGTAATGTGCATTAGCCCTGCTATACGACGGTTCTTTATCGAACCCATGAATCGGAAGAAACAAAGCAGACTCTGCTCTCACGACCATAAGCAATCGGCTACCGCGGCCCAATCAATCTGATGGTGATAGCAAATTGGTTGATGTCGCTGATTGTGATACATTAGATGAGAGTTAAGGGATTAAATGTATTTTATGAATTAAAAATATCTTTTATACATTAAAATGAAAATAACATTTTTGATGAAAACTTTTTCCCAATAAGTCCACATGTTAAAGTATACGTTAAGTTAAAAGAGAAACATTTTCATGTTAAAAATTATCCGAATTTATAATGTTGGTGTCATAAAAATAACAATACTATCAACAAATTATTCCATATGGTTTAAACAATATATCTGAAAATGACAATATTTTTTTCAAATTTCACAAATATTAAGTAAAGCAAGTACCACCTACTAAATGAAGATGTTTCTTTCCTTATAACTTCGTATAAAAATCTATTAAAATTACTTTAAGTTCCGTAAAATGAAAAAAAAATCAAATAAAACACACAATATCATAAAACAGAAGCATGCATAGTATTTAAGCTATTCTATTGCGTAAGAATATTCCATTTACGTAAATAGCTCATGGATACTTAATAGATTAAAAACAAAGAGAGAAAAAAGATACATTTCGTAATGGAAAGATAAAGTTATCAATTTAGCATAACCAATTGGTGGCCTCCGATCAAAGGCTATATATATATAATTTTTATTTTTAATCTGAAATTGCTATTTTTTAAGTAAAGATATGCTAATCTAAAAATTAGTATTAAAAGTTAAGGAATTGGGTTGCATAAGTGAATGCTGCTTCAAAACGAATCTTAACATTTTTATCGAAATATCACAGGCAGTGATAGCTCAAACAATGAAATAAATTTAGGTTGGGTTTTTTTAAATTATTGTCTCATATATGAAAATATAAAAAGGATCCTACTGTCGTGTTTAGGTAAAGATAAAAACTAGCAAAGAAAACATTGTAAAATGAAAAATAACAATTTTAATGCATAATTAATACAACACATGAAAAGCGAGTTATTTAAGGTTTCATTTGCAACATTTATGCGTTAAAATGCGTGTGTAAAAATATTCAATTTATTTTCTTTATTTTACGGCAACAATAGTTCAACTTCTCTTAAGGTATTCCACTTAATAATTTATCGCCTGCTTTAATTTTAATATTTGAACAGAATATTATCGATAACTTTAATTATTTAACAATTTTAACATTTTATTATTTGCTAAAAATATATTTACATAAACTTAGTAATATCGATAGCTGCAATAATTTATTCTCTACTTTAATATATTATCCACTGTTTTGAAACTTTTTGCAACGAAAAGTAACCATCGTTCTTGTATTAAAAATGTTTTTAAATTTTTGAAGGCGTCACGTTGGAATAAAATAAATTCAAATTAAAAATAAACATATTAGAATTTTCTATTTTCCTCGAATACAGTTCATCAAAATACTTCGCATGATAAATTAAAAGAGCACAAACAATATCTTATGTTTCCGTATTTGAAACAATAATACGATTTTAAATATTAGCGCAAATTATACAACACTTAAAAATCTTTAATACCAACACACTCTAAAAATTATAGGCTGATTCCCAAAAAAGAAATTTTTGTAATAAATGGAAGCGATATTGAAAAAATTCATTAGAACTCACAAAAATCAAATAAGTTGGTTGATGGCATTTGAAAACGTAAAACAAAGTTTTAGAATTCTAATTCGTCATCCAAGATTCTCCAAAAGATAACAGTATTTAAACTTTTCAAAGAAAACAATAAATTACTTGGGAAAAATATATTTAATGATTATTCAGTTTTTCTTGCAATATATATCACATGTAGACTAAAATGTTAGGTATATTTATGACTTTAAGGCTTTTTGCGTGCATAATTACTTCTACAACATGTTTTTATGTATATTGTACTGTTACATAAAGTATTCCAAAAATTCTCTACACGTCGAGGCATACAAAGATAATCATCTATATTAATTAAATCGATAAATAACTTAAAATCATAAATCAAAGTAGTTCAACTACCCACGATGTCAAGGATAAAAATAATCGGAACAGAGGTGAAAAACATTTTTCCACGTAAAAGTTCAAGGTAATGAATTTTGTAGAATACGAGCAGATTTTCAAAAGCAATAACTTAATCAGATTAATCTCGCTTGAATCCAAAATCACAAAGATTGTACTAAAAACAAATCCGGTATTTATTTTCAGGAGAAATTCGATATCTTAAGGTTTCTCTTCAAATTAATCTTTTCAACACAGCGTTCCAATACGAAATAGGATCACTTTCAGTAACTCGAAACTATTCTACTTCTAAAATGTATCCATTATCTCCTTTTCACATAATCTATGAGAAGTTAGTTATATAAAATGTTATGTGTAAGTTTTGCTTTTGAATAACCCTTCCTTTTAACATCCCAACTTGAATACCAACGCATTTCTCTTTCAATATAATCTCCTCGAAACTATTCTTCTGGACATCGAAATAGTTATATCTCTAAAATATATCCATATCTTTTTCCAGAAATGTATGAGAACTTAGATGTGTAAAATTTAACGTTTAAGGTTTGCCTTTGAGATGATTTTTTGTTTTAAATACATTCCAAAAAAAAGAAAACGATTACTTGAATCTTTCAGTAATCTCAAAAGTTTTCTTGAAGAAACACAAACATTTTTAATTTCATACGTGAGTTTAAAAAAAGTTTCAATTATAAAATAATCAAAAGAAAACTCACAAATATTAAGCACATGGTGTAAGGTTTTGTTTGAAACAGCGTATCTCTTTCTAAGATAAAAATTTAACTTTCCACAAGAGAAATTAAAGGATTTGTAAATAAACCACGCTTTGAGCAAAATTTGTTTTTCTGAGAAAAAGAATAAGCTGAAAAAATATTTCAAGTGGGAATTACTTCCGTATTTATTCATTAATTTGCTTATGGATATCAAAAGCTAAACCATCAACTATTTTTACTTCCGATTTATTTGATTTTAATATAGCTGTACAGAATAAAAACTACTCTTTTTATAACTGCAACAATTTCAAACAAATTAAGAATATATCGTTTTAAAATAATCGACACTTCTTGCTTTAATGTAAACTAAACGAATGACTTATGTTTCTTACATTATGTGTATAAAAATTGCGGAAAATTTTTTACATCATTAATGTAAGTCACATAATATATATAATTTTCGACAATAATGAATCTTTTTCCACGCTCAGAAACAGGTGTCAAGCTTTCTCGATTCTGCTGTATACTCAACATTCCAGATGTACCAAATTATTCGTAGAATGATTTCCGCATAGCAATCACTTATTTTCATTACCACTGTCTCACCCCCGGTGATTAGAATTGAAGGTAAGATCACAAAAAACCTGTTTTTAAGTGTGTACCTCGAGCGGTTATTGCACTCCAGCGGTTTTCCCCAATCCTTCCGGATACATGTTAAACTGTCTAGTGGCCCCCGTAGAGAAAGTGTCCATCAATTGGAATTCTGATGATACTTTGGAGGTCATCTAACTTTGCCATAGGATCTTGCATGAGCGGCTGTTATTTGCTTTAAGTCTTATGGTGGCATGTTGAAATCGGACCATATCAAGCAAAAAAGATTTATAAGCATTGCGACAGTTGTTTTGAAAGCTACCGAAGCGGATGTACCAACTCTATCTTCATAAAACCGTTTTTCATCTTGTTTCGTAAAATTGCGACTAGCGAAGACGTTGTAAATCTTGGGTGGGTAAATAGGATATCGAGATTACAGCTGTGTGTGAAGCTGTTCATAAAGAAAAATAGTTTTTTTTTTTATTATTATTCTGAGAAATGGTTTTAAGCTCTGCAATCGACATGATAGTGAGTGAACTAACATTGCCATTTATTTATTCTTGCCCTCAAACCGGAAAAAATGATAATTTTTAGGTAAGGGCATGTGTATTCAAGAAAACATTTGCTCCTTCATTGTTTTTGTTTATTACTGAAAAGAACAGGAATGAACATAAGAAATGATCCCGAAAAATACAGTTGCTTTAGCATACGATGAGTATCGAAAAGTTATAATTTTATAATTATTAATTAGAAATAATCGATTTTGGTAAAATGTATTCTGCTTATTACTTTACTTTTAAGTACATAATGATATTAATGTTAATTTGTTTCGTTTTAAGAAGAATCGTAGTTTAAAGTAATTCACAGTATTGTAAAGTTTTTATTATTTTACTGGGGTATCGTAAAGTTTTAATTATCACTAAAAATAATAGAGGTAGAAATTTAATTCGCATTTATTATTCTTAATATTTTTCTACTCAGGCATCATATTCAGAGTTTCCGTTTCTTGACATTTTGTCATTGTACAAAAGTCAACAAATTGAACAGTATTTTCTCCATACTGCGGATTACTTCAGTTTATGACTTCCTTGAAACCAAACAAAACATTACAATTTATAACTTGTAATATTATGTATGTAAGGATCAATTAATCTGTGCAGCACAGTTATAAAATCGCCGTTCTGGTCAAACTGAACTGTAAATCATATTTACATATTGAAAAAATGCCACTAAGCGCATTATTATGGCGGTGTTCCATTACAATTTCAGCATATTTCGGAAACAAAATATATGACTGCAACGTATAAAACGTAATGTCCTGCACAACAGAAGCGAATACGCCGCTTTCGGTTTAATTTTATTAACGTCGCACTAGAAGTAACACGATGGCTAGGGGCGACGGACCTCGTAATTTTGAACATCGGTCAAGTGACGAGAGCGACGCCTGAACTGGCACCCTCCTCCCTCTCATAACTTCGACATCAAGCCAACGGGAGGACTTTGAGCCCCGACAGATTTAGCGTGCATCTGCCCCAGCTACACGATGGGTCTTTTGTGGCACCAAGGCTCGAACCCACAACTCGATGAAAACCGCAGACCGCGAGTCCGTGACCATAATCACTAGGCTACTGCGGTCACTTGAAACCTCGGAAAGAAACTGGTTGACAAGATGGAGGGTCGGAAAGAGAAAGGGATCGCTAGGGTATCCCGGGGTGCCTCACCTGTGGTTACCACAGACAGAAAAACTCAATAAAAAGAACAAGATCACTAGCATGCCTTGAGGCCATGATTTCTGTATCTACCTAAAGAAGGTAAGCTTTTGACGAACTTAGTTTATGGGAAGAAGATTCAAAAATGTTTATGTTAGAAATGGAAGAGGTTACCACTCAGCAGTATTGCCCAGAAATTTTCTTTTTTTCCTCAAGAAGCCCTTTAGTAGGATGTCCTACGTATCCCAAGTATAGTTCCCATCTTTTCCGATCGATTCACTCGAAGCAACCCATCGTCTTGATTGTTTGCTTGAATAAATCCAGATGTCATCAACGGTAGCAACTCGATGGGGCACCAATCAAAACTGACTAATAAATCAGTGTTAAACTCATTTTGGCGACGCTTAACAAATTTCAGCACTTTTGTTTTAGTTAGTTTAGTTTTTATTAACGTCGCACTAGAAGCAACACGATGGCTATCGGCGACGCACCTCTTAATTTTGAACCTCGGTCAAGAGACGAGAACGACACCTGAACTGGCAGCCCCCTAACTTCCGCACCACGCCAATGGGAGGACTTTGGGTCCCAATAGATTTAACATGCATCAGTCCCCGCTACACGGTGGGTCTTTCCCGGCCAAGGATCGAAACCGCGACTGAACGAAAACCGCCGGACATGAATCCGAAACCATGACCACTATTAATCGCGGCCATATGGCAGCAAATTAATGGTAGATTAAAAACATATTCGATCGTCAAACACAGGTACATTTTAAACAGTTTCGTAAATTGCCGCATACATTCTTTATGATTAAATATCGAAAAATGCAGCTTTCTACTTAAAATACCTCTATTCCCGGGTCATGAAAATTTTTTGCTCGGGTAAATGGAGTCGCAAGCGAAAAAGGCTTAAAAGTTCTGGTATTGTACAGTAATAACGATGCAACCGAGTCTTGTTTACGTTATGTTCAGTCAATTTTTAATCGTACTTCTGATAATAATAATAATCTAGATATATTAAGATAATAGCTGAGTTTGTTTTGATTTACTAATGAAACGTACTTGATTAAGAAAAAACAATTATACGTACTTGTTCTTAAAACTTGTAAATTATAAGTTCCCAAAATCTTCGATAATAGCTTTGAAAGGATAAATGAAGCAATATTACGATGATTCGGTGATAACGGGATTAAAAAAAAATTAGCGGATGTTCTTTTATATTCTTATCCGCTAACCCTTTTTTATACAAATCACCTCCCGCAAAATGAAACAATAGGTTCGGCACTTATCGATTTTGTTTACTGTCAACAGATAGATAGTCGAGTTAAAAGGGCAAAAATCATCTCTGTTACTGGAAAGAAGTGTTGCAATCAGTTCTTAGGGTTATACACGTGGCGGGGTTCAAAATGTGAGGCTCTTTTTCATAGGATCTAACTCATTCTGTTTAATAACTGCTGAAGAGCTATTTTTTTAAAATAAATGAAAATTGCAGATCTGTTACTAAAAACAGTAATTTATATTATACAGGCTTAACAATTATTTTTAAGAAAACATTCTGAAACATATTAAGTATTCACATTTCGAATGGTTACCTGAGGAGTTTGCAACAATCACGGATTAATCCCTGACTGTTGATTGTAATAACGTTGCACCAGATTGATTGATTGCTAAATAACGTCGCACTTAGAAGCAACACGAAAGTTGTAGACGACGGACTTCGTAATTTTGAACTACGGTCAAGTGGCGAGGATGACCTGGTAGCTATTTCTCCAAACTTCCACACTGAGAGGACATGGAGCCTCGAAATATTTAGCATGCATCCTCCTTTCTACACGGCAAGTCTTTAGAGGCATCAAGACTCGAACCCAAGACTCGCCGGGGAGAACGCCTCCCGCGAGTCTACGATCACTGGTTATTGTTGCAAAATGATGCATCAGAGTTGTTAGAAAAAGGCATTGCCATCGAGCCTTACAATAAGATGAAGAGAATATCTAGTTAAACAAGGATGATACACTCATTGTTGTTGTACATCACGCCACAAGAGGACCGAGATCCAAATTGGTTGGTTAGTACTAAATAATTTCGCACTAGACCAAACACGAGAACTACTGGTGACTGATCTCGTAATTTTGAGTGACGATCAAATGACATTGAGTCCTTTATTCAGCGTCTTCCCTCCAACCACGATAGCGAGCTCACTTTCAGTGTTGCTTCGTCGTGTTGTAGGTTGGAATCCTGGAAACACCAAAAACCCGTCGTGACGTGGAGACGTTGCACGTTACATATGTTTGAACTCTAAGTTCTCAAGTTGGGATGGTGTGGAGGTTTGGAGGGTGTGGTAGCAACTCATATGACTTCCTCGTCTACAGCATGTAATTCCACAAAGCAGTCTTCAGGAAAAACAGGAAACGAGCTCACTAATATCGTTGACTGAGAAGATTGAAATCTCAACCCGTTGCCCGGTTCAGAATCGCCCATGATAAACAGATTTAAAAAGCAAGAGACTTTGAGGAAATCAGTAAAACGAAAATAAAACCTAGTGTTTTGCTAACTTAATAATCAATGGATTAACTAGAATTATAGATCTGTAATCCAGTGTTAAAGTGAAAAATCAAATTTGAGAGGAATGCAAAAAGAAAAGTAGGAAACTCCTGCAGCTTTCAGTTCGATGTAGGGATCTTCACATCTTGATCTAGAATAAGTCGTAATGTTTCAACGATTTCCGAGTTAGTTTTGTCAAATTATTGTTGATCTACAGTTGCAAAAAACAAAAAAAAAAAAGACTATTGGCGACGGATCTCGCAATTCTGAGCCACAAATAAGAAACGAGGTTGTGTTGCGCAATCCTAATTTTCAAGCAACACCGCTTAAAGAGTTTGAGAATAAAAATAAAAAAAAAAAAACTTTCAGTTTCATTTGTATCTAGACTTTCAATAGCACAAGATCCTTCCTCTCCGTTATTTTACGCAACAAATATTTGGTGTAATCGGAATTCGAACTTCAGAATCGATTTGATCATCACTCGCAGCCATGTTCTCAAGTGTGGTCCCTCCATTATTTCGTTTCTGTCAACGGTTTTTAACTTACTGGAAAATTCGCACCAATTGGTCTTATACTACTGATTTAAAAGAAGGAAGGACCATAACTAATTGGTTTTAAAATAATAAGTATTAGTATAGAAATGTTTGAATGTAATAGGAGAAAAGGAGATTGATTATAAAATACAAATTTATCCACATGTTAATTCACACAATGTACCAACACAATATTCTAATCAACATTTTTTTTTTATATAAAACCATATTAAAACAGGACAAAAAGACGCATTCAAATCATAAAAAAGAGCGATTCATGTTTATTTCTAAATATTTCAAAGTTCATTTTTTAAAGAAAAAAAATGTCCGTTAATTTTCATTTTCCACAATAATGTTTTCAAATTATGCAACATCTTTTTTTTTTAAATCTTGACAAGAAAAAGGAAGACATCATACCGTGTAAAATCTTCCGCCTTTACCTTGTTTGTCTACAAAGCAATCTTCTCAACGACTTTAAACTGCAAATTATCCCTAATTATTTAAGTTGCAGACCGGGAAAGCATAACAATCACAGTTTGTTAGTTTTCGATGTTATATAACGGAAGCGAATTTTCTCACGAAAAAAACGACACGTGACCTTAGTTCCATCAGATAAAATATTTTATTTTTTATTTTTATTTATTTACTTTTTGTCTTGCAAGAGATGCTTAAAGGAGGCCACCAGCGAGCTCTACCTAGTTTTCTTTGACCATAAAAGCGTTCTTGGTAACATGTCTCAACTTAAATTTAATGCGAGCGATGAAAGTTGTAGTAAAGAATTTTCTTGACGTCAATAGCAGACGATTAAAACGGAAAAAGGCAAATGAAAATGCTTGGATTCCAAAGTGACTTTTCGTACGGTTAAGGCCATTGTGAAATATATTGCGTAAAATAGGTGAAATAAAAGTGCATTTCGAAGCTGACTGAATGCTTAACAATTATCGCCAAACTGGCGCCATTTTTTTTTAATTTTTATTATTATTATTTGTGTTACATGACGAAAGGGGGGAGAAAAAAAGATGTCGGTCAGATTCATCAAGTTCGAAATTAACTATGGTTCTAGTTTCGATTTCGATAGCGTTTGGGACGCGAGGTAATGAAGTGACAACAGCTAAATTACAAAATGAATGTTAATTCATACTTTCGAAACTATCAGGAATTTGATGCCTAATTATTTTGTTTACACACCTCTTTTTCGTTCCATTCAAACTCATTCAATTTGCTTGAAGCTAAAAAAATGAGTATGTTCTAAAAGCCAATATTTAATTACGGAAATTAATTACGGTAAACACCTATTGTATCAAAAATAAATAGGTTTCTAGACAACCGATTTTTTTTTTTTAATATTTGAATTCGATTATTTCAAACATTTAATTAAAAGATCGATTACTTTTTTAATATTTAATACATTTGTGGGGTAAAAATCGAATTACAATTATCTTTACAACTTACATTACTTAAAGATGTTGCCTATGGAAAATAACATTTTATTTAGATCATTAAAAAACACTTTAAAATTCTGGCGATTCTTTAAAATTATAGTCTTAGAAATATTTTTAATTTTTTACGTTTAAACTTCAAAATATAAAAAAATTAATCTTCATTCAATATTTTTCTTAAAAGAAGCTAAAATAAAATATTGATAATTGCTAAATGCATCGCGAAAAATAAAAGCTTTCCAAAATCGAATTAAAACTCAAATTTTGCAACATAACTTTCAAAAATCTATGCAATTTAATAAATCGATTTTTTCTTTTTCCTAATGATTCAGCCTACGTTAAAGTCATTATCACACGAGTAAAATTATGTTCTGTATTTGTACATTTCATAGCAGTGTGTGTGTGGGGGGGGGGTTAAATATTAAACCACATAGTATAATCAAACTTCCACACTATAAATAACATTTACAATCGAAAATTCTTATCACACAACAAATAATATTGAAATTAAGAAACGTATCCGTCTTCCTTTCCATTATCGCATCATTACAGTTCAAGGGCAAAGATAATAATCGTACATTCTTGCTTTTTTTTTTTTCGTTCTCTCTTTAAAATACGGGGAAAACCTATCCTCGAATCGAAGATACCTTTGATTATAATTTTCACGCGTCATTTTAAAGATAACTCGGAATTTTAGCCATTGCAAATTTTTGTTACCATGAAAGAAAGCTAACATTAGAATAAATTACGGTAATTTAGAATGCAAAATGTTTTACTCTTCGTATGTGTTGATTTGGCTGTTAAAAACAGAAGGTGCTTCACTCATTCCATAGATCCGATATTACTAACAATTTAATAAAAAAGAACGCCAGATAAAATAAATTTTAAAATTGTAAACAAATGTTCCACGAAATAGAATATGTATTTGCGTTTTTCTCAAAATTTAGATTTTTGGGATTGAAGGCTATACCTATTCAGCTGAACGCATTTTTTTCTTAATCAACACTCAGACATTTTAGTTACTGTACAATAAAAATGTATTCTTCATTAATATAGAAATACCATAAGCTCAATTCGCTAATAATATTTCAGTGTTTGAAATTAGTAGAGGAATAAGTTTTCATTTCAGATGACACATAGTAACTCATTTTTTTCCCATCTCAAAATTTTCTCGAAAAAACTGATATGCGTTATCAATTTAATTTTCGATTTGGTTCAAATTACTGTGAAACATGCGCTGTCACGTTGGAAAGACAACTACATCAGGAGACTTCTGAAACGGTGATAAACAAT
Source organism: Nephila pilipes (assembly GCA_019974015.1). NCBI lineage: Eukaryota > Metazoa > Arthropoda > Arachnida > Araneae > Nephilidae > Nephila > Nephila pilipes. Next base: position 237,444 of record BMAW01021644.1, on the reverse strand, counting down.
TTATCCAACCAATCTACACACAGTTGTCCCTTTATTTCCGTAGTTTTTTTGTGTGTTTATTTTACTTAAAATTAAATGGTGCAATTTATGAAAGGTATTTTACATCTTCTGATAAGCAAATTTTTCAACAATAACACTGTCCCCCACTTTTTTCATTCTAGTGTCTAATCGAATAAGCATTATCGGTTTTATGCGCAATCATATCTAAAGCTAATGGTGCAAAAGAAGCATTACCAATTTATATTTGTTTTATCTTTATTAATTTATTGAAAGAGTATCAAGTTAGATTTTTACCAAATTAATTATCCTCCTAGTATAATATTACACAAATGAATATTTACAAATTGATAGAATATAAAAGCCAAGACAGTCGGTTAGGTTTTAAAAAAATCTATTTGTCTTTGTTGGTATGATATATATATTCTTTATAAAATATTCCTAGATCCTGTTTTATGAGAATAATTTTTAACAAAATAATGTTTTTGTATAACGGGGATAGTTTCATGACAAAAATTTTGAATATAATTTTCAAGTTGAAAAAAAAAATTAAATTATTTTTTGGGATAATATTATGCGTATTTTTTTAAATACATTTTTAATCCGCTAAATTTTTTGTTCGATAATTTTTCATGTTTCACTTCACAGATTTCCACTATAAACTCTTTAAAGAAAAAAAAACTTCTTTTTTCTCTATTTAAGAACACGGTACACTGTTAGTAGCTGTTTTTATTGTATTTCATGTAAGAAAAGTTTTATAATCACAATATTTGAGCTCCCCACGTAAAATATTCATTTCAGAAAATAAACATTATCAAAACAAAAAATTACTTGAAATTTTAATGTTTTTTTTTCAAAATATTTTTAAATTTTTACTACTTTTTACAAATCAATTTGTAATCAATTCTTTCTTCCCATAATTTTTTAGAAGTACTTCTAACAATTCTAGACAAGAGTTTGGTTGAAATAGAGTAGTTATAGTTTTGTGGAGATACTTTGCTATCAAACACAAGAAAAATAGGTAAAAAAATTGAGTTTGCAAGTCTTAAAAAAATAGAGAACCTAAAATTATCAAATATATTATACGAAACAACCAGAAAAAAATTCAAAACTTATACTGATTTAAAAAAAAAAGCTTTACCATTTTAAATACACATAAAAGTAAAAACCTGAGAAAAAGCAGTTCTCCAAGTTTAATGAAATAACTCGACACACACAGTGACAGAAAATATTTAGTAAAACCCTAAATACTATAGTTGGAACTATTAAATTTTAGAAAAATCAAACAATAAAAATAAGGAAATAAAAACTTTTTCGTTATTGTGGTCATTTTTTAGGTATTGTATAATTTTAAGATAGAATTTAATAGAATACCAAAATTATCTATCGATATTCATCGCTAATAATTTCATCCTAATCGTTCTAGAAATATCCTAAACCCATTGACAGTTTTGCTAGTATACATTTCTTAACATTATCAAATTCTTACAAAACTATAAATTATTCACACAGAATAAAGTAGAGATTTTTTTCCAATATAAAAATTTCTCAAATTTATTTTTAAAATACTTTTTTTTGCACAATTTTAAATATATATATAATTCGAATTGTAATAAACCCAAACAATATTTAAAACAGTTTTTTTTTTTATCATAAATGAAATCTTTAAAACTTGCATTCCAAAATCCACTTACCAATAAAAAATTGTTGCCGATCTGAATATATATTCATCAGATTTCAATTTTTTTTATTCTTTGAAACAAATGCACAGAGTTTATTCCTTTGAATAAGCAAGGCAATCTCAACCTTCGTAACTTATTTCAATTAGCCTTTGATCTAGGGCTGACAAGTTAGAAATATGTGTATAGAATCAAACTGGTATTTTTATGTTTCAATCCATTCTTCCAATGTGATCAAACAAACTACGTCTTTGTCCCTTAAAATTACGAAATAATAGAATCGGGAAGAGTGGGTGATATTAGATACATCTGTTGCTTTCCCAGTGCAAACATTTTATGACGTTTTCATACGAATACAAGAACAAGATATGGGTTCTTAACAGATGTTTTATAATAGATCGATTATTGTTGATTTCATTGCCTTCCATTAGTGTTTTCTATTCAAATAATTGTTGTTTCAATGATGAATAAAAAAAGCATCTCTGAAGTAAAAACCAACTTGATAGAAATGTAGTACAAGTTAGTTCGAGCATAAGAGCTTGAACGAAAGTAAAATTTATCATAAATCTTTATACGAAATGAAACAAAATGTTTTTTTAAAAAAAATTATTTGTAGATGCATTAATTTATTTGCAAATAATTTTTCTTAAAAAAAAATGATGAAATTACGGCATAGTTATAGACATTTAGAACATCTGTGAAGTCGCCTTTTTTGGTTAACAGACGTTCTTCATCTGGTTTTTGTAGGAGAAATAAATTCAAATTGTATCGCTTCCGATAGGATGATGGTTAAAGAATCAGACAAGTAGCAACACAGGTGAGGTAAAAAAAAAAAACTTGATCTTTTGAAGGACACCAGTGGGGCGCTCATATTAAAGTTCATTGAACGATATTACAAATAAAAGATAAATCATAGCAACTCCTTTGATAACCTTAATATGTTAACCAATTATGTGACAGGTCTTGTTTAAACATCCAAGCACAATATTATCTACATTGCGACATAATTAGTTTACGTGTATTTAGTTTTAAGTAACATGACACTTCAGATGTACAATGGAGAAGTTATTTTTTTTAATTATTGATAAGTAAGAATATTTCTAAGAATATTAAACTTTCTATATTGACAGATACTTGCAAAACTTTTGGAACTTTTATAATTTTTTATTGATTAGTATCAAATAATTTTAAAGCAAAATGTATTTTAAACGATGAAGATGGATTTTATTTTAAAAAATTGACCCATTTTCGTAAATTATGCATTTATTTGCATCATGAATCGATTATTAAATAAACTATTACAATAAATCGCTTAACTGATACATTTTCTTTAAATATTTTGTAAAACGAAAAAGATAACACACAGTTCACTCCATTCGATTCATTATGTGATTGTTTCCTAACATCGCACTGAGAAGCAATATGAGGGCTGTTGGCGACTGACCTCGTAATTTTGAACCTCAGTCAAGTGACGACGACGACACCTGAGCAAGCACCTCCCTCTCTAAATTACCACTCAACGCCAACGGGAGGACTTTGGGCCCCACAATAATTTAATGTGCATCAGCCCCAGCTACACGGCGGATCTTTAGTGGCATCAAAGCTCGAACCCGCGACTCGACGAAAGCCACCAGTCACGAGTCCGCGACCATGACCACTAGGCTACCGCGACCACATCGATTCATTAAATAAAGTGCAATAATGTTGAGATGTATTGCTTTCTCCAAACATACTGTTAGTTTCATCGTTCGAAAAACTATTTCGTAAAATCGAAATTCAGAAAAAGTTGTTGGTGAAATTCTAAAATTATTCAAATTAAATTGACACTGGTATTTAAATTGGAAGACATGCCCCTAACAACAGCGAAAAATAAAAATGCGTCCTCGCAAAATAGACAAAGCAATTAGCACATTCATTAAATATTCTTAACTTTTCAACAAGGAAGTAAAAGACACCTCCCAGAAGCTTGAGGCAATGACGATGAACTGTCTCTAAATGACTGTTGCCACCCGTTCATTGAAAAAGAGCGAGAGATAATATCCAATTAACTCTTCGTTTTATATCAAATGGATGAAATGAGTAGTTCATGTTTATTCATTATAACGATGAGAATTAATAACCGAGCATGTCTGAAATTATTATTTTTTTTTTTTGTGGAAGATTGGCAAACGACCATCGTAGCAGGTGCCTGTATCACAGCTGAACACACGAAACAATGCAAAACCTTTTTGCGAAGGTTTTTCGAAACGACTGTTTCAACAAGTGACGTTTGTGAATTCCCAGAACATCCGATGTTGTAAAAATGTTTCTACACGTGTGGGCTGGAGGCGTGGTTGCTAGGCATTCCCTTTTGGCTGTGCATATCTAGTTTACATCCACTTTTTTTGTCATTGTTTGAAAACAAGATTCAGAAAACCCACGATAGCTGAACTAATCAAAATAAACATTCGAAATGTTTTAAGCCTAACGACTTCGAAATCGTGCCGGGCTTTAAGTTGTGTGTGACATGCATACGATAATAGCTTCTCAAAAAGGAAAGCAATGGAAATGCTCAAAAACTGAATAAAATAAGAGACTCGATTGATAGTGTTTCCCCCTTTTCTCACTATACTTATACCAATCATAAGAAAAATCATTGATGGAAAAACTTGTATTTGATGATAACGAATAAGGGATCCATTGTCCAGATTTCTCAAAAAAAAAACTACCATTTATTTATTTGTTCAATTTTTAAGGCATTTTAAAATAAAATCTTGTTTTAGATACACGTAGAATTCTAAGGAAATAGTATATTTCCTTAGAATTCTATCAGATTTTAAGTATATTCTTAAAATCTGTTACATTCATTGTACTTAAAGCAAATTAATTAGAAATAGTTTTCATTCAATTTTTTGAACAAAGAACTGTATGACAAACAGAAATTTAAAATTGTGATAAGTTTTAATTCAGATATCATAGCGCATAATTTCAATGCTTGTCCTGAAATAATCGAAAAATTCAAACAGTAATGTGCAACCAAATGAATTATAAAATTTCCGAAACGATTTTAACGGCACTTATTGTTTGATAAAATAAATATTCACAAGCTTATTTTACAGCTACAGTTCTGTACAATAAATTCTGTTGAAACCAAAATGACAATTTTTGACTGTAAATTTTGCAATGCATTAGATTTATTGTACATATATTCTCGAAGGAATGCCGAAAGAAAGTTGAGTGCGAGTGATTGTGACGTTTAATGGTGCAAGAGCCAAATATGGCTATGCTGCTCCAAACAAGGTTTAACTGTAGTCTAGATGTTTAAAAAAATAGAAAAAAATTGATTGAAAAGAATGCCAAATGAACGAATTTTAAAATCAATTTCTAGCAAATTATCTGTATGGGAAAATGCTATAAAATATTGTTCAATGCGTAGAACCCTACAAAATAAATAAATTTTCGATTTGTTGAATTTTTTAAGTCTTTTCGAACTAATTTTTGTTTTTTAGATCCGTTACTGTGAAATTTTATAATTACATAATTTCTACAGTATATCTGAATTCGTCTCTTTATTGAACTGACTACTGAGTGTTATGAATCTTAATCGTATACATACCGTCACCTTAGGGATTCACAAAGAAATACTGGTGATCTTAGACCAAAATCTAATTATTTTTTTAAATCGAAATTTTGCGATTTTTGATTTGTTTGGTTTTAGACTAAAATTTTATCGGTTTTGTTTCCGAATCAAGGGTTTTTTTTTATTATTTTTATTTTCTTGTTTTTAAACCAAATTCATATGGCAGTATTTCAGCTGTACACATCACCTGCTTGACTCTCCAAACAATTATATCACGCTAAACAAGGTCTTTCAGGTCACGTTGAACTCAACGTGTATAGCAATAGTCATAATTCCACAAAAAAAGTTTTGTGAATATGAAATATGGGAGAAGATGCAATAGAATACATATATTAGAGCAGTAATGTTTGAATTAGTGATTAAATCCTGCGGCATGAAGGTCATTGTACTTTCCTAAATGTCGTTTTCGATCTAATTGTAAAAAAAAGAAATTCTCAAAAGTTCGAGTGTTGCGGGGAAATTTTACTTTCAGAAATTTTTACTTTATCCGCGATCGTTGAATTGCTCGATAGTTTTCATTAAAGTCGTTCTGAGAGTTACTGTCAATGGACCGTCATTCTGAACCTCGGACAAGTGAATAGGATGAACACATGAACTGTGACTCTACTTTCCAAACTTCCAGAGAACATGATGCTTCGACAGATTTAAAATGCATTCAACCTCGGTGCACGGCATATCATTAGTGGGTTCAGACTTGATGTGATTGCTTATTAACGTCACACTGAGATGCAACACGAGTGCTATTGGTCGACTCGTAATTCTGTACCTCTTTCAAGTGACAAGGATGACACCTGAGATGGCACTTCCCTCTCTAAGCTTCTACACTACGCCAACGGGAGGACTTTAGACCTACGATCATATTTAACGTGCATCAACCTCGCTACAGGACTCCAACCCACGAATCAACGAAAACAACGCCGGTCGAGAATCCGCAACATTGACCGCTAGTCTACCGCGGTCAGGAATCTAGACTCGATCTCGTAATTTTGAGCTTCAAGCAAGTGACGAGGACGGCACCTGAGCTGTGGCACCCCTTTCTCCTAACTTACACACTACACCCCGAAGGACTTTGAGTTTCGACAGATACAACAAGCATCAGCCTCGGTTGCAAGGCGGGTTTTTTGTGGCATCGTTTCAAACCCAAGACCGGATTGAAAAAACGATGGTAGTGAGTTCGCCATTGCTATGATCTTGACGTTTTAAAAACGGGGGGAAAGATAATTGGGTAAAAAGAAGGAAGGTCAAAAACAGAGAAGGGTCGCTAAGATATCTCAGGGGCAAGTCACCCATGTTTATCAAAGACAGTAAACCCGATGTTGTATTGCAAATGAAGCGTTCCACTACACAACAATGTAACTAATATTAATCATTTTAAATAGATATTGTTAAACTAGAGAGCTTTTGAAATAAAGCCGCGTAGTTTATGAGGGAAAGAAACATGAAATAAAATTATGAATGTTGGTGCAATTTCAGCGAAACTTATACCAATCATTTTCAGTACAATTACATTTGTACAATAATCGTTTGATATTTTCCTGTTTTGGCGAAGATCGTCGACGGAAATTTTTACATGTGTACCTTATTACAGTAAATTAAAAATAGCAAGCTAATTACAATGATCAAATATAATTTTATATAAATAAAAACTAAAGAATGTGTTTATATACAAGCATTGTATGTGTAATAAAAAGTATATATATTTTAACATTAACGAAGTTAAATACTTAAACATGTTAAAAATGAGCACCAAATAAAATTAGAGTTAGTGGAAAAGGCAGACCATTTTACACAAAAAGGTAAAGAGAATTTTTTATCTGTTATCACCCCCATTTCTGGTTTCGCTTCAACTGCAGATCTTTTGCTTCTTAATCATCTTACAAAAGATAAAATTTTAAAAAAATTCTAAAAAAAATTTTCAGATAAAAAAATACTTAGACAAGTATTTTGTTAAAAATATAATTTTACCATAACATATAGTATGATAAATTTTACTGAATTTTTTTTTAATTCAAACAAACGAAAATAAAATACTGTGAACATTTGAATGGATTTGTTTTTGTGTATGTTGTATAAAACGAAGCAAGAAAATGATTGCTACACAATTATAAAAAAAATGAAAAAGTTAAGAAAGCGTTTGCTGAAATGAAATTGTTCAATACTATTATTAAATTTGCTTAATGGAATATTGATAATTACAATATTATTAGCAAATTACAGAATTCGAATAATCCACTAAAGTTCCACAAACAAAGGGATAAATATATTAGGAAATATCATTCCAATCCAATTTCAGCAGAGACAGAGAATAAATTCGTAAAAGTTTTTACAACGCGAGCTATAAAATAGAAATCTCGGAATTCTTTTAAGTTAACTGGTTTCAGGTATCTTAAAAGTTTCATCAAAAAATTACTTAATCTCCAGTATTGAGATAAACGAAATACCACGAATATTCGAGGAAGAGAAATTATGTCAGTTTTATCCGAAAAAAAAATCAAAACATTTACGATTCATCATTCAATAAAGACAGTAAACAAAATTTCCGAAAGTATACAATAGAAAAAGAAATCGTTCATAAAAAAAACTGACAAGATCAAAATTTCAGTGCAACGTCAAAACAATTTCTTCAAATCGTACGAACGATCACACGACCGATGACAGTAAAACCTGAATCTTAAAGATAAGATGAAGTTAAAGGCATGTGATACGAATGACTTTGATGCAACCAGAGCCTTTTCAAACACGAGACTTTTGTCAAATGATGACATGAAATGTAATAAGTTGAACATTTTAAAACAGAAGATAATGGATGCTATTCATAAAGACATTTTATTAATCAAAAATAGATAAGATAGTTTGAAATTAAAATGTCTAATTTTCTTTCTTTCAATGTTTGTTTACTCATTTTTTCCTTTCAAAAAAGTTTTTACTAAGCTTAAGTTGACAAATATTAGAAATTATTTCATGTTTAAGAGAGAGAGAAAATTTTATTCAAAAACATAAAAAAAAAAAAATATTGTGCTAATTTTCATCAACAAGGAAATCTATATAAGTTAAACTTTTCGGTATGGATACTTGAATGTTGTACATCTTAGCAGTTAGCAGCCGAAAGTTTGTTTGATAACTTGTTAGCAAAGTTCACACCAGCACAATTTTAAATGCAGATCAGTTAAAATAGATCCATGCTTATTTTTAATCTGATTGTTATACTGGCGTCAAAAAATACTGATGGGGAAACTTTAGGAATAAAAACTAAAAGAGTCTCCTATACTTTATTTTATTAGTCCCTCTCAAAGCATATTCGTGATTTCTATTTGTTGAAACATCAATAAAATAGTGTCAATTTCTTTTTGGAGGGGGAGATGAAAATCTTGTTGCATGCTCTACTATAACGGTAACCATGGCCTTCTTTAAGACAATCACGAGGTCAAAAAAATCTTTCAGGTAAAAGTTTGAAAAATAGTGTCATTTTGGGGGAAATTGAAGTGTAATATAGGAAAAATTTCAGAATTTTCAATAAGTAACACTAATTAAATTTCAAATATTTTTTTCTGAAACGTGTCTTTGAAAGGTTATGTAGTTGACCACCTCTGATATGTACCAACAATTAGAGGATATATGGTTAAATAATTAACAGTATGTACATAGTAATAAAGTAACACGTAAGAACCTGGAATAAAGAAATACAAGGTAAAAATACATGGAAATTGAAGTTTCAATCCTTTATTATTGAATTAATTTTTAAAATCTTTCACAGTATGGAATTTTTCAAAACAGTCTCCTAAGTATAGTGAAGTGCTCCCGGGACATGTTGTGTATTATGTGGATGTTTGTTTTCGTCTTCGAACGTACAATGTGTCGGGTTCCATTTTCTTTTTAAACCTCACGTTGACCTTGTGGTTTTCTATTCACTGGAAAATCTCTCAATTAGATAATCAATCGCTTTAAAACGATTCTAAAGTGTTTCGGTCAAGAACGATTTGAGAGTGTCACGCTTTTTTTATGTTATATACATTGTAACAGTACCTGCATAAACCTCTAACTCCCAAAAGGAGTTTGACAACAGTTTGTCGTAAGAGCCGTAAACTTACGTACGTAACTATTTCACATTGCATAATAAGGATTCATTTATCTTTATATAAAAGAAATAACATTCATGTCCGGAGCCTTCCCATTTCTGTAGCATTAATACATGTTTCTACAGTAGATGTTTTCGAACGTTAAGTAGTTAGAATAGAGAGGCAGTAGTATTGAAGCTATTTGTGAAAGAAAAAAAAAAAGATGCATCCAAATAAACGCATAAACAATACCAGATTATTGAAATTAAATATCTAATTTTCTTCCTTTTAACTTTTGTTTACCTTAATATTCTATGGTTGATTTACATAGGTCATATTATTTTTTTCCCCTACAAACACTCGAATCAGAATATTAATTATTTTCCTACAAGTTACAGTGCTTTCTTAATAATCCGGCACTTCACTTTACAGGCCCGACATGTTCAATAATCCGACTGTGTTTTGGTCCGATATCTGCCACACTACTGAGAAAGTACTTTATTTTCTAGAAAATCAATTTCGAATTTTAGGTTTTAAAAGTAAAATTATTATAAGATGTTAAAAAACCGATCTGGAAAAAAATTATTCTTTTGAATCCTTCAAATAAAAATGACTTTTTCATTTAAAACCATTCAATAAGAAGTCCTTAAAATAATGATATTTTGTTTACTTTTTTCAAAATAAGCTCACTCATAGGTTATGATACCCATAGTATTTTCGTTAATTTTGTTTCGGGTTGCATTTTATGAAATACAAAAATATACTACTTGCTAAATATTTAAATTTTAATATTAAATATTCAGAAAAATATTTTTTAAATGCAGTTTTACACTTCAAAATCTATAACTATGCATCTTAAAAATTTATCAAATGCTAAATACTCGGATTTTTTTAAATACTTAGAACGATGGATTTTGAAGTGAAAATTCCATTTAAATTCTTCTATAAAAAGGTCGTAAAATAATAAAATTTTATCAAATGTTTTAAAAGATTTTTAATCCCATTCCAACAAATTTACCATTTATTACAAAAAACATTTTTTTTCGTTCTATTTCATTCAATTTAGAATTTCTATTTATTATAGACAATTGCGTAGTTTAAACGATTTTCTTGAAATAACAGATTTATTGCATTGATCAATGTTACAAAAAATATCACATTTTTTTCCGTTTTGAATACATATATCAGATACAATACAGACAATCTCCCCCGCAGTCATGAAAAAATAAACATTATGTTCCTCGCCTCAAATATTTAAGTACTTTGAATGTATGATTGCACTTGATAAAAAAAATTCCATAAATACTCTCAATGCATCAAAAGTTTCATTTAATTTATATTGCTAGGTAAAAATTTAATTACAGTTTCACGAAACAAATTGTTCAGGATTTCTCTATTAAAATTCCTTGTGGAGTATTTAAAAATGTAAAACAAATGTTATCTTTCCTTTTGAGTTACAAATTAAAATTGCTATCTTATTCGATGAATAATGAAGTATCGAATGGATATTTAATCATTTTACGCGATTTGATCAAAGGATTAATTTTAGCACTGAACGGCAATCAGATAAAAGCCAAATCGTCGATATCATATTTCGAATCGAATTTACTTTCCGGGAATTCTTCAATTATTACCGGTCTTTTGACTAATGCAGATTTATACGATATATACTTTTTATGATTAATGGGGATTTCTAAAAATTGTATAAGTAATAATTAGTGAAAATTGTAGTTTAAAAATATTGTTTTGCATTGTTAAATATTAAATATAGCGAAAATTTTTCGAATTCTAAAATTGGATCAAGCCATTCTTTTATCAAACATAATTTTAATGAAAAATTCGTAAAATATCTTAACAATTTTCACTAGATCCTTTTAAGTTCAAAGAAACGAATCTTTGTGGAAACAATTCAAATTTTAAATGCATTATAAAATGTAACTTATAAGTCTCATAATAAATCTTCCATAAATTTGAATTGAACAATGACAGCAAATTTGCACCAATACTTAATTAAAACATTTAAATGACTCGCACAATGAAATTTAAAAGATTATTGCTGAAATATGGATCCATTTTTCCTTCCAATTTCGTATGCATAACTTGCATCCAATTTTCAAATTATTACGAAATATCTTTTTACAAAAATATATTTAGTATTTTTAAGCCAAAACCAAAAAATATATTGACTACATGCACCAACATTAACTACATTGATTATTCTTGAAAACAAAGCATTGAATATTATCAAATATCAGGATATTTCTTCAAAACTACGAATAGAAATTTTTGATTATTGTTTTTGAAAAGCCCGGCAAATTCAAAATGCATCAAAACGCCGGTAAATAATTCTACAGTAAATAATAATCAAATTTAGAAACAAAATTATTCAAAAACAAATGCATTCAAATGCAGTTTAAAAAATTCGAATTTCAAACTATTAATTTTCAAATAAATTCGAAATAAAACTTACTTGCTGTAACTTGACTTTCACCTTTACAAAGTGTTTTAGATGAAGGTCTAAAATTTCAGACATGTCGTTAGCCGTTGTAAAAGAAACCTCGACACTTGGGAATAGTAAACAAACAAATAATCAACGTTGGTCAACGCAAAACGTGAAATGAGAGAATATTGGAGACATATTATAAGACATCAGTATTTCAGGATCATTTTGAATTGTGCCGAAGTTTGGAAAAGACCGAAGATTGCGCTTCATTTCGCACGTTTCACAAGCGGCGACGTCATGTTGACGTCATACTCTACTGCTGCCATCTATCAATACCAAATAGAACTGTTTTAGTGAATTGTTGGGACAAATACTTATCTGATGGGAAACCTCGTAGCAACAGATACTACTGTCAATTGCTTCACATAGTAGTATCAATTCGAAATCATCTGCGTGCATTTTATTATAGATTTCAATGTTGAATGTTAATGTTACGATTGAACTTTAGACTTCGATCGGATAATTTATTATTATTTTTGTTTTGATCTGCTTGTTCCTTTAATAATTTTTTTTCTCAATTTTTTTTTTATGCCAACAGAGCAAAGTTTGCAAGCCGAAAGAATCAGATAGGAAGAAAAAAAATTACTGCTGATAGATCCAGTAAAATTTACATCAGCATATTATCACTATGGTATCAAATATCAAATGAGTTCAATGCAAAATGCCTATGATAGCATTAGATATTTAGCTTATTACAATGCAAATGATATGAATAAATCAAAAGTAATTCTAAAATTTTAGCTCATACATTTTGTTCCATATAAAAGTAAGAAGTAGGCCAAGATAAAAACATTATTAAACGCCAGTGAACTTATTTCAGTTAAAAATTTTGTTCTCTAATTCATTTTTGAAGTGTGAATTATATATTTCCCGGTGATAGCATTCGAATTTTAAAGTTACCCACAACAATGTCATAGAAAAACAATTTAGTAGACGTTTTCCGACAATTCAATTTTTAAAATGTTTGTATTTTTTTTACAAATAACAAAATAATAAAATATGTTTGAAATACATTTTTATTTAACATTAATGAAAATTTATTAGAAAGGTGAGCTTCATTTTCAAGATGATATAAGAACTCAAATTAATGTCATTTAAAAAGGAATACTAAATATTTAAAATTTAGGATCGATAATTTTACATTGTTTTCAATATTCAATTTGAAACTAGTTTTTTCTTCCGAAGAACCGTTATGAAACTGTTTTTATGTTAATCGAACTATTAGCCCTTTGTAATGTGAAAGTGAACTTTGATTCTTAAACATTCCTCGTGATTTCAAACAAAGGGATGCATAAGTATTCCTACTCCCCCTCCACTTCCTTCTAAGAGTAAACTTTCTCAATTACAATCGATTGCATTTCGGTATCATTGAAAATGGAACTGATTAAAAGAAGACATTTAAGTTTCATCTTTAACTCTTATTGGATTGGAATTAGAAGCTTACGATGTCTTATTTTTAAGCATAGCAGCATAGTGGTGTCTTTATTTATCCGTAATTTAAAATTCAACCCCGAGGCACCCGATAAATATTTTTTTTTTTCCTATGGGTTTTTTTTCCTATGTCTTTGGTAATACGGGTGACACGTCCCCGGGACACCGTAGTGATCCTTCTCTATTTGCGACACTCCTTTTTGTCTTCCAAAATTTTCCTTTTTCTTCCACCTTTCTAATCTCCAGATCACAGTCACATATGTTGTTTTTTTTTTTTTTTTTGGCTCTTGCGCCATTAAGCTTCAACACTACTGGTTCATTGAAGGTTACGTTTTTTTTAACTCATCAGCCCTTTATTGAATTTCTAACTGCTGTTTTTCAAGATTACACAAGATTGTCCCATTTAATGCATTTATTTTTCATGGACACACATTCACTTGATTACATGTTTCATAGGATTAAGTTTTCTATACTATCTCATGGTTGGAGTGAGTGAGTGAATATTAGCATAAATCTGGCTATGTTGTGCCAAACACATTTGTATAAACAGAAGTCTGGACAAAAAAAAAAAGGAAGGCAAAGTGAAAAAAAATGACAGAGATAAGAACCATTGAATAAAACAGAGAAGTTTCTAAAAGATATCCCGGGGGGAGGTTGGCGTCCTCCGTGTTTTCCAAAGACTTCAAACTCCGTGGGAAAGAAAAAAAAAATCACCCAGGAAAATCGGGGTTATTCTACGTCTCCTCTCAAAAGGAGAAGAGAAAATCATACAACAGTAATTTATTCAGAGGAATATAGTTGCAACACCATTTAAAGATTCAATGGAAACTGATAACAGTCGCACAAAAATCTGGCTTGTTTTTATTGGCACCGCACTGCAGCAACAAGAGTTATGTTGGTGATGGAGTTCATAATTCAGAACCCTAATCGTGGCCATGGTAGCCTAGCGGTCAAGGTCACGAACTCGGGACTGGTTTTGGCTTCGTCGAGTCATGGGGTTCGAATTCTGATGCCAGTACCATTGAGTACCCGCAGTATAGCGGGGCTAATGTGCGTAAAACCTGTTGAGGTCCCCAATTCCCTAGTTGGCGGGATGTAGAAATTTGAAGATGGAGGTGCCAGCTCAGCTCAAGGGTCATCCTCGTCACTTGACCATGGTTCAAAATTACAAATCCGTCGACAATAGTCATTGCTGTGATAATCTTCTATGGGGGCCGAACCCAGTATAAGTTGTAAGAATCAGAATAAGTTGCTGATTTTTCTTTGATGATAATAATAAAAGCTGATTTATTTCTGGTGCTCTGCAGTAACAATATTATTGATAAAATGTCGATATAAATAGAAACTTTAGAATTATTAGAAATGGTCCGCAATATGGCAAAACATTGCCGAAAGCTCAGCCTAGATAATTGAAGTATAAAAATTCACATGTTTACCAAATACTGTAAGAATCACTAGGGTATCAAGGGTGTCATCATGATTTTCGTAATACTTAAAGTATGCAAATTCCTGAGGGGCTGGCAAACCTGTAAACCAGTTTCATGCAGCATAAAAAAGTCTCCATTGTTCCAAATGGAGAGTCTTACAATGCAATTAGGATTCAAACCCGGTATTCGACTTGATTATTGCTGACTACGACATTCGCTACCAGGACCATAATTACAATCATCTGCGTTAAACGTGAGTATTTTTAGGTGGAATACTAAGTAAGAAACATGCTCAAAATCTAACATGGTCATAAGTTAGTTCTGTTGAAAACCGTCGAATAACTTAAAAGGGTTTCCGCTCTCTAAATTCAGAGAGGCCTTCATGATCACACCGGGGAAATAGAAGTTAGTTGAGACGTTTTCCTCGTGAGTTCACAGCGTTTCACGAGGAATTATGCTGCTTGTTGTTAATTTATTATTTATTACTATTACACCAAAGGCAATACACGCAGCAGGTGTAACAGAGTAGTCACAAACGCAAACTCACTGCTGGCGTTGTTTCCATCGGATCGTGGGGTAGATGCACGTTAAATCAGTCGAAGCTCTAAGTCCTTCCGTTAGTGTGGAAATTTGGAGAGGGATGTGTCAACTCAGTAGCCATCCTCGTCACTTAATCCTTGTCAAAATTACGAGATCTGTCTGCAATAGCCCTCGTGTTGAGTGTACGCGAGATGTTAAGAAACTCTCAATCAAAGCCCTATACCAACCTAAAATGAGGACTTTGATCCTTTATAAATTGGGGTTCATCATCATCGCTACATTGTGGGTCTTTAGAATGGAACCAGGATATGAGTCCACGATTTGATTGAATTAACCGGCCATGAGCTAAAGACCATTAATAATGTGGTAGCTATTGTGCAGCTCTAATGTGCCGTTAATGACTGCGGCTCAAATCCCGAAGCTCGCCAATGGCCCTATTTTAGTTTCTTGCTCGTCAAAAATTCAAACCAATTGATTTATGGTTGTTTGGAGAACGATACCTGAGCTTGGGTCTCCCTTTCATAACTTCCACACCATGTGGAGACGAATGAAGGCCATTTAACGCAAAGCAGCTTTAATATTTCCGTAACGCAGGTCTTTAGTGATATTAGAACTCAAATCCGGCTCTCGAATTAATCATACCCCGCAGTAAAGCTCACGTACTCTAAGACCGGGTTGACGTTTCCGAAGTAAGGGGTGTGGGGTATCAAAACCATTGTAAATTAGGCTGGGGTTGATTATTATTTCTTTTTCTTGTTTTTCTGATTCTCATTACACATTACCAAAAACCTTCCTTTTGTTAATACAGTGGGGCTACAGGTGTTCGGCTGGGTTTGATTGGTTTATTTAATTTTATTTACGTCGCATTAATAGCAACACGAGGGCTATTCATTGCGGACATCGTAATTCTGAGCCATAATCAAGCAAAGATGACGACACCTTATCTAGCTCTCCATATTCCTAACCATCCCAATGTGAGCACATGGGCATCGACATTTTTATTGTGCATCAGCTAGCTACTCGGCGGGCCTTTAAAGCAAAAAAAAAAAAAAAACCTCGAGTTCTCGGCTTCATGGGATGCCCGGTTGGGTGAGTGAAGGACTTGTAACCGAAGGATCGTGAGTTTGGGTTTCGTTTTTTCAAAAAGTGGCGTGAGGTGGGACTGATAAGCTTAAAGTCTGTCGGAACTCAAAGATCTCACGTTAGAATGGTGTTGATGAATAAAGTGGGGTACGTACTCAGTACTCAATTATAGACCTCGTCACTGGACCGTGGCTCAAACAAGGCAGCTGGGATTTGCGGAGCTATATTTTGAGAAGAAATAGACAGCCAGAAGAAAAACATGATGCAGACAACAATACTCTTAGTTAGTAGCTTAATTTTCATTAATTTCGCTCTATTTTTTACTACATAATACTATTTTACTACCATCTAGGGTGTTACCAAAGAGAGCACATATTCTTCAGATATTATACTACAAAGCTGTGAAATAAATAGTTGTGTGAGATTTAACTAGTGTGTCCTTTTGTAGGTTATTGACTTAGAGTTAGTTATATTTGATTGAGTTATGCCTCAAGCGTCGGGTAGAAGAGCATTGCCACAAGATCAGAAACATAACCACCCATTCTAAACAAATAAATAAACTTTCCTTCAAAGTGAATAATAAAAGACAACAAAAAGACAAATGTTAAAGATTTTACAATTTTTTTATTAATTCAAATTGCAAAATTTAATGCAATATTTCATGATTAAATCGGTTATCTGTAAAAATTATAAGATTATCTCCAAGGACAGAAAATATCTTCCAATCCATGTTATTCTATGTCGCGTTCTGTGGTGTCATATGTGTATATAAAGTTCTGGTAGTATTCAATATCAAAAGGTGCAGGAACTTCTGATGTATATTTTATAACTCTAATAAATGTTTTGTTTTGCTCAACATGATAACCATACTGCGAAGACAATACATTCTGAAAGATTTTAAGAATATTTACATATGCATGATATTGCTATCGTTCTAATACTTTATCGAACAGCACACATATTAAAACAAAGAAATATATCTTGAGTAGTATGGGTTTTAAAACAATTTATAATATCTAAAATTATCGTTTGAAATGGCCAACGAACGAAACTTTTAAAATTTCCAACAATAATTCTTGTAGTAAGTGTGTAATATGCCATTTAATTCATCAGCGCTCATTTGAGAAAAACAAGAATATAAATTATAACGATTCGACGATTCACAACGCAACTTTACTATTCCATAGGTCACCCATTTACAAGTTTTCTCTTTCCCACAATAAAAACTCTTGTGGACTGTATAATTCACAAGATGCTCATGGTGCCTTCACACACAGAAAGATGGGTTTTTCCCATTACACTGTATAAACACAGCGAGAGCTTAGCGTTCTCCACAATGGTTACAATAGGAATGAACAGTTAAGTTCTTTTTGTATAAATGGCGCGATATTCGCACATGCAGACGTTAACAATGATATATGCATTCAAATGCTAGGCTGGAAAAGATGCACTGATATCTGAATTCTTGGCCTTGTAGTATCGTAAAAAATAATGTGTACCCATGCAATTTCGAAAAAAGAAGTTCCTATTAGTATGAGATATTTCAAACCAATCTAACGCAGTACGACTTTCTAATACTCTCAGTCAGTATTCAGTACTTATTGACCTCCTACCAGCAATATCATGAAAACTTCTCATAGTTGTAGACATGTTTGACCATATCCTTTGAGCATCTTCTTCGAAATAGCATTTACAAGCAAAATAAAACGTACGCTTAAGTCTAAGTTTTCATTCCGAATTGAAACTCCAGCAGTTTAGAATCTATCTATTATCCCAGTTGAATACCAGGATAATGCATTCCGTTCATCAAAATTGGAGTGATTCAAATCAAAATCTCTATGGCAACCAAACCACGATTTAACCTCTATCACCATTGCCAGAACTAAGCCTACCAGTTGCTTCTGGATATTAGTAGAAGGCACGTAGTTTTGTTGGTTAGTCGATTTTGTTAGATCAAATTTAAGTTAGGTAAAAATTGCTTCAAAAGCTGGTGTTTCACTCTTAGAAAGGTTATTTTTTATTCTTCGGATATAATCATCATTGATACGGCCTCGAATCCGGAAATGACGGTTCGGAGTTTCTAAGTTAAATGTATATAAAATTCCCCTAGTAACTCTTGCATATGCTGTGACTAGAAGAAATGGCCAGAACCTAACATTCATGATGTGTAAAAAAATCATTTTCCTTACCAAAAGATTATAAGTGATTCTGAAAAATATGAGACACACTTGGAATCGCAACTTATATTGGAATTGCGATATTTTCTGTAAATAACTCGAGGCTAAAATGAAGGGGAAATAATTTTATAAAACAACAATTATATAAGAATTAAAAAAAATAATTTTCATAAAAAAAAATATCGTGTTAGTAAATTTTGTTTTTTCCTTTCTCGCTTTTACGGAAATTAAGTTTTTCAAATATTATACAGAGAAACTAGAGTTCCAAGGCTGATTGATTGATTAAAAATTTTGCGCTTAGAAAAATTGCTAGGTTTATTGGCGATGAATTCTGAATCTGGGTCAAGTAACGTGGACGACTCATGAGCTGGCACCTCCCTCTCCAAACTTTCACATCATGCTACGAGATGAATGAGGACCTCGACTGATTTGACGACTATCAGACCCATTACTCGGCGAGTCTTATGTGGCATCAGGGCTCGAGCCCTTGACTGGATTGAAACAACGACGGTATGGTTGTGAGTACGCGACAACGACCATGACCGTGGCCATCTAGAGTTCCAATGTCGAAGCATCGAAATATCCTATTGCATTGAATATTCTTATGATTTCAAATCATTTTTTTTTCTTTTTAAAAGTGCGCCAAGATAATCAGTGTTAATGGTAACTGAATTTTGTATTACTTATTAACGTCTCAATTGAAGTAACAAGAGGGCTATTGGCGACGGATCTCGTAATTGTGAGTCTTGGTCGAATTAAAAGGACGACATTAGAGCAAAGTTTGTATTCTTTCTCCAAACATCCACACTCTGAATTAAAGAAGAAAATCTTCAGATGTATTTTTTTAATCTGACAATTTTGACAAAAAACGATCTCAATTGGCAAATAACGCAATCTCTTCAATTTGAAATTCTTTATGGTTTTCCAAAAGATCATGTCATATAACACGAACAAATAGCTATTGCTCATGTTATGTGACGTGACTGACTATTAACTATTGCTAATTACTTCTTTATCGAGATATATCTGGATATATTTCGAGCGTAAATGATATCTCGGAAAAAACTCATTTGAAGAAGCTTTGAATTTCAGTCTTTTTGAACGTAATGCTTTAAAATTTGGTCAATTATGTTTTAAAAATATCATATTGGTAGGAACTTTTACTTTTATTTCAGGAAATACGGAACATTTCCCATCTCCCTCGCGCGCGCGATCGATTTTATACAGTATTTCTCAGTTTTATACAAGAATTAAAATAAAATAATTACATTTCCAAGTTTTTAAATAAATTTGTGGTATAATTGTAGTTTTGACCATCCTTTTGCACATTCTCTAGTTTATACTTTTTTATATTCAACTGTGAAATTTACATTTATCAGGAAATTGTAGTTTATAAAATTTTTTCGTTCTTCCATATAAAAAAAATGAACGACTTCTAAGTTGGAGATTATTGAAAGAAAATATACATAGTTTTTGAACCAGACATGTATTTAATGTGAATATTTGGGGCTGAACTCAAAATAGCAGCCTTCAGTAGAAATCAAATTAAAAGTTCATGTATTGTAAGAGTTAAGCGAATGTTTATCGATATTGAAGTTGAACATCTAAGCGATAAACGGAGTGAACGGAAGCGAACAAATAACACTGTCAACGGTTACATAACTCAAATAAGAAAGCCATAAGTAAAAAGCGTATTTGTAGGTCAACAAATATCTAACTGAGAATTGATTTATCAATAGGAAATCGATACAATAAACATACTCCTCTTATATTTGTATCCATATTGTGGGCAAACTAAAGCTCCTATTTTATGATTTATTATTTTAAATTGATGAATCGTAATCGTTGTTTGTATTACAGTTTTGATAATGGTTGCTCGCAATCAATTAGGTCAATCAATAAATAATAATCACTATTATTTATATGGTTATCAGATCTAGTTTTATTTTAAATTCTATTTGCTAGGTAATTTTCTTCATAACAAAATGAATATTCTTAATATTGAATTCTTGAAGTAAAATAATTCATAATCGAAAATTCTTGAAATAACCAATTTTTTAAATTTAAAATTGGTTATTTCGATATTTTTTTAGATTTCTTAAATTATTTTGAATCGTAAGCCTTACATAGTTTTCTTTTGGTTTTTCCAAAGTGTATATTCAAGAATTTTGATCTTTTGCAAATTTAAATAGTCACAATTTAATGTAGAACTCTAATTAAGTATTCACACACAGATAAGTTTAATTACAAATAGTTCTATTTTTGAATAATTTTTTTTATCTTTTCCTCTTAATTCAATAGGATATTTTATTTCATTCTTTAATTAGTTTTATGTAATTACTATCTGGAACGTAGTAACAACTATATAATTTAAAATTATGTGTCACTTTCTTTTCAAGTAAAAATTTTCTAGATGGAAGAGAGAGAGAGAGAGGGGGCTGAAATATCCCATGAAAAGTACCTTTTAGTAAGAAATGCATGTAATTTTTTGGATTTATTCCTGTGGATAAGTTGCCATACCTTGCTTTCGATGACCAAAGATTAATGAAGGGATATAATGAATTATTATGTTTAACTCAATATCAATAAAAAAAAACTTCTGTAGATTTGAAAAGCTCATTGTGTGTAGAGCTCTAAAGAGAAAGATAAAAGAAAATTAGTTCATTTGCCTTTTCTTTTTAACATAATACCGAGGCCACGGCAGCCTAGTGGCCATGGTCGCGGACTCTCGGCCTGCGGCTTTTGTCAAGTCGTGGGGTTGGGGCTTGATGCCACAAAAGACTCGCCGTGTAGTCGGGGCTGATGCACGTTAAATTTGCCGGGGCCCAAAGCCCTCCTAAAGCGTGTTGTGGAAGTTAGGAGAGGGAGGGGGTGTCAGCTCAAATGTCGTCCTCATCACTAGACCGATTTTCAAAATGACGAAGTCCGTCGCCAATAGCCCTCGTTTTACTTCTAGTGCAATGTTAATAAAACCAACCAATAACAAAGTAATAAAACCAACTATTAGCATAATACCAGCAGCCCAATAATGACCCACGGTTTCGTAGTTCAAGGATTTTTTTTCCACATTATACTACCAATTATTATTTTTAACTCGTTTTTTTTTTTATTTTGAATCCCCTCATAGGCTTGCATTCTTCAGGCTATTACCGGCATCACAACCCCGAAACATTCTAAATGTCTTTTTCTTTCCCTTGGGGTTTCCTGGTTAGCCGCGGTAGCCTAATGGTCATGGCTTCGAATTCATGGCCGACGGTTTTCGTTCAGTCGCGGGTTCGATCCCTGGCCGTTATAGACCCACCGTGTAGCCGGGGCTGATGCACGTTAAATCTGTCGGGGCCCAAAGTCCTTCCGTTGGTGTGGTGTGGATGTTAGGAGAGGGGGGGGTGCCAGCTCAGGTGTCGTCCTCGTCATTTGACCATGGTTCAAAATTACGAGGTCTGTCGCCAATAGCCCTCGTGTTGCTTCTAGTGCGACGTTAATATAAACTAAACTAAAAAAAATTAAAAAAAACTTGGGGTTTCCTGTCTTTGATACATATGGGTGGAGCAACACCGGGACATCCTAGCGAGCCTTCTGTGTTTCCGACTCTTCATCTTGTCAACCAATTTTCTATTTTTTTTTTCAAATGTCTAGACCACAGCCACATTTTGCTTACCATATCATAGCCAAATCTGGCTCTTGTGCCATTAATCCTCACCATCACATGACTTGTTATTTTGAATAACAGCATATACCTCCCTTGATTTACACTATAGATACGTTATTCAAAAATTTAAATGGTCAAGGTAGCCTGGTGGTCATGGTCGTGAACTCGCGGCTGGCGTTGTTTTCGTCGAGTCGTAAGTTTGACCCCTGAGGCCACTGAAAACCCGCTTTATAGTGGGACTGATGCACGTCCCATCAATCAAAACACTTCAATTCAAATATGTAAAAATCTACATATTCATTGTCATTTATATTATATAAACTTTTTATTAACCATATCAATCGCAACTTGATACTTTGAGAATCAAAGTTTTATATAAGTCTAAATAGATCTGATTTATGTACGAATTAACTCTGAGATTCTACAGCGCGATTTCCAAATAACACGGTATAAATTAATCCGACTTGTCTTAATTCTATATTTCTCATAACACGGTATCCATAAAACTCATTTCCTGATTTGAATTCTGAGTTTCTTATAACACGGTTACCATATAACGCTGTACGAATTAATCTCGTTATAGGAGACTTGACTGAACCAGACAAACGGGAGATTTTCTCTGATTAGATAATTTCAGGTGAAATAATGGTTTTCATTTGCATACATAAGTAATTTACTTATAAGAAAAACAAATCGACGAATCATATATCAGATGAAGAAATTCCTTTTTTCTAGTTGCTGACACAGCTACAATGCCCATAAAAAATTAAGGAAGACGTTTATATTTTATAATATTTGATAAAAAGAACTGATAAGAATGTGGGATGAAAGTGAAGGTAACTGAGAGGGGAGAAGTAATTATTTAAAGGGAAGTATAGAGAAAATTTAAACCTGACTTAACTGGCTTAAGGAGATATTCCAAATGAGGTATACACTATGCATCACAAGGTCACATAGAGCGAAGAAAGAAATACATAATAGAATTGTTCAGAGCAAAATGTTACATTATTATACAAAGTGTTTTCGTTTCTAATTTTGCAGATCCAACGAAACAATTAGAAATTTGAAAATACTGATATATTTCAATCATTAATAAACATCTGGAAGTGAACAATGTTTATTTAGAAAGTAGTTTTAGTGACCAACAAGAAATTAGAGAAAAATAACATATCTGTTTGAAAAATAGGATTACAGATAAATAAATTACAAATCCACAGATTTTTACAGACATTACAAAAGCAGGGAAAATATTACAAACTAATTTACAAGATATTATTAATAAATTTAAAAGATTCCAATAATTAAAAATGGTTCAAATATAATTGTGACTGTAAAAGTGGCAAAAGATATATTTACTATTCATAATTATGATTTTGAAAACACATATATGACCTGGTAAAAGCTCTTTTAATTATTTTAAAGAATTGGGATATGAATTATTTTATTTAAAATAAAGAAATTTAGTTCAATACCTAATAATGTACTTATAAAAAACTACATTGAATATAACGGTAAAAAAAAGTAAATAAAATGTTTACGTTTTCATATTTTTTGTTGTATCAATCCATTAGTTCCAGACAATATTCGTAAGAAATAATTAATTGGTACATATGTATTTAATCTTAAATTTAGGATTTACAAACACATATTTTACTTAAAAATGAAATAACATAATTAAAAAGTGACTCAAATTATCATAACTAACAAACGGGTTAATTTGGCTGATTGAATGAGGATATTTTTCACTTTCACACTTCCGTTTTAACTTTGAAATGATAATTTATAGCCGATTAGTTTGGTTTTATTATCGTCGTACTAGAAGCAGCATTAGGGATATTGGTGATGGACATTGAAATTTTGATTCTCGGTCAAGTGTAGAAGACGACACCTGACCCGGCACCACCTCTCCTAACTTCCACACCACATCATCGGTAGGACTTTGGCCCCGACAAATTTAAAGTGCATCATCCCCAGCTACACGGCTATTTTTATGGGCGTGGGCTCGGACCTACGATTCAACGGAAAACGCCAGCCACGAATCCAAAGCCATGACCACTAGGCTAGCTCGGCTACAATTTATGGCCAAACAGATGCAATTATATCCTTTAAAACAACTAAGTAAATTAGCTGCCGATCTAATCTCCAGTCTTCATTGCAGTAAAACAGTTTATAAACACTTAAAAAAGTTATATTTTAGTTTTTTCTAAAGTTATTTAAAGTAGTATTAAAATTGAATGATTATTAAAATTAATTAGTAAAAAAACTAAACTTATTTAAATTATAATTGTTTACTAGTCATTTTGCAAAGTACCACAAGAAATAATGGAGACTCGTGCAGCAGGTGTAGTACTTACTGTTAGGAGGGATAGCCAATGTGAGTGAATTCGTGAATGTCTTTACCAAGAGAATACTTGGTACTTAGCGTGATTTAAACAGAAAGATTATTCATATATATATGACTGAGAAATTAATTTAACATTGTGTATCTTTCTAAATTTTAATCAATTGTATTGCTTTGAACACCTAATTAAATGATATTTCGTTCAAGTAACCCAAAAGAGTATTTTTATTTTTTTCTTAAAAATTTTATGGTATCATGGAAGATGAAACAAATTTTCTTAAATAAACTCACTGGACGGAATTTGGTTAATCATCATTTCTTAGTGTTTGCTTTAGGCGCACCATATATTTTAATGAAATTATAAATGATCATACACGGTATGGTTATGGCAAATTATGATGATCTTGTATGAGTGTGGTAGAAACCTAGGGGTCATGATCGCAGACTCACAATCGGCATTATTTTCATCGAGTTGTGGGCTTGAACTCTTTTGGCACTAAATACCTGCCGTATAATGGGGTGATGCACGTAAATCTGATCGAGGTCTCAAGTCCTCCCCTCTGAGTGGTGTAGAAATTTGGAGGGGAAAGTGTCAACTCAGATGTCGTCCTCGTCACTATAACGAGGTTCAAAATTACGAGGTCTGTTGCCTATAACCCTTTTGTTGCTTCTCATTGAGACGTTTAAAAATATTCAATCCATGCTTATATCTGCTGTAGAACATTTAAGTTAACGAGAGACAGTTTTTTGGTTCTATATCATCCCAATAGTAAATTAAATAAAAAGAAAAGCTGACTTGAAATTCCTTTATGAGAGCTATATATATATATATATATATATATTTGTTGGAATGCACTGCTGAAGTTTTTTCATAACATTAGGAATGAGAGAATTTTGACAGTCCAGTCAGAGAGCAACTGCAAAAGACGTTAAGACGTTTATCTTAAGAATGCGAAGAATTCCATTGAAGCACTTGATCCTTCTGAATTTTGATTTCCAACCTTACAATAACTAGTATGTAAAACTGGACATCGGATGTAGACTTGTCCAGGTGTTTTAAATGCTCAATAATTTATAAGTTAAAAGTTGGTAAAGATTAAGATCTACAGTGATGAGTATGCAATGTACTTATCAGTTTCAGTAGTATAATTAGTAATCATGAATATGTTTTAATATTATCAAGAGTAAAAGCAAAAATTTAAATCTTAAGAAGTTGTGCCGCTTAAAAATCTATGCATTTAGAAAATGTCAGGAGAATCGGTGAAAAAATTCTTGGATCAGTTGTTACGTGAGGGGAACAGTAGTTAAGATTGGAGTGTTCTGTAAAATTTAGGAAGAGATTTTCACCCCTTATCTCTGGACTCACTGAACAGGCAAATGAAGATTGGCCGATAGGACTGATTTTTATTGGTCTGAAGTTTTATATTCCTAATTTGGAGAAAGAAAGGAAGTCTTCGGCAAATCTTGTACTGTCCTTTTTCTCTGAAAGTGACTAAGAAAAAGAAAGAAGATAAATTAAATTCTATGTGTCTAAAATAAAACATTTCTGTTTCTAATTTATTATAAGGTGCGTATATTTTTCTATTTTTATAGGGATGTATTTTGAAAATTTCAAGAATTTAATTTTTTATTTTTATTTTTATTAATTTATTTTAATTATTGTTCTTATTATATGAAATTTAGTCTCTACTCTGAGATCCTCCTTACCCATGAGCCAGCTAGCATTCTAATTTTGTTTTTAAATTTAGTTTTGGTCAATGCCCATGCCATTTTTATAGCACCGGTTTTCGTCCAATCACCGAATTTTAGTATTATCGCCCACCCTCAAGTTCGCGCTAGTGAATTTCGACGCACAGGACAAAGATTACTATCGGGAGAATGCTGGCTGAACTCCGATATGATTCAGCGGCACACCACATCGAATGCTTCGTTCAATGTCAGGCAGCTAAGAAATGTAGGATAACAACATCACCCCACACCACACTTTTTCTCAAATTATTTTCTCTCTCTTATTTAATTATAGAACTCTATAAAAATTCTTAAAACGCAATATTAGCAATGAGGAGATATTTCCTTTTATTAAGGAAAAGGTACTCCATACCTTTTCACACCTTCGACCTTCGAGCGTGTTCAGTACTTGAGAGGATGACCACTTGGGAACATCGAATATCTTTGTCATTTCTTTCTTTTGCCCCTCCCACTGCCATCATAGATCAATTATTAAATTCACTTGCACGCATTGATTATTAAGTAGCACTGGGCCACTGGTTTCTGGCGTTATTACCATAAATAATAAGAATGAAAAATCGCAAAAAAGACGCAACAATAAATAAGATAAAAATGGGTAATAGTCACCGGCTATTCTTTCCCTTTTTCTATAAACTGGTTTCTGGTAACTTGCTTCCTATCTCATTTGTTCTCTGCATCAAGGTCAAATTTCCATGGTCGTTTGTTTTCTCTCTTTTTTACTTCTTAACCAATTTAACTCGAAAGGGTAGCTTCTAATTGTTTTCACAGATTTTCTATGTTATTTAATTATTCCGAGTATAAACTTTCTCTTCGTTTTACCAAATTTTAGTTATATAATTAGGTTTTGGACTTCTCAAATAAATCAACATGGTATTGCTCTGCATGTCCCAAACTGACTGATAGTTTATTAACGTCACACTTAAAATCAACACGATGGTTATTGGTGACGGATTTTGAAATTTTGAACCTCAGTTAAGTGATGAAGTTGACACTTAAACGGGCACTTTCATCTCAATACTACTATATCATTGGGGGTCTTTGAGCCTCTACATATTTAATTTATATAAACTCAGCCACACGGAGAGTAACATTATTATGTTATTTAGAGGTATCAGACTCCATGGAAACATAACCCTCCGTGAGCTCTCGAACAAGACACTGGGATTCACGCTCCCTGACTGGATAGACATAGATACAAACAAGTCTGAGAATTAGAGTAAAAATAATCTGTTTATTACTCCTACTTAATGTTGATTATTTGGGAGATTACAGCGGAAGGTTTATATGTTCTATTTCTAAAATGCCTTTTAATCTGTGTTATGTGTTGAAAAAAAGTCAGACTATGTAGAAAGTGAGACCTAATGGGACTCTGAAACCTTTGGTGTGGAGACCAAGTGGTATTATTATTCTGTGGATAAGGTAAGTAAAAGGGATTGAGGAATCCTTACCAGTTCTGAAGACTAGGATGACGAGAGTAACAAATTCATTTCCGTTGCAGGCCAATTTCTAGCAAATGTAAGTCACATGGACCCCATCATATAAAAATACGGCGGTATTTCTATTTCTTTTTTTTTATAACAACTTAAATTCTTTTTAAAATGGGTTTTTCCTAGAGAATTGTATCAGAGTACGTTTCATATTTATAGTAACGTTATACATTTTGTGTAACTTAGATACACTAATAACAATATTATACGCTACGCGACACTAAAATTGCAACACCAAGAAGGAGTGGCCAGAAAATTATGTAAATTTCATGGTAGACCTGCGTTACTAGTTATGCGAATGAGGCGAAATGCGTAGCTCTCCAGAGCGATTTGAAGAAAATATAAGGGTCGGAACCTATAAAAAGTTCAATTTTCGTGCAGTTATTTCTGCTAGGGAAATCATCGTAAAAAAAAGTTCCTGTCTCAGAGGACGTATGTAATAGCAGAGAATGAACCATCAGAAAACGGAGGCAGTTCCAGCAGACAGACCATTTTCGAGCAGCATGGTGATCGGACAAAGACGGGCAGGTTTGTTCGTACGGCAAATTTTAGCCAACACAAACCTGGACGCGTCTACAGTACACCAGCTTTAGCAAAGGTGGTTGGAACAAGGAAATGTGGCATATTTGAAGGGTGCTGGTGCAGCCAGAGTGAGGTCAACACTCGTGGATCGGCGCATTCGCTGACAAGCGGTGCTGGGCCCGGAACCATGTCTACCTCCATTCTGTAACCTGATCAAGTCAGCCTGGATATTTCCATATCTACCAGAGCCCTTTCCCGTAAATTGATTGATAGAGGCCTGCACTCTTGGTGTCCGTTAAGAAGACTATCATTGACCCCACAACATAGATACCAGCGTCTGCAATAGTTCTGGGCTCGAGCGATGTGGACGAAGGAAGGGCATAGGGTCGTGTTCTCAGATGAGTCACGCTGCTGTTTCTTTAATGATAGTCGCCGCGTATGTGTGTGACGTCAACGCGGGGACAGATCCAATCCGGCAGCAATTGTGGAACGTCCCCCTGCACAATAACGGGGCATCATGGTTTGCGGCGCAATTACGTACGATTCCAGGTCACCTCTAGTTTGTATTCAGGGCACTATGATAGTCAAACGATACGTGGATGATGTTATATGGCCGGTGACATTCCTCTACCATCAAGGGATGCCCAATTCCTCTTATCAGCAGGATAATGCCCGATGGCACTCGAGTCAGCCAAAGTGAGCAGCAAGGTGTGCAGATGCTTTCCTGGCCACCATTCTCTCCTGATCTCTCACCAATCGAACACATTTGGGATGTGATTGGACACCATTTGCAGACCCTGCCACTGCCGCTTTCAGAAGACGAAGTGTGGCAAATGGTCGACATGGAATGGCCATTCGTCAGGACGTCATCCGTACTCTAATTAACTCTGTACCTAGACGCGTTCCTTTGTGTATCGCCGTTCACGGTGGTCCTACAATCTATTGATCCAAAGCTGTTCTCGCTATGTATTATGCATATATTTTCGAAATAAAGATCACTGGTCATTGCTGTCTCTCTCTATTTGCCGAGTTTCATCAGTTTCCAGCAATTCTTTCTTGGTGTTGCATTTGAAATGTCGCGCAGTGCATATCAAGCAGATTATTTTTTTATCTTTTATGTCATTGCAAAATTAATTGCTTCTGGGTATTTTGCATGAATCTGGAACCAAAAATTTAAACGTGTGCGTGCTTAAATTTAGATTTTAAAGTCAAATCTGTTGATATGTTGAAAAGTCAACCAAATACAACGTCTGAACTATCCTCCCCTTTTAATCTTTGTAAGAGACCTAACAACAAAAAAACACATAAGCTAAAATAAAAAAATGCAACCAGCGAAATAATTGAGTATATTGTTTGTCCTTTCTTGCATTTCAAGGTTTCACATTACTAATTTTAGAATTGAAAATAAATTATAAGAAATAGGTGAGATACTAAAAAGTTCGCGAATAAGATAATCCTCCTATAAAAAAAATTAAACAATGGTGAATCGTTCGAAAAAGTGTGAACAGAGCAAAAAATTCATAGATATATATGTAGAGATAAACGTATCAAAAATAATGAAAAAAAATTTCTCTCACGCTGAATATGCGAGTGTTTTGTGAATCCAAAGATCTTTCACGTGGAGAGTTTCTAAATCAGAAAAGAGTATATAATCTCTTTTGTGTATTGATATCAAAAATCTAAAATACTAAAACTAAGGTTAAGCTGTAAAATTAATTCACGAAGAAATGTAATTAATTCTCGAGATACTCCTACCTAATAATTTATGATCGATAATTCACTTTAGATACTTCCTAAATTTAAAGGGACTTGTTACCCTTTGAAATATTTTTTTCTGTTCACGCATTTAGAAATTGCGTTTTAGCACGACATTTATTGTTTCTATTTTCGTCAAAATTGTTTCAGATGAAAATTTGGATGTTTATTGATACAAAAAAGTTCTTATATACTTCAATTAACGCAAAATGTCAATTTAAGACATAATCTGTACGCGTTTCTTTGAAGCAGTTTGCATTTTCATACCATTCTAGTACATGTTTTTAATAATTGATTACCTTTTCAGAGTGTTTAACTAACAAGAAAAATGAAGGAAAAGACCAATTATAATAGTAAATAAAACCATTTTTAAATTTCTTTTGCTCGCATTATATTCAAATGTTACATTTGTACGAAAATATGAGTTGAATAAAAAATCCCAAATTGTTCTGGTTGAGGCTCCAAGTCTTCCCGTTGGCGTGCTGTGGAAGTTAGGAGAGCTAGTGCCAGCTCAATGTCATCCCCGTTCTCGACCGATGTTCAAAATTGCGAGGTCTGCCGCCAATAGTCGTGTTGCTTCTCTATGCGACGTTAATAAACAATAACAAAACTCAGCATTACACCCTGGAAATCAAACAACAAACAAAACAATGAGTTGCTTCCAGTGAACTAAAGAAAATGAAAACGGTCGGAAAAGTTACGTTAACAAATCTTTGGGATACTCATGAAAGAGAAAAAATGATCAGTAGAAAATTTGTACTAAAACGAGTAACATTTTTCCCATTCCTTATTTCTAACATGGGTACTTTTTTACTCCTAAACAGAAAGAAGACCGAGTTTGCTTCAGTTATTCAGATCAATAACATTAAACCAAAGTAGAAAACTAAAATAAATAAGAGGAAAATAATTATGAAGAAAACGTAATTTTAATTTTGAGAAATATATCACGCATCTAATATTTCTTTCTTTAAATGAAATACAAGAGATTAATACAAAAATTTCTGAGCCTTTTATATTCCTTTATATCTCTTACTTATCACAACTTCAGTTACTATTAATGACTTATAATAAATTAAATAAATGTGGCAGTGGTAGTCCAGTGGTCAAAGTCGTGAACTCACGGGCAGCCGCTGTTTCAGTCGAGTCTTCGGTTCGAGACAGGATGCCACTAAAGATCTACAGTGAAGGCGAGATGATGCACCTAAAATCTTTCAAGGCAACAAGTCCTCCTCCCAAATGGCTTATTGTGGAAGTTTCTAGAGGAAGGAACAATCTCAGATGTCGTCTTACTTTTTTGACGGAGCACTAAGTTACGAGATTCGTTGCCAATACCCCTCATGTTGCATCTAGGCGTAACGTTAGTAAATGATCAATTAAGTAATATAATTTTTCAGATAAATTTTTTTTCTCATTAATAATGTGTGTGTGTTCGATACAATATTTATTTTCACCGATTTTTTTTAACTTTAGAAATGTAACACTCCCTCCATGTCGAAAATGATTGTCCGATTCATAAATTTGTGTCAGACTAAGCAGACAGAAGTAGGAAGAGTGGTTTTTGAAAACAATACCATTTACTTCTATAAAGTGGCGAAGTTGGGAGAGAGAGGCCAGGAGTCGTTCTCGTCACTCGATTGATCAAAATTACGAGGTTCGTCGCCAATAGCTTTCGTGTTGCATCTAGATGCGATGTTATTAAATAATCCACAATCCACTTTAGTAAAATAGAGTTTTGATTCCATATGTCGATTTATTTTCATTCTTTTTTAATAAAAAATATGGGAAGAAACGCAAATTAAGGCCTGAAGAGAGAGATCTGATCCTTCAGGAGTTATTGAGTTTTAGTTTAGTTTAGTTTAGTTTTTTATTAACATCGCACTAGAAGCAACACGAGGACTCGTGGCGACGGACCTCGTAATTTTGAACCACGGTCAAGTGACGAGGACGACACCTGAGCTGGCAGCCCCCTCTCCTAACTTCCACACCCCACCAACGGAAGGACTTTGGACCCCGACAGATTTAATGTGCATCAACCCCGGCTACACGGTGGGTCTTTAGCGGCCAAGGATCGAACCCGCGACAGAACGAAAACCGTCAGCCACTAATCCGAAGCCATGACCACTAGGCTACCGCGGTCATTAGGAGTTATTGAGGCACTTTAAAAATGAAAAACTTAAGCAGAGTATAAAAGCTGCTATTGGTTAAAAATAACAACAACAAAAAAATAACTAAAACTAAAAGAAAAAGTATGTGCAAGCGCCATGGTAAAAGAGCCACCTTGACAAATCCAGATGTCACCCGAAGCGAATATGAGATGTGGCTATTAAATAACGAGATTGACACTATTAAACGTTTTATTTGGATGTCATACATTATTACTCATTAACACCTTCAATATACACCCCTCCTCTATCCCTACAACACTACACGTGAATCTTCCATTGTTCGAAACTGTGCTGGAAGTCGTCTTCTATCAGCTCATTCAAGACGCGTGCCGTTTCTCTTTCTTCAACGGACTCAAATCTTGTTTCTGTTAATGCAGATTTCGCCTTAGGAAACAGATAGATGTCGCATGGTGCTAGATCCGACGAATAAGGCGGATGGCCTAACACTGGAATGCTGCACTTGTCTAGAAACCTCTTGACAGACAAAGTAGAATGAGTTGGCGCATTGTCTTGGTGGAAAGAAATTGCGATACGATTCTTTGTCCATTTCTACAGTCTCATCGTGCGAATACTTCACAAACGGTCAGCTCGAACCAGATTATTGATTTTTTCGATAGTGTAATCCATTTTTGATGTGAAAGAGAGACCCGGATGTGAATCGTCTTCAACGCCTGCCATTTTGATAACGTTTAAACTAGTCAAAAACACGTGCACGGGGTAAACATTCTTTGCCATACACTTCTTTCATAAATTAAAGTGTCAGTAACTGCTTTTTTAAAGTTTCATGTGAAATTTCACAACAATTCATTGCTCACTTATCTTTTTCCCGGCAAAACAGAAAAATAACTCGAATACGAACGTAGACTACAGATATATAGATTTGTTTATAGAAACAAGAGGTACTGCAATCAAAAGAGTAGGCTTCACGCTAGACAGATATCGGTCTCGGGATTTGGTGCATGCGTGCTTTTTCTGTAGCAGCATCAGTCTCGTTATTTAATAATCACACCTCATGTGTGTGTTCTTTAGTTGCGAAAACGTTTCCTATCCAGAACAGGGTTTTGGTCTGTTCGCAGCAAAAATATCAAAATCGTGTTGTAACAAGGCAATGCAAAAACCATTTGCTTTGCATATACCATAGTAGCCATCAAAGGTTGTAAAGATGGGTGGAACATCCAGTTGTGTTGTTAACCTTTCAAACATCTTGACTTTGACATCCTATATTGGATTCTTTAATGCAGTGGTAACCTGATGGTCATCGTCACAAAGTCGCGGCTTGCGTTGGTTCCATCAAGTCGTGTGTTCAAGCCCATTTTCCACTAAAGATACGCCTTGTTCAAAGTTGATGCATGTTGAATCTGTCGATGTTCTAAATCCTTTTATTGATGGGGTGTGTAAGTTTGGAAAGGTAGGTGTTGGCTTAGCGTCGTCTTCGTCACTTGACAGAGGTTCAAAATTACAAGGACTGTCTCCAACAGCCTTTGTGTTGCTTCTAAATGCAACGTTATTAAACAATAATTCAATCAACTGAATTTTTTTAGCACCGTACAAACATTACAAAATCAAGCTGATTCTATCAACACAGACCAATAATACAAGTTGTTTGCACTTTATTCACTAATATTAAAATATTAAACAATGTTTATTTGACTTCGCAACAGGACAGGGAATGCACTGAGCAGATTGGAGGGGAAATAATTATTAAACTACCACTCATGAAAAAGGTAGTGCTTTGATCTAAGAACATACTTCCTTAATTTATTACTCATGCCAGCGAATCCGTTAGCCATGAAACAATCAGTAATTTTAAAAATTAAATAACACATAATATACATAAAATATAATGTTGAAAAAATACTTGTTATACTCATATAGTTGTATCGCATTTAATAACTCATATTATGCTTTGAAATTAGTGACAGAGTAAAAGAAAACATAGATTGTTTCAAATAGAGCAAATCATTTAAATATAATTCATTCAGACAAATTGGACAATCATTTCGAAACGGAAGGAATATTAATTATTGTATTATTTTTTGCTTGCCATAGATTAAAAGAACAGTCAATAAAGCTCAACTTAAATGCCTCTCTCTCTCTCCCCCCCCCCCCAAAATCGTAAATAATCTTTAAAGGTTTAAAACTTGTAATCTTTGTAATTATTTAAAGGAAACGTAGAACTGTTTTTGGAGTCAAATTTATATCAAATATATGTAAAAGCCCTAATAAAAGTATTTAAAACATTCAGCTTTTAAATTTTAATCAACATCTTACTGAATTTTATGAACATTCTTGGTGGTTCGTGGAATAGGTTTAATCGGAAAAAATTAATTTATCATTAATAGCCCTTTAATTTTTTTCCCGTGACAATTTATTAATATTGTACTTCCCTATCTTATTAATGTATATAAAAATAACAATGATTTTTAGTTATACGAATACCCGTATTATGCATAGGAATGGGGTATTAAAAATGGGAAATTGAAGTTTATAACTCACTGTATTACTAACTGCTGATTGTTTTTCATTTTTCTGAGCATTCCTTCAGTATGACGTTCTTAACATCTCCAAAAAAACTCATAGGTATACTTTTTCTGGTCCTCTTTGTCATTTTTGGAGTAGATTAACCGGATTCAACCTATTGTTACGATTTTTGCTTATTTTTTGTTGTATAATGATGAATACAGGTCTCATCGACAGCAAACATTTCACTCGAAACAACGGGGTGAACTCGACCGAGCAGTAATCAAAACTACCCTAGGGAACAGCATTTAATTTGTTTTTGTATCGTTTAACAGATTGCAACCCACATTGGTAACACCCGCTTGCCTGTGCAACACCATTTGTCTCTAAACAGCTATGTTTTGCGCTACCTTGTATATGTCTTCAAGGATAACTACATTGTAGTTCAATGGTTTTATTCAAGACGTTCACTAAAAATCTTTACATTGGTACGTCTTTAACAATTAAAAGTGTATTTAAATTTTTTTATTTATCAAATCTAATATGAACACACACACATTTATATATATATGTGTGTGTGTGTAATTATTTTTATTTTCAGAATATATTCTTTTTTGTGTTTTATTAGATAAGATGTTAAGAAAGAACTATTCATGTCAATATAACTGTATTTTTTTGATCATTTTTTTGATTTTTTTTTAAATCAACCATTTAGCTTCTTTCATTTTATTTCTATATACATATGTTCACATAAATGCTCAAAGGAAAGTAACCACAAATGATGTATTATTCCCAGAAACAGAGATTTCTCTACATTTTATCATTCGATGTGCACATAGAACAACAGAAAAGGGTTAAAAACCTGTTCTATAAACTGTACATCTTTCAGAAAGAAAAAATGAATATCTTCTGGAAAGGGATTTGAGGCTATATATATGCATAGCATCAGAAGGAAACTAGGTAAAATAGACTTAACCATATGATTATTGAGTACGCTAGCTCATGGCTCATCATTCTATTTCGTTGAAATATGTTGGATCAAAAATGAGAAGAATAAAAGTCGCTACATTGAACATTATTTTACGTGTAGTGGTATCTTGATTTAAAGACACCTTATAAGGATAGCTTCACCTCTTCTAGAAAGAAATTTACATTTACAATCTAGGCATGTATGAACCAAAATCTCAATGAAAACCTTTCGTTTGCTTAAGTAATGTAAAAACTTGAATTTTACGTCTTCTTACATATTAAAGGCTAACAAAATAGACGAAAAGTCTCCGAATACACGTGACTTCTTCAGAACTGTATCGTTTATGTCACTTCTCATTTGATCAGCTGTTTATACGAAATCGTAAAATAAAATTTCTTTTAACTGTTATGAAATGCAAGTTTGTAGAACAATTTTCGAAACCAGAAGCCTCCGAGAAGTTCCTTTCGTTGCTTTGTAAATATTTGTTTAGAAAAACTTCTAATAAGATCTAGATTTTAGCCATAACAGTTCAAAAGATAGTCTTATATCTTCTAAAGATCGCATTTTATTCGTAACCTTAAGTATTTATTTCAGTTTCAGAATCATTATCTCAAAAAGGCTTAGCAGACTTTTTAATTTATTTATTTTCTTTCAAGAGCGTTTTCGTTGTTGAAGAATGACTCAGTAACGCATTCATAAAATTTATACTAATAGTGATAGTAGCAAAAAGCATAATAACTCGCTGATCAAGAAGTTCCTCTTTAGCTCGGTTTTTTGAGTAGCAGCATAATACTATGTCTGCACACGCAAGGATGGGCAGTTCTTATCTTTCTCAACATATACCAAGACTAATAGTATCGTTGAACTGGGGATCCAGGATTCCAACACTAGATGGTAGTAATCTCAGCCTAGAATTATTGTTTGAAAGTGCTCCCATTGCAAAATTACCTCAGCCAGTCTAAATAAGATGCCTCACTCCAAAATCATGAAAGTGATATAAACGGCTATGGTTCATACATCAATGGATTCACCATCTCAAATAGAGACTGCCGATGACGTCAATGGAACTCGTTCCAAATAACACTGAATATAACATAGGAAATACAATAACGGCTGGAAAGACAACCGTCTCTCAGTATCTATAATAAAAAACAGAAAAAGGGCTTTCTTCCCCAAAAGAAATGCGTGGCGGCAACGAATGAATACCAAGAACAACAAGCATTAAAAAAACTTAATAACCGAAGGAACTCCTTTCCAGTCGAAGAGTCTAAGGCGCAGCATACGGCACAAGTCTGTGGACCAGCAAATTGGGATTTCGAACCAGTTCCAAACACTGTCAAGACCAAAAATTAACAAAATCTAGGCTTAGTACTTTTTTTAGTTTTACGATTATGATTGTTTTTTAACGTCACACTGAGAGCAACAAGATGGCTTATGCAATGGAAGTCATAATTTTATCGGTCGAGTGACGAAGACGACTAACCTGAGCTGGCATCTCCCTCGCCAAATTTCCACACTCATCAACGGTAGGACTTGGGATCTCGACCAAATTCAGCTTGCATCAGCCCCACCACCCATCTGGTCTTAAGAGACATCTGAACCTACTACTCGAAGAAATCGACGCTGGCCGCGATCCCTAGATAATAACCATAAGGTTACGGCGACTACTTTTTAATAAGGTAGCGATATTTTTACAAATACATTATTTTATCTTTAATGCTACAAAAGAA
This sequence comes from Nephila pilipes, assembly GCA_019974015.1. Lineage (NCBI taxonomy): Eukaryota > Metazoa > Arthropoda > Arachnida > Araneae > Nephilidae > Nephila > Nephila pilipes. The sequence goes on along the minus strand of BMAW01021644.1, from coordinate 200,105 downwards.
ACCGAGCTAACACTAAGAAAAGGGAAGTAAAATATCCCTATGTATTAACACGTTGTCTACCACGGTAATTTTCAGGATTCTTTTGCCAGGAGCTATATATTGATATTTGCTCTAGTGTATACGAGAGTGTTTCAAAAAGTACTTGCATTTGAAGACAGATGGCCCCATTATGGTCACTTGTTGTTGCCATTGGGGGCTGTCATTTGTTAAAAGAAGTCAAAAGAAATTTGCATTTGATTTATAAGTTAGTTTTGATTTGATAGTCATTTGCTGATATATAAAAATTTGATTCCTGCTGCGTCGACTTGTCGCCGTCGGTGATACCTTGATTCATCGCCATACACCGGAAACCAAGCGAAAATCAAAATAATGGGTTCTTTCTGATGAATCTGCTCCAAAGAAGATGAGGATGATCTCATCGGCTAGAAAATTTATGACGAAGGGCTTTTGAGGTACGAAAGGCACTTTGATCACGAATACGAGTAACTGAGACTCTTAGACAGCTGTCTAGTAAGTCGTAAGACATATTAAAAACAAACCTTTTTCAATGCTACGAGCACCATCTCTTGGATTCTCTAAGAACTTATTGAGCGACCATCTTACTACGAAGCTGCACAAATATGGTAAATAAACAAGCTACGAGATAACTCGTAGCCAGCGTCCTACCCAGGAGAGCATTCTACGAGTTATCTCGTGGTCAACTTGTTAATAAAATTATTATAGAACTTGTTAAATTTTGCTCTAATGCTATGAAGGAAATTGTTTTTTCTAAGATAATATTTCATATAAAATTTAGTGGACAGTTAATTATAATCTGTATTGATATTTAATATGCTTCATTTTAGCCATTGTCTTTTCACATTTGTTACTACTCCCAAAAACAGGTAAAAACTTTTAATATGTGATTTTAATTGGTAGTATTTATCTTCCGAAAGATATTTATAAAACTGGACTAGATCCGTTTCTTTAAACATCATTTGTAGCAAATCCTCATTCTGTAAATCAATCAATTCAAACAGAAGGTCTGATGGAAGTTTCTCAAATGTATTTTGAGATTTAGAAATGTCTTTAGCACTAACATCACGATCAGAAAAAATATTGTAGTAACTTGTTTAATTTATCCAATGGATACACCACGTAGTATGGTGTATTTTTAATTTTTTCAAGTAAAAATAATTTTAACAGTCCTTAGTATGCCAACCCCTGATATAAAGGAATCATAGTTAAAACAATACATGATACTGGAGCTCTCTGCATTTAATTTTATTTTGTTATATATAGATGCGTATCGTGAATTGTAAGCATGGGAAAAAATATTACCAAAGGATTTCGAAGAGATTAAGTGAAATTTCGGAGATGATGATTGACTCAAAATATTTAAATTTTAGGAATGATACATCATGTATAATTTACATAATATTACATTACTGTACTAATTCCCTTTGTAGTATATCATTATATACTAAAAATATCGAATACGGAAACTAATGTACAAATTGTTTTATTTGATGCCTATAATAATCGAAAAATTCTATCACTGACGCCGTAATTATAGTGTAATTATGTCAAGAAACACAACAAAAAAGTATGCTTCGACATATATATTACATGAAATTATGCATACACAATCACATGAAAGGACATAACATAACATTACATATATTATTAAGTACGTCATATCATTATCATTCATCGATATCATTATGCGAACTCAAAACAGGAACTGAAAGCTATTCTCTGAAGAAACTTGAGATGTTTTGAATCTTTGACACTTATTTTTTCATTATACATAACAAATATATTTAATTTTATTTATTGTCCATCTCACTGTTTGTTTTACAGTGATATTTTATTTATTTATTTATTTATTTTTTTTTCAATTTCCAGGTGATATAATACTTGCATAACAATTACATTTGAATGCATTTTACTTGTATAAAAAATAAGCCTTTTCTCTTTTTTTTTCCTCTAAATTCTCGACTTTTTCATTAATCTATCTTTTTTTTGCCTATAAATTCAGATATCCAAGACCAAAAAAAAAACATTAGCTATTGAGATAATTTGTTATAGATACTCGTATTTCAAAGCATCGCAACAACAATCTACAATCTATTGAAATGGTATTACATGACATAAAATATTTGCTTATCAAATAGCAATAACTCTGTGCCGACATTGATGATAAAAAGATAGTATACAGAATTTTTTTTTTTGTAGAAGCTTTATTTTTCTTACAACTGCCGTAAATTATTTGAAGCTTTAAAACATGTTATTGCTTTATATAACCTCTAAAACGTTAAAATAATTGAATTTTAGAAAAAGAATAATCAGATTTATATCGACTATGTATGAAGTCTTTGGATCCACAATAAAAGAGTATCCTTAGTATTTAATTATCACTAAGAAATAACCAATATATACATGGATAAAATATTATAATAAGGACCAATTAATAAATTATATAAACTAATCCTTAAGTATACAGTGTCGTAAATTACAATTATGAAAATTGGTTTATTCAGTTTCAGGAATTTGTAGATTGAAATAATCCACAGTATGGAAAAAACAAATTGCCATCTACTGACTCCTACAAAGGTGGTCTTCAAACGGTCAAGAAATGCTGGGAGAAATGTATAACTCTGGAGGATGGCTATATAGAAAAATCTTAAGCGTAATTAATAAAAATTAAGATTTTATTTCGATTATCATTTAGTAAAAATTAAAACTTTACAATACTCCATATAATAAAACATTACTATATAACTGTTTCTCGAATCTTCTTGAAGCTAAACAAATTACCTTTAATAACTTTAATTTACAACATCATATACAAAAAGATCAAGTATATGAGGAATTAATTTTAATCAGATATTTCGTTTATTTCTTAGTAATAATGAAACCTTGATGATACTTCTGTCATATTCATCTTGTGACTTTCAAATATCACTGCAGTAACAAAAAGATTCTTAATTTTAAAATTCAATTGGAACGGTTAAAACAGATTGAGAGGAAATCTCAAATAGTTCTCTCTCTGAAAATGAAGTAATTTTAATTTTTGCAATGAAAAATAGAGTCGGATATCTTTTCAATAATAGTACAAGGCTTGTTTGAAAAATAATGCATTCATGGATAAAACTTTTTTATTTTCAAATCTATTCTCAAAATTCGTCATGTATCTGAAAGTTTAATGTGTCTTTTATGCAATGCATTTATTTTCTTCATTCCTAAGTGTCGTTAGAGTACGGAAAACTGGAGGATACCCATATGAAAAGGAGGTTGAGTTAGCGGCGCGTCACCGCACTTGGCCTTACGACTTTCATCTCTTTTCAACGATAAAAGAACACTTCAAGGGACATAACATTCGTCTTTAGGAAGAAGTGAAAGCTACTATTAAAGTTTGATGTCGACAACAACAACCGGAATTCTTCTCCGACGAGTTTCCTCGACTAGTCACACGTTGGTGAATTGCATGGAAAGGGACACAGACTGTGTCAAAATGTTAGTACTGCTCAACGTTGAAAATACATGTAGCTTTCGGTACAGCAACAATTGAGAAATTCGGATTACAAATAAAAATGTTATTGCTAACTAGGCTTTAAATTTCATTCAAATTTTGTATTCTCAGAGCTATATCCAGGACATTGAACCTTATTATGTGAAATTCATAGTAGCGTGATAATATTCCTCGGTAGTGGTATAACATTGGATCTATCGCGTTTTCCCTTCAACTAATACTAAGGCACTTTAAAGTGATCTGATTTGAATTAAATTCTTCCCAATGAATGAAACGTGACTTATGCTGATTAGAATGAAATTATGCAAGTGTAGTGAATAGATTTGTTAAATTACATTTATAATCAGCAAAGAATTTAATATGAACTTAGATAGCATTAGGGAGAGGAACTAGAAGTTATAAAATAAGGAAAAGTGCAAGAAAAAGAATTTAATACGAAGTTACATAGCATTTGTGAGAGGAACTAGAAGTTATAAAATAAGGAAAAGTGCAAGAAAGGAAAAATAAATAAATTTTTTAGATCGCAACCAGGAAAGAGCTGCATAGAATCACTGAAACACATCCACATTCCTAAGTCGACTAAAGATTTGGACCCGAGTAATCCATTACACTATGTACAAAATTATATTGTTAATATTTATACTAGAGTGTGTCTGACGCGTAAAAGGAAGTATTCACAGATAAAGTAGATTAAAGATTGTTTCTTGAGTAATCAAATAGCTGAATAATTCGAATTAAAAACCAACGTTTTTATATGGCGGCAAAGTTTATTAAAAAAATTATTGAAATATTAGTTAAAACTGGATGCAAATATCTAAATATTGCATTGTTAGGCAAGTAAGAACAGTTCCCAAAATTTCAGAGCTCTAGCTTGCTGGGAAGTTGGTTAAATTAACGATAGAAAACTTGATGACACAGTGATACACACACAGACAGATACACACCAAGTGAAATACATAAAAACGTTAAAACTAACTAAAATTAATTAATTCATCCGGTAAATTAAATGAATGGAATGCATTTTTACCCAACCACCCTTGGCGACAAGAATTACTTAGCGATATTTTGCTAAATGTGGCTACCCTGTTCCGTTTTACGGACTTAAGTTAAACAAAAAATAAAATAATAATAATAAATAAATAAAAACCAGCCAAGTTTGGAGCAAATTTTTGAAATCGCGCCAAGTGATTGGGCTAAACTGCATTATTAAAGAAAATATTAATTAAAACTTATCGCAAACGTCTAAATATTGCATTGTTAGGCGAGTACGAACGATTCCCAAAATTTCAAAGCTCTAGCTTGATGGGAAGTTGGTTAAATTAACGATCGAAAATTTGATGACACACACACACACTCACACACACACACACCAAGTGAAATTCAGAAAAACGTTGTAATAAAAGCAATTTTATATCATTTATTGACTAATTGTTAATTATAACTATTCAAATAATATTGATAATGACAATTGAACGAAAAACTACCTGGGCACGTTACTGCGTGAGAATATTCTCACAATAATATAGGAATATTCACATTATATTAGAAATATTCACCAGAAATTGGGAGAGAAAATTTCGAGGTATGGTAGGAATATTCAGCGGTATTATGGAAATACTCCCTCGGTAAGAGGGGTTATTCTCAAGGTAATGTGGGAATATTCACTTGATAGTGTGAGAATATTCTTACGGTAATATGAAAATATTCACTCGGTTGTGGGAAATTATTTGCAAGGTTATATGGAATATTCACACAATAATGTAAGAATACATTGTAATGTGAATTATTCCTATCCCCTTTCCTCCTTTTGAGGTGAGTCATTTATTCTAAAATTTAGTTAGAGGTAAACGATACGTAAATAAACAAATAAACCAAGAATGAATAAAATTATTTTTGTTAACCCGTTCGCTCCCAGCGTATCACATGCGATATGCTCGAGTTTGCTCTGTTGTGTCCAGCGTATCACATTTAATACGCTCCGTGAGTGTCTTCTACGGTCCAACGTATCACTAGAGATACGCTTGATGAGAACGTTTTATTTGATTTTTTATTGTTACTATATGGCGTTACAATACCGCGAAATCTATATAGATAGGATATTTGGAGTGTTGACTTTGGTGATATGGGGTTAGATTTCACTTCTGGTTATCAGGAGGGGGGGGGGGGAATTGTTAAAAGCACGTTTTGCGGCGCGGCTCTTTAAATGAATGACATGATTTAAAGGGTGTAATAGCTTTCGGTTTACTTTTTTCTTTCTTGCTTGCTTCTTAGAAGCTCGAAGGAGAATTTATGGCCCTTTATGGGGGTTAGGGATTTTGGTAGCAGATGCTCTCAGCTGTTTGTTAATTAGGCTGTTTGGTAGTCATGACGAAAAGAAAGTATTTATCTGATACTGAGATTTGCGAACTATTGAATGAATCTGACAGTAATGTTAGCGAAAATAATCCAAATCTGTACATAGACACTAAAGTAAAAAAAAAAAAAAAAAGGACGTAGAAGATGTACCCTTTGCTCAGAATTTTGCGTGAAGCGTCAAAATATGTGTGTAAGACATGTGACGTTGGAATATGCATTGATTTTTTTTTTTTTATAAATATACCATACAGCAAAATAAGACTTATTTCTTATATCTATATGTTCCATGTAATGATACATCAATACACCATGAAATTTATGAAACAAATGTAAATATATTTTGTATTTTCTTAAAAGATATGATTTTTATGTAATTATTTTATGTAAAAACGTAGAATGTTCGATTAATTTTTTTTTCTTTCGTATAATTTAATGCATTTTAAATAATATATGTAAATACCAAAATATTGTAATGAATAGCCGATTTTAGAGGAATTTTTTTTTTAAATTAGGCTTAATATCTAAAATCGTCTGGGCACAGCGTGACACTCTGCGGTAAGAAGCCGCGGGCCCAGAGAAACACTTCTTTTTTCTCCCTCCGGTAGCGAAAGGGTTAATATTCATTAATAAAGTAATGAAGAATCGCTAATTACGATAAAAAATCAAATTTAAAATATTTATAATTTTTACCAAATGTTGTAGAAAAAAGTATTGTATGGAAAATGTATTCATGTTAAGAACAGTACAGTAACTATTTGTTTTGCAATTTTGTTGTCCTTCATTAAACATATAATAGCCGCACATTTATTTATAACATGGGTATTTCTGTCATACCTTAAGCCATCTTATCTGGAAGCTGCTGTCATTTAGACCTTTGGAACTACTTAAGGTTCCTGTCTACCGGTTATTTTGATTTCATGAACGTAATGTTAATCCTATTACTATACTACCATCCTCAAATCTACACTATTTTATATATTTGACTGCAAAAAAATGTATCCGAAAAAAAAAATACTGAATGTTTTTACGGTATTACATTTTCTCCTTGTTTTAAAAAATATTTTAGAACGTTTCTTCAAAGACAAAAAAAAAAAAAAAAACCTCAAACGAATAATTGATAAACAGGTGAAAACAAATTTAAAACTCAGGAAGAAAACGTAATTACGCAGAAACCTTCATTATTTTTTTCTCTTTCGGGTGCACTATTTCGAATTCATGTAGATAAAATAATAAAGATTTGATAACAATAGTATAAATTCCATAGGACTAACATTACGTTCACGAAATCAAAATGGCCGATAGACGGAAGCCTTAAAATGACTATACAATTAATTTAAATTTAATCGGTAAAATCTATTAAAAAAAGAAAACTTCCACAACCATTTTTATCTTCTTTATTTATATTTGTTTACTTTATTTTCAAAAAAAATTAAGCAAAATTTTTATTGTATACATATAACTTTGACAAATATATTTTGAAAAAAAATCACTTTAGTACGTATAATATTCACAGCTTTAGAAAAGTTTTTTTTTTTTTTTTTTTTTTTTTTTTTAAATTTTTTCTGATAAGCATACTCACATTTTAAACAACAAAAGAGACTTTGAAATTATTTTATTCTTGCAAAGCAACAGAAATTTTATATTTCTATCGCCCAATGCAACATTTTGAACAAATTTCAAAACAATTTTATATTTTTATTACTGAATGCCTTTCTCGTATGGGAAACATTAGCAATCATATCGATGACGTTTGTTTATGGAAAATATCGCAACTTATTATTTTTATGTTTATCACTAAAAACAAAGGGGGCTACGTGAGACCCTGCTTTTTATTTTTGTGTTTATCTGCACCTTCACTGGGTTGTTTTGGAAACATTACTTTTCCCTAGGTGATAGATAACCAACATACTTTTATCACGAACGAGAGATTTCTTCAAACGTGCGAACCGCTTCGTCTTTATCTTAATCGATCATTATCGGTTTTGTACGGAAATTTAAATGTAATAAAAAGAAGAAACGGTGATTGAGGTCATCTTCTGTTCATTGTGGTTTTGAAATTCTGGATACAGTAACGAAATGTGACACTTTTTCAGAGAATAGTTCATGAGTTCAAAGACTTCGCCTGTCAGTGATATCTCTCGAAAAGGTAATGTTGGTCAAGGACAAAAAACGCGTATTTATCCTTGCCCGACGAAGTAATAAATTTGTCATATTTCAAAGTTCGAACATTCACTTTTAGAACATATGTATTTAATTGATATAAATGAAACAATGTGTTAGGTAGCATAACATCTCAAACAGAAATCAGAAGGGCTACAACAAAACTCACTCCATCCTCGGGCCGATTACTAACACCACGTGGGCCGTAGTGTACGTATTTAAATTGTATTTATTTCTTAATTTACTTAAGATGCAAAAAAAAAAAATTAATTCCGTTCCTAGAAATTTGCATCGTAATGCTTATGTTGTTTAGGTGACGTTTATGTTATTATAACTCGAGCCCATTAATATGAGCCCGAGTGTTAATGGTCATGGCTGCGAGCTTGCGGCCGGTGTTCTTTTCATGGAATCAAGAATTAGAATCCTGATTCCATTTATAACATGGACTATTCGTGAATCTGTCTTTATATTTAATCTTTAAGATCTTTTCCAAACAAATGGAACATTGTTACGTATGTTAGGTAAACTTTATAAATGTAGTGAATAATACAAGTCATATAAAAGTGCCAGAGAAAGATTGTAGACAGATAGAAAGGTCACGGTTATCGAAAGATCGTGGGTATAGGAAAAGTGATAAAGACATCAATGGAGAGGAACTGAACTTTGAATGTAAGCATTTCAAGCCATACACGATCATTTCTGGCGAAAAGCTGAAAAAAAAGCAAAGAGAAGAAATGGAAAAAAGGAAGATTAATGAAAAAATATAATTCAACTAATGATTTAGTTTTTATTAACGTCGCACTAAAAGCAACACGAGAGCTATATTGGCGACGGACCTCGTAATTTTGTACCTCAGTCAAGTGACGAGGATAACACCTGAGTTGGCATCCCCCTCTTCTAATTTACACACCACGCCAATGGGAGGACTTTGAGCCCTAACAAATTTAACGTACATCAGCCGCGTGCTTAGTGTACAATTCCACTAATGAAAATGAAGAACAGTCGTTGGGTGAGGGGACTGAAATTAGTATCAACACACTCTTTACATACAAGTATAATGACAAACTGTTCACGGTGTTTCTCAATATTGAAATAATAATGAGAATTTTCTTAATCATGATGATTACTAACTCGAGTGATGAGCGTCCATTTTTAAAACTCAAACTGGTCAAAAATTATTTGAGAAATCGTATGACTAAATCACGTTTGAGTAATTTAAGCTTCATGAGTATGGAAAATGAAATATTATTAACAATTGATTTTGAAGAACTAATTAATGATTTTACAAATTTAAAATGTAGAAAACGAATATTTATATAAAACCTCATTTTACTGTGGATTGTTTTTATAGATTTGTACATGCATATACACCAAATTAGATTAAAGGTTCGCAGGTGGGGCCTATTTTTTTATGAGAGCCCAGGGCCTCAAGAAATCTTAAGACGTCCTCGCGTATTATAGTTGTAAAACTACTTACTGCTAGGTGTCAGCAGTTATTCTATGCCGGATTCGGATATTATAATCTTATGTTTTTCTTACCAATCTAAGTTTGAAATATTCAGCGAATTATGAGTTTATAATTCATTGAGTACACATCTTTGAGAGAATTTGCGTCGAATACCGTCGAAAGGAAGGAAAGAAGAAAATATTGCCAAATGATTCAATATTCTGCATAACAGTAGAAAACGAAAAAACAAGCAGTTTTTCCTTTTTTACTCTTCAGCTTGTTGTCATAGTGACGTGACGTCATACACATGATTCCACGTCACATCGTTTTCCCATGATTTTCTATGAGAGTTTGTCAGCTTGTAGATGGAAAGAATTTAAACAGAATTTGAAATAAAAGTAGAAGACACTTAGGCTTCACAAACTTTCAGCACTAATCTAAATCTTCTTTATTATTCTTTTGAACGAAAATAAGCATTTTATAGAATTCAGTTACAAAAACAGCAAACGACTTTCTTCAAATAAAAAATAATAAATAATAGTTTTATGAAAAAAGTAAAACTAATTTACCAAACGATGTTTTGAAAAAAGCAGTTATTTGGTGAAATTTATTACATCAAAGGACATCTATTGGGACGTCATTTAATGGACTATAAACAAATTACTAATAGGCTCTATATTTTGTCATTTCAAATTAATATTTCTAATTATTATTTTTCTGTTTCTTCACTTGACATTTTGGAAAAAGTGATAAGAATTAGAGGTCTACTTTAGGATAGATTGCTGCAGACGATTTTCATAGGTATGGAATCCTAGCCTTAAAAAAAATGCATGAACGGACACGATATTTCTTTATATTTCAAAACGGTTAAAAACTGGCATTGTAAAAATAAAGATTTTGGCAAGAGTCTATTCATTTTTAGAGTTTCTGATAGAATGATAACTATCTTTTTCAACAATAAAAGAAAATATTGAAATGGGTTTTTCACCACTTTTTTTCGACCCAGCGCTTCTACTTAGATTCATTTATAAATGAATTTATGTGGATTGGGAATCACAATTCAGATGTCCCATTCGTCACTTCTCTGATTCGAATTACGGATTTTCGGCGGCAGCCGGCCATCAAGGTCGAGTATTTCTACCCCGTGTCATGAGAGAAACTGTTGACCTTGATTGCCGGCGACGTTTAAGATCCTCAACCAATTGGACTGATGAAAATGTGCTCGGTAGTTTTTTGCGATGCTCTTATCAACTAGACAAAATGGGATTCCTCTTCGGGCTAGTTATTAAGGAATTTTAATGCCTGTCATCGTTATTGAAAAGAGCCACCGTATGTTTTTGGTTTCTGAAAAGATTGGCCAACTTTCATGATCGATGGTGTTTAACAAAGATACCCTTTGGAACGGTCCCTGACTAAGTATTTTTGCATCCTTATAAGTGACCTTCTCCTAATGGTTTTAAATACATTTTTGCATAATACAAAGATTTTTTTAAAAAAACGTAAATGTTTTGAAAAAATTAATGCAATTTTTAATAAAATCCATCTTTGGGTCGCTTAGGCTGAACGATTGAAAAATCATGTGATCTGGGAGGGAAATAAACCTTCCAAAACATCCAAAAAAGGATTGTTTAAGGGAAATGGAACTTTACAATCTCTCATGACGGATCATTTGTCGCTGATTGCAAAATATGGCGTCACCGTTACATCATACGGGACGAGGTTATCAGAGTTCAGCATTGTCTATCTTTTCTAAAAGAAAACACGAATCAAATGATTGAAGTCATTTGCACGATAAAGTGATAATTTATCGAGTGTCTTTGATTAATACATTTCATTTCACATTTTTTTCGATATTAATTTAGTTTTATAACCAAAGATTTATTATTTTATTAATATTACTTATAAATTAATAGTAATTTAAGTTTATATTTATTTATTTATATTTGTTCGGAAGGAAAATCATGAATTATTGGGAAAGAAAAAAATAAAATTTGAACAGTTAATATAGAACAATTTTAAATAACTATCTTGTATTTTTGTATAAATATCTTATATCTTGTATTTTTTTTATTCAGTTGTATTTAAATTTTATTATATTTTTATTACTTATTAATAATAATTTTAATTTATAATTAATATTTACATTTCTCGTACTAGAAGAATCATAATCTGCATTGATGTGATGTTGTTCTTTTACGTCACACTGAGAAGCAACACAAGGATTATTGGAGATGAACTTCACAATTTTTGAACATCGATCAAGTGACGAGGATGACACCTGAGTTAGTACCACCCTCTCCACACTTCCACACCACGCCAATAGGAAAACTTGGGACCTCAACCAGATAAAATGTGTATCAGTCCTGATACACAGTGGGTCTTTAGTGGCCTCAGGCTTGACCCAACGATTCGACGAAAAGAAGGCCGTCTGTGACAATGACCACTTGGTTACAGTTAAGAAGAAATGTTAGGAGAATTTTAAATAAATATCTTGTGTTTCATTAATTGTATTTAAATTAGTTAAAGTATTATAATTATAATTCGTCAATAATAATTAAATTTGTATTTATGTATTTATATTTCCCCAAAGAAGATGATTACTTGCAATGAAGGAGCCAAAATAAAGTTTGAACAATTAATATAGGAGAATTTTTTTAAAAATCTCTTTGATTTTGACTAATATCCTTTAAATGTATTTAAATAACTAAAACCAAGTCTATAAATAAATTAAAAAATTAAATGTAATGAACTTTTTTACAAAAAATTAATTAATTAATTAATAAGCATTGTGGAAGAAAAAAATTCTCACTTCCATAAGAATTACAATTTTTGCATTTTGCATCAAAAATTTGTGAAATAAAATCTGAAAACTAAAAAAAGAAATGAAAGATTATTAAAGAAAAATTAATATTCGTTTTTAAAATTCATAAAAAATCATGAATTAGACCTTGATAATATGAAGTAATTCTCCTTCGACAAACTTCCTTTAAATTTTCTGAGGTGAAAACTGCATGCATTTTGATCAGTATATTTGTTTCAGCCCCTACAAACTTTCAGAAAGGTTACCGATTACTAGGTTATTGTGTAGACCAATGATGGAAAGTAAGGAAAATCCAGACGATTTAAAATTATTATATTTATAGTGCTTCCTATTTGCAAAATTTATACATTTTTATCTCCAATACATACACAAAATTTATAGTTTAGTTTAGTTTAGTTTTTATTAACGTCGCACTAGAAGCAGCAAGAGGGCTATTGTCAACGGACCTCTTAATTTTAAACCATGGCCAAGGTGAGTGATAGTGAAGAGATAGAGTCATTTGGTGAGTGATAGTGAAGTTTGAAGACGCAAGAGCTATATATGGCAATACTGCGCCAAACAATGTAGATCTGATCTAGACGCTTGAAAAAAAAAGACAGAAATTGGTTGACAAAAAGGAGGATCGAAAATAGAGAAAGTTCTCTAGGGTATGCCGGGGGTGCCTAACCCGTGTTTACCGAAAATAGTAAACTCCATGGGAATGAAAAAGATCACTAGGGAGCCTTGGGGTCACATGATGTCCATACCTACCTAAAGATTTTTTATTAACGTCGCACTAGAAGCAACACGAGGGCTATTGGCGACGGATCTCGTAATTTTGAACCACGGTCAAGTGACGAGGACGACACCTGAGCTGGCACCCAACTCTCCTAACATCCCCACCACGCCAATGGGAAGACTTTGGACCCCGAACAGATTTAACGTGCATCAGCTCCGGCTGCATGGCGGTCAAGGATCGAACCCGCGATTGAACAAAAACCGCCGGTCGCGAGTCCACGACCGTGACCACTAGGCTATCAAGCCCCCAAAATTTATACATTATAAATCTGACTGATTAAGTGTTCAATTCTCCATTTTGTTACAAAAAGTCTCAAAACTCGTGCGTGGGTGTACGATCTAATTCAGTCCAACATGGTGGATAATGGCAAATGAGATTCAGCTCAGGTGTCGTCCTCGTCACTTGACAGTGCTTCTCCCTTATTCACTACTCTACTTTATATAGTAATGTTGATTCATATAAGTCGCGGATAATTAAAAAGCCGAAGTTCTATCATCAAATAACTTCATAGAGAATTCCTTAAGGCCAATACCAGACTCTGGATGATTGAAATAAAGTACAATAATGATTGTGGGATTTAAAAGCCTTTCATATTTTACAATTAATGCCTTCCATAATTTACATTAATACCTTCCATATTTTACAATTAAAAACTTCTTTTCTAAGAGTTATTAAGTATTTTATATTGAAAAAAAAGTCGAGTTAAATAAATCAAAACTGTAAACTACCTGATATACACAGTAGTTCTTGCAAAATTCGTCAGTTCTGTTAATTATTTCTTTGACAAATAAAAGAGATCAAAAATTTGTACAATTTTGGGGAATGCTTACAGAATACAAAATTCTATCTAATTTAAAGTACTTAAAATAAAAATAAATTGTTCAATTTTATAATCTATTCAATTTTAATTAATCAAATATTTTTTTTTACTTTTAAAATATGAAACCTTTTGATATTTAATGAATATGTGGAAAAACAAAGATAATTGTTTTTATTAAAGATTCCCAGAATAGGAATTTATCTATACAAAAAAAAAGATTAAAATAATGAATAAAAATTCACATTTTCGTGGAACAATGCTTGAATAAGTTCAATTTCGAGATCAATCCATTCTATTTAAACTTCCAAAGATCAACTTCAGATAAAATATTTATAATTCAAATTAAATTTTGAAAACAACCAAATATAGAATTCAAAGTTCATTTATACATCGCTTAATCTTTGTTTTCCAAATTATAAAAAACGGGGTGAATTTTTTTTTGTTCTGATTGTGTTCTAAGCATTTCGAAATCCTTTGTAAGTATTAATGGTACTAAATATTCTCTTTTATAAAACTTTCACATTAGCCACCCAAACGTACACTTAAAAAATAGTGCGATAAATAGCATTTAAAACAGAAAAAGTTGTTCCAAAAATACGCAACACCCCCCATATATATATATACATATAATGAATATATATATACATATTATAATTAAATTCATAAATTAAAAATCTTTTTTATACAAGATCTATATAAGGTTTACCATGTATATAAAATAGACAGATTGTACTTACTTTCTTCACCGTTAGTGTCTCCTTTCATCATCAGTGGATAAATTTTCAATATTATATATAACAAGGGAAACTTCATTTGAAGCTATTATTGTTGGAAATGAAATCCATATAAAATATTAAATTTTTTCAACAGTTTAAGTTAATTAATAAAATTTAGAATTAAGTACTATAATTTTTAAGAAGGTAGAGTTGAGACTTTTTTTCATCAATCGATTAGTGATCGACTTAATTTATACGTAATCAGGAATCCAAAAAGTGCATGAAACCTGGATCAAATTTTAAAGAATTTTAAGGCAATTGTGAAGTCATTATTTTATTTGGCTCGAAGTTTTCACACACACATAAACTATTTTTTCTTAATTTGGCTTTCTTCTTGACATGTTTGGAAACCAAACGATTTTAACATTACAATGAACTATCATTAGCTGTATTTCGTGTTGATTTTAAAAGTATTATTTCAACTTCATACAAGTTCTTCGAACAATATTAAAGTGTTGAGCTTATTCTTATATTGGGCCTTTTCATGGAAGTTTTTAGCCATCTAAGGGGCTATTGTTTTAGGTGGGACGTTTTAATTTTGTTTTTCTTTTCCTTCAATTTTAATTACATTTAGCTTACATATATTCAATTTAATAATTTATCACTTGCTTTAATTTTATATGATTACATTTAGCTTAAATGTATTCAATTTAATAATTTATCACTTGCTTTAATTTTATATGATTACATTTAGCTTAAATGTATTCAATTTAATAATTTATCGTTTCCATTAGTTTTAATATTGGAAAAGCTAACTATAGTTCATTTCTCGATATTTTATCGTTTACTTTAATTCTTATGTTTAACCGAGTAATTTAATTACAATTATTAAGAAAAGCGCACCTTGGGTGGCTAAATCTGTTCTTCGTAAAATTTAGCGTAGAATTTTTTAAATGTGTTTTAATCTAATTACATCAAAATTTGGTGCAAAAAAAATCACGTTAAAATATTTAAAACTATTTGTATAACTGGATAAATTTGATAAAGTTTAATTCGATATTTCAGTTTATAAATTCATGTTAAAAGGATGAAATTCAACCTATACTTTTATTTTGTAATACATTTAATTGTAAAGAAATATTTGTAATGTAATAATTTATGATCAACATTAAAAATTAAATAATTTAATTAGAATTAATAATTTAACTAAAATGTCTTTAATAAAGAAAAATGAACTTATTTTGGGTCAAGTATAAATAATAATCACTTTTTAAAATTAAAGTAAAGGAACTTTATTTCAAAATTGAGATATTTGTATACTTACGTATTTATTTATGCAAAAAATTCACATTCGTATGCATACATTATTACGTATGTACAGTTTGTAATCAATAGCTGTATTTACGTTTATAAGTTGTGTATTTGCTTTTAGATTACATCTTGCTCAAAATATACATTATTTATGACTTTAAAAATTTGCTAACCGTAATACACATAGCATAGTTTAAATTCTAAAAACTAAATTTAATAAAATTTTACAAATCAAATTTTCTGTCATTTTAATAGAAGTATTGTTCAATACTTAAAATTTATAAGTGTTCATAAGAAAGCGATTATGTTAATTGTATTGGAAATAACCTCATTTTATAATGGTGTAATATTAGAGCTGTAAATAAAGTAGACTTTGCTGAAAGTGACCCCAGAATCCTAAATAAATCACATTTTAAGAAAAATGCAAAAACAGATATTTTTTATGATAAGGGATGCTTCCTTACAATTTTAAAATTCAATTTTGTAGCGTTCTATATTTTTCATATTCCCATAAATAAAAATCTATAGAATCAACGTAGCATCTTCTATTTTTCAACAGCGAGATTAAAAAAGGCAAAACTGAAATATTTTAAGTTCTCAGTTACATCAAAATTAAGATCGGTAAAGTTTTAATAATATGCATAATAATCGAAAATAAAGTTTAATAATAATCGGTAATAATATATGCTATATATATTAATACAGTATCGAAAAGTATTCGAATCTATATTTATATGCAAAGAAATATTAAATAAAATTATGATAAATATGATAAACCTTTCATATTTTTAAATCGAATATGTCTGCTTTGCTCAAAGAAACAATCAATATCATTAAAATGGTATTAAGGCTATTTTACCCAATCATAATAAGTACAAATAATTTTTTTAAAAAATAATTTTTATTGAAAAACGAATATTTAGCCTTATAGAATAATTGAATTAAGAATGAAGCACTATGTTCTTATAAAAAAAAAGCAATAATAAGCAGTAATTTTTAGAAATTTATAGAATTGTTTGACATCAAAAATTTAATTTGTTGTAATAATTATTTACTTTTGGAAGATAACTTTCAGCAGCGGTTTAACCCAATCATTGCTTTATTGTATTTTATTTTTAATTCTAGTAGCACTAAAGACATAAAAAAATGTCATAAATAATTCCAAACAATAATTAATTTGGTTTTATTGAAATAATTTCATAACTCAAATTGTAAATTTTATTGCGTAAATTTTTTTTTTTTGCGTTTGTTTTATTTTATTCGAATAATTTAGTTTTTCAAAAACAGTCTTAAAATATTTTAAATTGGATTTAAATTCGTAAAGTAGGTTGCATGATTAAAATGAAAAGAGATGAATTTATAGTTCCAGTTTAGCACTTAAGACATAACAAATATACCATTCGAAATTCCAACAGAGAAATAATTTGATTTCACTGAAATAATTAATTTTTTTAATGCAAAATGATAAATTTTATTACGGAGAAATTTGTTTATGATCAATATTTATATCACTTTATGAAAATAATTACTTTTTCAAAATCAAACGGAAAATGTCATGAATTCTGTAAAATTCGAAAAGTAATATGTATATTTAAAACTATAAGAAATTAATTTAAATTCAATTTTTGATATTTTTTCTCAAAATTTAATATACAATTTATTTACTTAAAAATAATTATACAATATACTATATTCAACCAAAAATGAAAAATATATAAATGAAAAAATATGTTGTCCAAATTCAACAAATTAAAAAGATATTAATTTCGGGTTGCATTGACGGCAGCTTATATAAAATAATATTACACTGTTATATAAAATTCGATAATTTTTCATAACAGCTTATATCCCGTCACTAAGTGTGCCAAGGGTAGATTGTGAAGCAAATTGTAAAAGAATAACATACTATCGAAATAATTCCAATGACAAACCCTTTTAAGATCAAAGAGGCATGTACGAGTATTTACTCAATTTCACTTAATATTTAACTAGTTAAATTAACATTAAGAAATTATTTATTTTATATATATATATATATATATATATATTATATATATATATATATATATATATATATATATATATATATATATATATATATATATATATATATATATATATATAAAACGTTTCTTTAATCCAGAATTTGCAAGTAAAAGCACATATTAAAGCAAATTTTATGAAAAATATTTGTCTTTAAGATAAGAATATTAGAAAAAAAATTGATTTAAATCGCGGTGATAGCTCTAAAGGAAAATGCAACTTAAGAAAACGGAACAGTTTTGCGGTTGACCTTCTTAAACTAGAATCACTGTCAAGAAAGTGAATTATTAGGATAATCTCAATGTATTTAAAGGTCAAACTACTGATTTGAAAACACGATAAAGCAAAAATTTATGGTCTATTTACACCTATTTAATTTATCCATTTTTAAAAACATCTTTATTTTTATTATTCTAAACAAAAAGGCCCCTCGTATTTTAACAAATAGATCAATCTTTTTTTTTTTTTTTTTTTTGAAATATTTGCTTTACAAGAACGTTTTTTGAAGAAAATTATTTTCTGAAATAGTTGAAAAAAATTCGTGATTTTGTAATATTTTTCTTTCTTTCTAAATGGTGACAACTTGAGGCAAAATGATGAAAACTACTCAACGAGGCAGCAAATAAACAAAAAACCCTATGAATTAGTGATACTTAACAGATGGAAGCACATAAATAATAGCACCAAATTGCCTTGATAATGCCATTTGTCGTCAAAAACATGTACTTTTTGAACCAACCTCGTATATTTTGTAAATATAAAAAAAATTGCTTAAATAATTTATTGTTTGACATTCGCTAATTATTTGTATTTTACAAGGAGTGTTCAAATGAAAAGGTACGAAACGTCCCTGCGGGTATAAATGAAGACTTTATTCAAAGTATACATCATAGCCCTGAGCACACCCATCCCATTAATTAACGAGTTGAAAGATTTCTTGTTCCCAGAATTCTTGTGGCCCTGACGAGACCCAGTCCTTCAAAGTTTCCTTGAGTTCGTCATCCGAGTTGAAGCGCTTCCCTTTCAGATGTTTTTTCAGAGGATCAAACACATGTAAATCGCATTGCGACATGTCAGGGCTGTAGGGCGGATGGTCAAGCTGCCCCTATTTGAATTGGGCCGATTCCACGTCTGTAGCCCTGGAGACATGTGGAAGCGTGTTATCATGGAGCAGAACCATACTCTCCATTAGTAGCCCCGGTCTTTTATTCTTGATGGACCTGCTTAGGCTTCGGAGTGTCTCACAGTACACATCGGAGTTAATGGTTCTTCTGTGTTCGAAGAATTCAACAAGTAACGGACCTTGGACGTCGAAAAAGATTGTGAGTAACACCTTTCCTGCTGACGCCACGGCTTTGAACTTTTTAGAGGAAGTTTATGATGCATGGCTTCCACTTCTTGCTGTCCCACTTTATCTCTGGCTCGTAGTGATGGCATCAGTTATCATCTCCTGTGACGATCCGCTCCAGGAAAGTGATACCGAAACCGAAACAGATGTTGAATTGCTAGCCCCATACACAGTTCCTTTTGCTGGTCGGTGAGCGATTTGAACCCACTACACACACACCTTCCGATAACGCAACTTGTTGTGAACAATTGTCCCCACTATTCCAAAGCTGACATCCACCTTTACCGCCACCATTCGCAATGTGACACGTCGATCACTTCTCACTCGGTCGTTCACCTTGTCGATGAGATCGTCCATGATGACTGCGTTTGCCTGGCCTGGTCTCGGATCATCAACCAATTTATGAATTTATTTATTTATTGCTTGAAAACGGACACTCCATTTTCTCACTGACTTGTCAAACACACAATCTTCCCCGTGTACGGTAACTATTTGGTGATGAATAGCTGCCGATTTAACACCTTCAGCTGTCAGAAATCGGATAACGCCTTGCTGCTACTCAATCGTCTAATTTTGCTGAGTGAACGCCATCATTTCCTCACACACCCTGCCGCGTCAATTGGATGACCTTCTTTATAAGAGCCTCTGCTCTATCCTGCGCATGCAGTTACCCACGCATCTTCCGATCCATGCCAAAGACTACATTCGCATCCCCAGATATCTCGCTACGTTCTCTTATGTTACAGCAGCATAGGCGAATATGTTAACGGTTACGTTGTTACGATGTTTCGTACCTTTTCATTCGAACACTCCTTGTATATATATTGAAGAAACCGCGTCCTTGTTTTTTTTTTTTTTTATTTCACGTTTCATGAAAAAAATACTGAATTCATCAAACTCTCCAAATTTTCAATGAATGATTTAACTATATATCACATACATGTAGATTTATTTATAAGTTTTTTGCTAGATTTACATTTTAGAAGATCTGCAGCCGAAAGTATTGACAAAAACATTTTTAATTCAATTAGCGGGTGTAAATATAATCAATAATAAAATAAGCATAATTATATATTATTTATTTTACATTTTTAATTTTAATACATTATATCACACTAGTTTAATATAATATAGCCAAAGTGAGATATTTTAAAGTAATATATAAATTTGAAATTCCCTTTGTTTGTTGTCTGTTATACAAATCCCCTACGTTCTATAGCATGATTCCATATTTGATGGGCACTTTGCTGATGAGTGGAAAAAGTGGTTGACAGATCCCTGCCAAAGAAAATTTCCAAATGAATTTTCATTATATTTTCTCGATTCCCCCACCTTTACACCATTTTCCCGTGTTTTCTAACAAATAAACACTTTTTCTTTTCTTTTTCCAAATAAACGCGCATATTTTACCAGAGTTCTCTCACGCATTTTCTTTCAACTAACTCTTGGGGGCTTCCATATGATATTGTTTCAAAAATTCCTGGTTGTATGCGAGAGAAAGGAGTCCAACTATGAGGATAATAGCAAATGGCACTTTATTCACGAATATCCTGGAAAAGACGCCATACAGGTAAAAGAGCTTGGACAATAGCAACACAAATACGAACACAAATTTGTACAAATTAGCAACATAGGTGCAGAAACAAATGAAGCAATCGTAATGACAGTCATAGTTGTGTCAGCTATGTTCAACTCACCAGCTTACTATGGACAAATCTCTACAGTATTACTCTGCACTTCCAAGGCAGATACCAGTCATTTAACAAATTCAATTGACTGCGTAACCGTCAGTTCCTCGGCAGATTTGCTCGTTCAATTAATGAACGCTTCTCAATCGATCCCTAAATAAGACTACTCCAAAGACAGACTGACTCACTGATTGCTCTCCCTCCTTTTTATATCTGTTCCGGCTAGGTATACCTTCACGGTGGAATTTCTGGAAAGTCTGTAACTTTCTTCCCCGTCGAGTTTTCGCCTAGATTCCAGCTCTTCCTGGAAACTTCCGTTTGTCTCTTAAGTCGCCAAGATTCTCCCCGATTCCCCAAAATGGTCACTAAATCCGTCGCCAAGGTTAAGAAGTTATAGCTTAGACTTTACTCGGTTAACTGATGAAGTATTTGTAAATGCCTCTTTTCCTCAAAAAGACAACCGTTGCAGGAAAGCATCATTTCGGGTTCGTAACAATATTGTTTGATTTGAGAACCCGCTGTTAATAAATGGACCCTTACTTACGTAAATTAGCACAGAAATGTTTAAGTTATCTAATAACATTGATTTGATATCATTTATGAGCTGCGAAGACTTTTAAAAAAAGGGTTGGTGGCAAGCATGATAGAATGGAGGTGAAATCAACGAAGAAATTGGACTTGAGCCTCGCTGATAACAGTTAAGAAATATTATGATTAAATGTTAGTGAGAAGTGCGGATCTCTCTATTTATACAAACTGTGAGTCAAACTCGCTTTACAAGTTATTATTACTGGTTCGGACCCGGTTAGTAACTGAAATATAAGTAAATATTTATGATATTTATTCATAATATTATAGGTTCGGATGCGTGTAGGGACTTGATCCACAGACGAAGTATTATTTTATTGAATTTTGGTTATTCGAAAATGCGAGTGAAAAGAAATTTCGTTTTCTTGATTGTCTGACTTTTTAATCTCTGATTGCTTATTTCTGAATAATTATTTAACAATTAAATATGAGAGGAAAGAAACTAGGTGTTACAATTTCAATGAATTTTAACATAATTGGATTTTTTGAATTGGTTAAAAAGTAATTGGCCACACAAACATTAATTTTTGTTTCAAACCAAAACTAATATAAAACTTAATGTTGAACTGTTGGTTTATTATTGTCTTATACAAACTCATATTTTGATCTATTTATCCCTCCCCTCCCCCAAATGTTGAAGAATGCGTACGGTTTGAAAAGCAGCTCGTAAAAAATATCAATAGGTGGATTATATATATATATATATATATATATATATATATATATATATATATATAATTTTAATTACATACTTTATACACTCAATGAGCGAGTTTTTTGCTTGCTTTTGTCCTTTTTCCTCTCCATTAAGGTAAATTACTACTTCTCTGCACATAGCTCTGGTGCATACTACATTAGACACATTTTCACATGATTGCACTGACTATCTTTGCTTTCTATAATTTATTCATCCTCGTTTTATTTTTGAAATTCACTCTTGAGAACAATGGTAACCCAGCTAGTTGTATCGTTAATTTCAAATGTAATTTTTCTGAGATAAAATTTGCAAATGATAATTCAAAAATTATCAAGGCAATGTAAAAAAATAAACTACTTATTTATTGCTTTAACTAAAACTTGTAAACAAAAATTTCCATATTTTCCCCTTGTATTCATGAATTACTTATCATTCTGTGTCATCTTGAATAGTGACAAAACGATATAGGATGAAGTTAAGGGGCTAAAAGTAGCAATAATTCCGCTGTTAGAATAAAAGTGAAAATATTCTCCGATCAACCCAATAGTTTAAAATATTTATTCTAGACGTACGGTGTGATGCCACCGCTTCGCTCTTTAAAATTTGATCCATCGAAACTCACTACGTAATCAATGCAGTCAATAAATAATCACAGATAAATCTATTTTTAAAAGAAAACGATGTTTTTTCGAACCAATGTTTTTTTCGAATCAAAATTAAATAAGATGTGAGTGGTAATTAACTCGCTGTCCAAAATCAAAGATTATTACTGAAAATTCTACGAATCTCAATAATTTCGAATCCTGATCCGAGTCAGGAACCGCACCTGTGCACAGGATCTGAGTCAAATATAAGCTACCCAACGATCATCTAACTTTTTTCCACAGATATCATGAGCAATGAAATCTCTCTCAAATTCTAAACTCTCGGCATTTCTACAAGTCCAGTCTCTATCTTAACCTCTCCTTCTATTCACCACACTTCTATATAAAGGGTACTTCGAAACTCATTGGCAAAAATTTAAGGGGCGATAGAAAACATATAATACAAACAAGTTTCAGCATACAATGCACAGGTGGAGAGCAAGTGGTGAACCATTAGATGGCTCTGTATTGGAAAGCATTCTTTTTCATCGTCATTTCTACTGTAGATTTCAGGAGGCATGACGAAGTACAGTAATCAGGAAAAGATCAGTAATCAGGAAATGGTTCTAGAACAGGTGGCGTTGTTGTTTGGTGGTTTGCCTTAACAATGCCATCTGTCTGACAATAGATGAGGTTGCTAAGGAAAACTGATGTTACAATTTGACACTGATTTATGGGTTAGTTTTGATTGCAGCCATGTCGTGTTGTCCCGGTAGATGAGATTTGGATTCCTCATTATACAGCAGATATCAAGCAACAATCAGAACAGTAGCTTACTTCCGGTGTTCTGTTAAAAAGAAACAGAAGATGGTCTCATCGGCCTGAAAGCTATGGCGACGATTTTTCAGGATGCGATGGGAGTCTTGCTCAAGGAATTACAAAAAGAAAAACAATTAATGGAGAACACTTCAGTGAATTACCAAAATCTATTTCCTAATCTTGACAACCTATTTCTTATTCTTTCACATGTATTTGTTGAGTTATTATATTTTTGGAGAATACATGGTCGAGTTAGCTTGGAGGTCATGGTCGTGGATTCGTTACCGGCATTGCTTTTGTAGAATCGTAGATTCGATCCCTGATACTGCTAAAGATTCGCTAAGTAGAGGGATTGTTACACGTTAAATCTCTCGCCATCCTAAGTCCTTCCACTAGTGTGGTGTGGAAATTTGGAAAGAAAGGTTCCAACTCAAATGCCATCCTCGTCCCTTGACCGAGGCTCAAAATTACGAGGTCGGTCGGCAATAGCTCTCATGTTGCTTTTAACTGCGACGTAAATAAACAATGTAATCCAGTTTAGGAGAACACAGTACATACTTATTAAAAATGCAAAATTAGCAAATAGATATATTTTCTGTGTGACGATATCTTAATTTTATTCTTACATTTTTGATAAGATATGTTGCGAATCCCCGGCTTCTCTTCTACTGATGCTTTGCGTAGTTGCAAATCAATAAATTTCGCACCGGAAAGAGTCAGTGAAGAAAATTAAATTCATATTCAACGCTTATAATAATCCAGAAATCAATTATGACGAATATGAAGTAGAAACCTTCGCCCGTCCTCTACAAAAGAGTATCAGAAAAATTTACTTCTTTCAATAATTTTAAAAGTGGTTCCGAGTCAGTAAAGTATCCAAATTCAATTTCATCAGACCGATTATCTTATAATTCTTGACATTAAGCGTTGTGGGGCAAATTGCCCTTCTTTCTCAGCAGAAAAACGTTCAACATTGCTATCCAAATTTTTCGATCTCTCTCTCTCCCATTTTGCTGTTTATAAACACATTCAATCTCACTGTCTAATCACTCTAATTCACTACACCTCAACAAAGTATTGCTATTTACCTAAGACACTGCTCATTAACAAGAAAATGTTCTCAAATCGAATAACATCATATAGACTCTAAAAAGATTAGTTGAAAGGAAATGCAAGTTAAAACCGATTTACAATGTTATATCGCTTCAAGATTTTCATACCTTTTTTTAAAAAATTAAGTACGATAATTTAATTTTCCATTATCATTTTCAACCAGCAATAAAATTATAACTGTATTTTCCCAAAACTTAGAATTAGTATTCGTAAATCCGTCCAAGAACGTGGAAGAATGTCAGCAGAAAGAGTGAAGGAAGATCGTGATCAAGATTATCCATGCTTCACCTATCCAAGAACTTGTCAGTTTTATTGGCGCCATGCAATTTCAACTCCTTTGTTGAACTCGGTGCTATCAGACAAACGATAAAGGTCACCGAAGGACATCACGTACGTTTGAGAATGTCATTTTTAATTTTTCTGCGTAAGAGATATTCATCTTTTAAAATGGCAATTTAGAATTTGACGAGTTTGGTCAAAGAATTCTTTTTCAAAAGATGAACTATGTCAAGGCCGCCCTGTGCTGTTGCTTTAACGTAGAGTGCCGAGTCAAGAAGCATATGGTGAAAAAAAAATAACATTGTTAATCTGAGTTTTACAATGATAGATATTCGGTAGAGAGATAAGGCTCTGACATCTTTCATTTTTCTTCATTTTCCTTTCCAAAACAAAATTCTTTCTTTTTCTACATTGAGTTCATATTCATTACATATATGCAGGGAAAAAAACATTTTTGTGTATAAAAAGTTACATTATATACTCTTGAACAAAAAAAAATTAAAAAATTCGATAATATATTGATGGCAATATGGTAATATTAGATCTACTGAAAAAGGTTCTACCGTTTGGGAAAAGGAAGAAAGTAATACATTTTTCATACACTTAAAAATATTTATTCTATGGCATGATTTTTTCATCGTTACTTATAACCTCTTGCCCGTATGAAAGGGATTTGTAAACACCCTTTTTGAAAAATGCCTTGTCTTTAGAGACGATGATCTCAATAAAGCAACATAAATAAAGCAACATAAAAGCAATGGTTTGCTTTTAGTGAAATGTTTCAAAGAAATCAAAGACGACCTCATCAGCCGGAAAAGTTATGGCGGTGAGCCTATAAGTATGAGCGAAGAGCGTCAGACTTACATAGACTGTTTGGAAAAAGGGAGAATAATCAATTAACAGTACTGCAGTGAATTGAGCCGTTCAGAAGCCAATGCGGTTAAGTCCAAAACACAAAAATTGAGAAAATTAATGTTTTTTGATACATTAGTTTTTAAAATTCTAGGTTTATTAATTTAATTAAAAAAGTGTATAAAGTCTTTTTTCGAGACGTAAACTCTGCAAAAAAACAAGATATGTACAGGATGTGTAAATAAAAAAGTAAGTATTTATTGAAATAATGACAGCAACTTAAAAATTTTAGGACTTATACCTTTTGGCAGCTGAAAAAGATAAGAAATTCTAATTAGACGGTTACAGTTACTATGAATTTCTTGTTTTTCAGTGTTACCAACAAATATCAAAAGAAGAAGAAGAATTTAATTTTTATTTCAAAGTTTACGTAAAAAAATATTGATAAAAGGTGGACTTATTCTCAATGGCTTCTGAAATTATTCTACAATATATTCAGAAGCTATTAAAAAAAGGGCTGTCTAACCTAGAAAAAAGTAACCAACGAGTAAATCCTTTATTAACTAAGAAGATTATTATTTATTTCATCAAAATTTCCAAAAATCAGAAAATATCAAAAAAATGGACTTAACCGCATTGGCTTCTGAGCGGCTCAATTCTTATTCCCATTTTCCATTCCTAATATCCCATTTTCCGCTCCAAACATGTGTACTTTTTGAACCACCCAGGTAAAGTAGAGGTTAAAGGAATTAATAGATATAAAATTATATAAAATCCTTCGAAAAAGAAGTTTTGGTTTCATTTTATTATTAAGCCTTGATAAAACAATAATACAAGTAACATTAAGAATGACTATGAAGTGAAAGAGATGAAAGAATGATGTGGCGAAAGAGAGATATGTATCTCCACAAAATGTATTCGCTGTAGCTTGGAACTTGATAGGGAATGTCACGACAGCACTCTAGGCGGCGAGTTGCATTTCCCGTTGCCCACTTGACGAGGACACGTAATTTTTATTTGACACAAAAGACTTTTTTTAAAAAAAATTTCCTTTTGTGTATCCCTTCGAGTCAGTGTTATGAATTAAAAAATGTTGACTTTCACTGCATACCTTAAAAAAAATATTTTAAATATGCTTTTCGTGTCATGTGTAATCAGAATGCCATTGCATACTTGGCGATAATGTATAATATTTCGACAAAACGCGCATATTTAAATTCGCGATGTTTTATTTTGAAAGCTCATTTTAAGTCCTCTGGGGGCTTTTATCTTTAGTTCATAAGCTTGAGAGATTTATGAATCTTAAATATTTCTCGTGTGCTTTTCTGTAACAGGTAAACGTGGATTACACACGCCTCGAGGATTACCTAGCAATCTGTTTTATGTTCAGTACTTTCATTCTTTCTGGCAGTTGCAGAGTTTAGAATATGAATTAGCAAGGTTTAGCATATGAATGCTTTTTGTGAATCAAAGAGTGTTTGGCGCAGCTGGGACAAATATGGTCCTTGTTATCTTTCAGTAATCGAAGAACCCGAGTTATCTTTTCTATATTCTGTTTGATTTTACTGTCTTTGGCAAATACGGAATACATATACCACGGGATACTTTAGCAATCTATTTTCGATCCTTTCATTCTTTTTGGCATTTACAGAGCTTAGATCTCATGTGAATGTTTTTTGAATGAATCAAAGAGTATTTGGTGCATCTTGTCTAAATATGGCCATTGTGTGCTATATTTTAATATTCGAAGTACTCGAGTAATCTTTTCTATTTCCCGTAGAATTTACTGTCTTTGAAAAAAATAATTATGCACGCCTCCGAGATTACTAAGCAATTCATTTCTACTTTCAATCCTTTTCATTCTATCTAGCATTTACAGAGTTTAGCATATGAATGTGTGTGAATGTTTTTTCGTGAATTAAAGAGTGCTTCGCGCAAGTTTGGCTAAAAATGGCACTTATGCCAATTACTACCTACCACCAACTAATCAAAATAACTTCTAAAAAGAGAAGAAATTTTTCTGGTAAAAGTTTCTTTTAATGTTTGAGGAAAAGAAAACAAACCATACAACTATAAACTTCCCTTAAGTGTCGGCTATCTTTGATATAAATTCAGCAGATTTCTATTAAAAATGCACTGAATATGTATAGGAAATAGTTATCTAAGAAAATACTCTAAAATTTGAACAATGGCTGATAAAAAAAATAAATTTTAATACTGCCATATTAAACACGGCCCTCAACCAGAAAGGCTATAAGGTTCAGAGAATCACAAGTTTTGAACTGAAACAAGATAGTTATTACTTCAAATGATCCATCTCAATCAAGATCACATTTTCCAAATCAAAGCACCTGTAAAAAGGGCAGTCAACTCCTAACGAATAATTTATCATAAAATTCAAATTATTACAAAGAAATAACGATCATATCTGGATAAAATTCACCCTTCGTATTAATTGATCCTGTGTACATAATGTTGAAATCTATAGCTATTCAAGTTGATTTGTTCGATTTCAGGAAGCCGTACTTTGAGGTAAGCTTCGCTATGGAGAAGATAAAGTTCATTCTGCTGAGTTCTGCAATGATGACCTTCAAAAGGTCAAGAATTTCTGAAAAAATTCCATTAGTCTCAATGATGATTGTATAAGAAAATCTTATTAAAAATTAAAAATTATGTTACTATCTTGATTACCTTTTAGTCACAATTAAACTTTACGATACCGCGGGTGAATTCAATCCACGCCTTAATAAAACCAAACAAATCAACATGAATGGCTGCAATAAACAACATTACGTGCATATACCAATCAATTACTATGCAGAATACATTTTTTCAAAATATTTCAGTCTTATTTCTTAGCAATAATTAAAATTTTACTGATATCACCCCCCCTCTTATATGTCATGTTATACAAAGAGCCGCTCAAAACCAATCAGTATTAGGAATGAAAATTGGTTGTATTATACACTGATAGTTTTTAATTTTTCTAAAATGTTCATGAATATTACGCCCTTCGCATCCCCAAACCCACCATCTTAATTTTTCCGGTCGTTGAGGCTATCTTTGCCATTTATAGAATACCCAGGGAAACCAAGCTCACCCAAAGGGTTTAGAGCTGCAAGCCGGCTCCCCGGGAGACAATCACCCCCGCACTCGTCATTTATATCGAAATAAAAATTAAATAAAGTGTATAATGTATTTACAGAGCAGAAAAATGTACATGACAGGAATTAAAAAAGGAATAACTAACAACAGGAATTTTATTGCAGAAATAAGATGCATATCAGGATAAATGGCACAATACCAAAGCGTCCACAAACTCGTGAACAAAAATGAACTGTTAGACAAAGGTATGAACATTATATACAAGGTATACAATTATAGCGACACAATGAGGCAAAATTAAAATATTAAGAAATGTATTAAAAATTTAAAATAATTAAAAATTTGTTGGGTAATTTTACGAGACGTAAGAATACGGGATTTAAACTTAGAATACAAGTAGGGATTTTCACACACGGATTTGAGCCAAATAGGTTTCGCTTCAACAACAGGATATCTTAAATGAAAATCCTTGGTGAAAGGGCAAGAGAAAGCGTAGTGGTCAGCATCTCCAACAGATCCACAGGGACAAAAATTTGTATTTTTCAAATTAAAACGATCTAAATATTAAATGAAGAGACCATGACCAGTTAAGTAGAGGATAATAAAACCAGAATTTGTATAAAAATTTAGATTTGGTCTAGGAATATAGGACTGAACTCGAATAACCAGTATTACAAGTTGACCACCAAAACCTCCTAGTCAGAAAGAAGCTTATTTTATTTTAAAACGTTTTTCTGAATTTCACTTGGTGTGTGTGTGTCATCAAATTTTCGATCGTTAATTTAACCAACTTCCCATCAAGCTAGAGCTTTGAAATTTTGGGAATCGTTCGTACTCGCCTAACAATGCAATACTTAGACATTTGCGACAAGTTTAAACTAATATTACAATAATTTTAATAAGTCAAAATATTCTTTCCTCTAAGCGCTTTTAGGATTCAAGAAAAAATTTCTTTCCCCCTCTGGGAACACCGGGCACTCCCCACGCCACATGAAGTATCGTAAAACTAACAAAGGGGAGATAGTAAGGGTTGCTGACTTTCAGTCAGTAATCATTCGCAAGAAAGAAAGATTCCAATATTTGGCGCCGTGTTTTATCACAATAATTTTTTCTGAATTCTGGTTCCCATGTTTTTTTAATAGAATGACTTACAAACTTTCAAATGCATGTTTTGATTTTATGAGTATTATGAATTTTTTAATACGCTCACAAATGTCACTTTTTAAGTAAATTTTAAAGTTAAAAATAACTACAGTTTTAACTAATATTTCAATAATTTTCTTTAATAAACTTTGCCAACATATAAAAACGCTGTTTTTAAAAACGTTGGTTTTTATGTCGAATTATTTTAAAATCAGAACTATATTAAACCGAGGGGCAGGGACATTCATTCACTCACCATAAGTGACAGCGAGCTTTGCAAAGAAATTTACACGATTTCGTTATAATAATCTCCGACGTGGGCCCAAACCAGTGTAAGTTGTAAAACTCAGAATAAGTTGCTAATTTTTCTTTAACGGTGTTAATAAAAGCCGATTTATTTCTGGTACTCTGCAGTAGCAATATTGGTGATAAACTGTCGAAATAAATAGAAACTTTGAAGTTATGAGAGACAGCCCACGATACGACAAATCCAATTGCCAAAACCTCGGACTGGAAAACTGAATTATAAGAATTCAGTTTAAACATGTAGACCCTATTTAGAACAACCGGGTGGAAGACACGCTCGGATAAACCAGTTTAAGAGGCTATTGGTGATCGATCTTGAATTTTTGAACCGTAATCAAGTGGCGAGGATGGCACCTGAGCTGGCATCTCCCTCTCCAAACTTCCACACCACGCCAACCCAAAGGTCTCTTATGCATTTCCAAAGATGGATTATACTCGTGATTCCATATCACTTATAACAGAATATTTTTTGGAAATATATAGAGTCTGACATGTAATTGTATAGAATAATTCCAGTAGAAAGGCGTAATTTGTTTTGGGGAGAGGAGACGAAACTTGTGTCACATTTTGTTTTAAAAAATGAACTAACCCGC
The DNA here is from genome assembly GCA_019974015.1 of Nephila pilipes. NCBI lineage: Eukaryota > Metazoa > Arthropoda > Arachnida > Araneae > Nephilidae > Nephila > Nephila pilipes. The sequence continues at coordinate 169,025 of BMAW01021644.1, read as the reverse complement.
GTATCATTTATTTCCTACAGATATCAACAGCACCTGCAGCACATCTCTTATAAACCCAGTGAATATTTTGGGATGACTACGGATATCTACAGTAAGTATGTGGATATGTGAGCATCTTCTGTACGTATGTGAGCTTAGACAAATGTAAGAATTTGTCGTTTGAACGTCTGAAAGCTATACTTTTCATTAAAAAAAAGACTTTTATCTTAGAGTTAGTGACAAATGAATGCAAACAAATTATGGATGGGAAAAAATGGAAACAAAAACTAAGTTAATTAGTTTTAAAAACTTAACTAGTTTCAGACTGAATTTTCGACATATTTTCGTCACTCAACTGAAAAACATACCATTTTGGAGACTTGACTAAAAATGCGTGAGGTGTGCAAATTTAGAGTTCATATGCAAGAATAGAACTTATGTTCAAAAATTAAAGCACAATTTTTTTATTTAGTTAAATAAATTCGCTTGACTCTTCAAAGGTAAAATATCAACAAGCTTACGATACGTGGTGTCATGGCTATAATTGAGTATTAAAGCCTTCATGACCCTGATTTGTTTATTTGTTATTCGATTTTCATATTTCTTGTTCTTCCTGGAAATTACATGTGTCCTCATGCATTTGTTTTTGTCTTTCCCAAGTGTTATTGGTCATAGAACCCAACTTGACAGAGATGTCATAGAACCCAACTTGATCGAGATGTCATAGAACCCAACTTGCACCTCATGTCTTTCGGGAGGAAAGAGCACCTTAAGAGGTATCATTTTCGTTCTGATGACGAGGTACAAGCGGTCATTAAGGCCTAGTGTTGACAACAACCACAGAAATTATTCTGCAAGGACTTAGCAGGATTAGTCCCCTTTTAGCGCAAGTTGCGCGGAAGAAGAATGTGACCATATCATAAAGCGAACATAGCATTATAGGTACATTAATCTTTCAGATACAAGAATAATTGTCAAAATCGGGTAACAAATAAAAGAATTATGGTCATGAAAGCATTACTTTTCAATTAAGCTTCGTAAAAAGAAAAATTAGCTATCTAAAGCAATAAGTAGTACGATAACGTAAGTTGCAATGTAATTATTCTTGAAGTTAGAAATAATTTTAATCTAAAAATAGTTGGATTTAAAATATTGTATATAAATATATATATTATAATAAATATAAATTATTTATATAAATAATATATATATTATAATATTTTTTAAGTAAAGCCAATTTAGCAACTGCAAGAGAAAATGACGATAATCATCATTAGTAAGTAGGGGAATTCAAAATATCCATATTCCTTTTGATTCCTTCTAAAAACATCGTTAAGCAATAAAATAAAAAAAAATGCAACTCATTTCTATTTCGTTCATATTTACACGAATAACTATAAAAATAAACTTGGTTTCACGTGAAAAAGAAGAATCGAAAGAACCAGGGGGAATGTAGAAATACGTACAAAACGACGTAACTAAAAGCAAAGAGCAAACCTTACACTGTTTCTGTGCAATTCTGCACGTGACCATTATGTCTTTCATAAAATAGATAGAAAGAGAAGTTTTTTTTTTCCCCTTGAGTCTTTATACTCGTATTTGAAATCGTATTTCTAAGTTTTATTCTGTTTTGCTGTAACAAAGGTATTGCTTCATACGCATTGTACTTAAATTGAGAAGAAAATCATAAGCAATGTGGTAACATCTGTGCATATTGTGTAATGATTTTTATATTATTCTATTCTTATTCTACGACAACATTAGTTCAATTCCTCTTAAGATATATTTCATTCAATAATTTATTATCTACTTTAATATGTATATATAAGATTAATATAGAGTTAAATATATTAATAATAAACAAATTTATACTGTGTATCTCTCTCTCTCTCTCTCTCTCTGTGTGTGTGTGTGTGTGTGTGTTTCTTTTGATGAAACATTTAATTACTCAGTTTTAAATGTTAATTTTCTTAGTTAATTTCAAAAGAAAATTATATACTCGTATGGTTCAAAAATTATTTGTGCTTGAAGACAGACGTCGCCATCAAAGCAAATTGTTGTTATCATTGGGTGCTGCCATCTGTTAAATGGAGACGAAACAAATTTGACGTTGATTCATAAGTTTGCTCAGATTTGGTAGTCGTTCAAAATTTGATTGCTACCGCGTCGAGTTTTCATGGTCGATGATAAATTGATTCATTGTTATACAACTGGTACCAAGCAACACTCAAAACAATGGATTGCTTCCCGTCAATCTGCTCCAAAGAAGGCTAAGATAGTCTCATCGTCCGGAAATGTTATGACGAAGAATTTTTGAGGTACGAAAGGTGTCAAGATCACGATTACAAGTAACTGAGACTCTTGGACAGCTGTCTAGTAAGTCATGATGCTTACTAAAAACAAACCATTTTCGATGCAATGTGATCCATCTTTCGGATTCTCTAAGGACTTATCGAACAACCTTCGAAAATTTTTATGAGTATATCACAAGGTAGTCCTGAAGGTAATTATTTTGCTAATATTTTTTACATACTTATGAATATAATTACATTGAATATGATAATTTTAAAATCTTCAGATTTTTTCATGTTATTATATTCTTTCAAAATAATAATAATAAATATGTTAAATCTGTTTTACCTTTTTAGCTAGGGCATTTAAATTATTGTGAACTAATGATAATATCGAGGAATCGGAATATTTAGGTATATTTTTAAATTAATAAGATAATAGAATTTATAATAATACATACGATAAGACAGACAAATTTATCTTTAAGAGACAGAAAATATCGTTACGAATTTGTTATTTAAGCCTTAATATATTTAAAAACATTATTTATCATTATATTTTATGTAACTTTAGACCGGTGTTATTACTAAATGTTATTTACTAAAAATATGCAATATTTTTCTTTGATAAGTTTTACAGAAATTGTCAGCAAACCTGTTATTCTTTTAACCTTTTGAGGGGGATTTAAAACATAATGAATATAAAATAAATTATATTTTTTGTTTATAAATTTTAATTTATTTATTTTTAATTTTTTTGCCAATTTTTTATATTTAATTTTTCTTTTAATCTTGCATACAGTACTCCCCCCCCCTCTCTCTATGAGCGTGTGTGTGTGACAGATTTACATTTCTTTTTTCATTATCCGTTTTCGTTTAACGAGATGTTCGAGTTATGTTTCTAGTACCTATTATATGCGTCTCGTGTAAGTTTTCTTAAAAAAATTTAAATATACTGCTTAATAATTTATTTTGATCTTTGTTTTTGTTCAGGAGATATACCTTGTATGTATCTATGTATTTATATATGTATTTCACTTTTTTTTGTATCTTTGATACTTTGAAATTTTTGTCATACTCATCCTTGTTATAACATTATTCTGTTTGGCAAAGTTGGCCTAGAAAACGAGTTTAACTAAGCACATTTGTCTTCACCAAGATACAGAAGTTTAAAATGTTATATTTCACTTCCTTTATTGTTTCAAATATTGTTTTTATATGATTTTTCCTTCACTAGCTTGTACTTCCTTCCTGTTTCCTTTTTAATTTCTTGCCATCATTTATACGTCTAATACTTTTTTCTGGTAAATTTGTACCTTTCTCTTTTATGTCTTGAAATGTTTAGGTATTTCTTTTATTTATTTAACCTAGGCATACAAAAATAATTTGATTGTTTCCTTTTATTCATGTTTTGTTATCATCCAAAAATATTTTTAAGTAATTTTTCTTTTTGTAACAATTAATTAATTTTTAATTCTGTTTCAATATTTACTTCTATACTATTTTTAGTTAAACCACTTAATTTATATATATATTTTCACTACATGCAAACATATACTCATATATATATAGAGTGTGTTGTAACTCATGAGCAAAAATTTAAGGCGTGATAGAAAGCATCTACACAAGCAATTTTTACCTCACATTTCTCATTCTGAGAGCAAGCGGTGAACCGCTAGACGGCGCTGTAAAGGAAAGCAGCGCGAGTTTTCTTATACATCGTCATTCTCCATACCTCCTGAAATCCACGGAAGAAATTACAATGAGTAAGAAAATTCGCACTTTATGCTTTCTCTCATAGTACCGTCGAACGGTTCACCACTTGCTCTCCGCTTATGCATTGTATGGGTAAATTAAATAGCTTGTTTAGAAATTTTCTATCACTCCATAATTTTTCCCCATGAGTTTCGGAACACCCTGTATATATATATATATATATATATATATATATATATATATATATATATATATATATATATATATATATATATATATATATATATATATATATATATATATATATATATATACTTTTTTACACGAAATTTTTGTTCTAGCATGAATCCGAAAAATATTTTTTTAATTCTAATTTTGACAGTGTAATCAGATGATGGTCGTTTTGTGAGTGACTTCTGCTTCATAACTTGTTTACTTTGTATTCTGGAGTTACAGGGAATACCCGAATTTTATAATCACTTTTTTTTTCTTCGTTTCCTTGTACTTCAACTTCAGCACAGCATTTCGTACTTCAACTTGAAATGCTTGTTGGAAAAAAAATTTCCAGCACGCATCAAAAGTGGAAATTTCGTAGTACAAAATTCAGCCGTGTGTTATGAAATTATAACTCTATCAAATGCTTGTTGGGGAAAGTTTTAACAACATGCAAATGGCTGACATCGAAGAATTGATGCTATAAAAACCCTTTGGATGAGGACGATTTGACTGAATTTATGAGAGTTTATGGTAATAAAGAAGTCGATAATGACGAAGTCGAAGGTGAAATTCAGTTATTAACAGAGGATTTAATTCACGAGGGCTTGTAATTTTGATACAAGTATGGAACAACATTTGTTTTATCATGATCCTAACATAGAGCGTGCATTAAAATTTCAACGTAATCTTAAATCTTGTGCAGCAAGATATTATTTAAGCAACATGAGAAACCAAAAAAATAGCGCTAATAACAGACTTTGTAACCACAAAAAAACAACTACAGAGCTAACGTTAATAATTAACGAACGAAATCCATTTGAATCAAAGCCGATAGTTGTATCTGACACGCCTACTGATGATATCATTTTTTATGCAGTTCGTAATAAACTTGCGCTTTTATTATCAAGTAGTGATGAAAAGCTGTAGTTAGTAGTTTTATTCCTAATTTGAATTTGAAATTTTATATATTGTATGTACCTATAGATTGAATTTTCACTGTATACTAATTTTTTTGTAATAAAAGGGAATTGCTTTTGTTTTATAAATATGTAATATGGATTTCATTATTACTCTTTTTGTACGGTTTTCTTGAGAAAATATTTAGAGTTTTTTCATCTTACACGATTTTTTAAAGTTGCGGAACATATCCCTAAATTTACTATACATCGCATGTATTTTTATACGAATATTTTAGCTCGGTTTTCTGAGGAAGTATCTACCATGTAAAAAAAAAGAGTTAGGTATATATATATATATAAATAATTTACCATCTCCTTTAATTTTAATAACTAAGCAAAATAATATTGACATATTTAATAATTTATAGTTTATTTTAATACATTCTTGTCTGCTTTGATAATTTCTTTTCTGTGAAAATTTAGCAGCTTTCGTGGGAATGTTTTGTATTTGTTCAAAGATTAATTTAGTACAGATGTGCGTTGAAACAAATTAATAACAAATATTTGGATTTTCTATTTTCCTCGAATCCAGTTCTTATCAACAGCTAAAAAACACAGATGATAATATTGATAATTCTTACAGCTAATGCATAGAATAAAGTTGAAATCCAAGAAATAACAAAAATAATGCACAGATTTTTGTCATTTCTTGGATCTTTTTTTATCCAAAAAATATTAAAAATAGAGACTTCAAAACTATTTCAATTTTTTTAAAGATGAGATGACATAATTATAGTGTTAAATTACTTTTGCAAAATCAATCTTAAATAATTCATCTTAATTATTTCTTTTAATTTTTCATAAAAAGATTTCAAATGTTATAGTAAATAATTCTCACGTTGAATGCATATAATTTTAATGATATCTGTCGTTTCTTGGACATTTGATACAAAAATTAATAGAAATAAAAAATAAAAATAGATTTCGAACTATTATTTTTCTAAACAAAATTTGAATTAGTACTTCATTACTTTTGCACAATCTCAAAGAAGAAATAGTAACTTTTTTTCTAACTTACTATCTAGTATGAACGATTTTTTTAAACGTAAAATTAACTTTAATGAATAAAGATTAGGTTTGATAAGATCAATAAAATCACTTTCTCACAAACATTAAAAACCCACATGAAAATAAATTCAAAACACTTGAAGCTATCTCAATTACAATTAAGTCGACTTGTTTTCGATGTACAAAAACGAGATAAATAGGTGATAACTATTAAACATTTCGTTGTGCAGTTTTTATGATCAACATAACATGATTACTCCGTTTTGTTTTTCTTATTTTTGGAGCATTCTTTTCCTCTAGGTAAAAAGTGGGGATGATGATAACAGTTTTTCAATGCATAAATTGTAATCTTGAATCACATTGGGAAGTTCGATCGATTTTATTAAAAACTGTAAGCATATAATTCCCACTATACCAAATTTAAAACCTGATATTAAATTTTTACAGAAAGATAAAAATATATATATATACCGATTTCAGTGACTGAAAATTTTCGAGGAGATTTAAAACATTATTTGATTTTCATGGTTTGCTCATTTCATTTCTTTTAATGACTAAACTCTTAAAATTTATTAACATAGCTTGAACAATTCTTTTTCCAATTCGTATTCGTAAAAATTCCGAACATAAAACAGAAACGGTGGTAGCTAATTATTTGTAATAGCAAGCTCAAGGCAGGTGTTGATTTTGCCGAATTGGGGTTCGAATCCTGATTCCATTAAAGATCGGTTATATAGAACGGTTAAAGTATTTTAAATCTGTCGAGGCTCAAGTATTCACATGGATGTGGTGTGGAAATTTTCGAAAAGAGGTGCCAGCTGAAGTGTCAAATCGATACTCGGTTTTTTTTTTTTTTTTCAATTATCACAAAAACACGCGCACCCACACCCTCAAATGATTGTCAAACAACAGCTGCGCGTCCAAAATGGCTGAAATTTTGGCGAGTACCGGTCAAAAGATGTGCTAAAACATTCCCTAGCTTTTATTTACGGGTGCTGCCCTCTTCACGTAAAGATCGGAAACTTTTCATATCACCCTCGTATATCCTGCAAAAAAAAAAAAATCCATACGCCATACCTCTATTTCATAGAAAAGTACAAATGCTAATCCAGGGCTGTGGGTTACCTATTATCTCTGTAATGAAAGCAAATTATGGTTTTTTTTTCCCACGATGTGAACAGTTTTGATTTTAAAATTTTTAAGAAATCGGACATTTCGCTAAGTGTTTACCTGAAACTTTTTAATAGCTTTGCAGAACAATATCCTGATTTTATTCACTTCTTCACTGACGAATTGAAGTCAATTAATCATAGCGTCTCATTTTTAATTAGCATTCCCTTCTATATAGTTAAGCTAAGTGTAATTAAAATTGGAGCAAAAGATAAAAAAAAATTGAAAAGTGATCTGGTACACCAAAACACCCCACCTAAAACAATAGCCCTTGGGAAGCTAATAAGTTAAAGGCAGACAACATCCAGTTCATTTGGTTTTCTTCCCGCGTGTATATCAAGGGAAACGAGAAGGTAGATAAACGGCAATATCTTCATAATTCCATACCGTGATATTTTAAGGTTCATTTAACCAGTTGTTCATAATCCCTGGCAATATCCTTCGATTATCGAGTTAAATAATAAACTCCGCATCATGTGAATCCCATTATTTCTCACTGATACTCATTTTCATGTAGAAGATAGGCTATTTATTTTGACACGTTTACGTTTTAGATACACAAGGCTAACATATAAACATCTCTTATTAGGAGAAATCTATCCCTATTGTGTGTTGTCCTCTTTCTGTGAGACATATCTGACCGGATGTTCTGTTTTTAACTATTTTCGACTGAAGCCTTTTTAATCATATACTTTTTCCTTAATTCAATTGGTTCAGGAAAATCCCAACCAAATATTTTTAATTTCCTTCATGAGATTGATTTTACTGTTTATATATAGTTTTATTAAACTTTATTCTATTCTGTCTTGAACCTCAATTTTTACTAGCATTTATAAAAAAAATTATATCTTAACCTTTTGTTTGGAACAATATATCCGATTGGATATTCAATGCCAGAAATCAGTACAAAGAACCAACCAATGCGAAAAATTCCGAGCATAAAAAGTATGAAAATGCCGAGTGAAGAATATGAAAAATTAATGTGTTAAGTATCAAAAAAAATCATGCGTTGGGGATTAAATATTAATGTGCTAAAATTTTAATTCATATATAATATATGAAAAATTTAAACATGAAGAATGAAAAATTCATATAAAAATATGAAATATTTATGAACATAAAGTATGAAAAGCCATACATAAAGAATGAAAAAAATTCATATGCCCAGTAAGAAAAATTCATACACAAAGTATTTTAAAGCACACACATAAAATGTAATGTTTGAGATAAACATTTTTAAAAAATGTTCGCTATGATCGCTTAATTTTTGATTGATAGTTCATTAACATCGCACTGAGAAGCAACAAGAGGGCTATTGGTGACGGACCTCGTAATTTTGAACCTCGGTCAAGTGACGAGGACGACATCTAAGCTGACACCTCCCCCTCTTAAATTCCACATCATGCCTATGGAAGGACCTAGAACGTTGACAGATTTATCGTGCATCAGTCCCGGATATTCGGTGAATCTTTAGTGGCATCAAATAGTTCATTTTAAGTGATATCGTAAAGTAAACAAGCACTATTCGAGATAAAATGTATTAAGAACTGGATGTTATCCAAGAGAAATCTTCTTTCTTCTGTGATGTTGATACTAATATCTTCTATTTTTACCTTTTATTTTATTTTTTTCCTCTGGGAGAAAAAAGGGTACCTTAGTTAAACATGAAACAGAAATATACACTAAAGATAGCAAAAATAGCAATTTTAATAAGGGTTATTGATAAAATGTGAGAAAATAAAAAATAGTAAGGTATTCAATGCTAATACATTTACAGAAGCATTCTATATTACTGGGAAAGCTTTAAATGTTATTTTTTAAATGTTCTATTTTTTAACGAATATGAAGGGGCACTGCAGCGTCAAGATAGTTGAAGCCAACTAAATACGAGACCCTATTACGCCGAAAACAATGCCAAGAGGAGAATTTTCCACCCCGCACATTATGCTAAATAAGAAAATTCTGTGAATTCTATCAGTTCACAAAACGGCTCTCTCTCATCTAATCGTTATTTGAAATCACTGAAACCAATAAAAAGCTGTAGAGATTTAGTTATACTTCTGAAATAAAAATAAAAATAACATACGAGATCGTACTTTTAAGAAATTAATTGACTTAGGACGTAGAAATGTGTTCGTGCTTTTTTTTTTTTTTTTTTTTTTTTTTTTGTTTAATGATGTACTTGTTCTAGGATCTTAATCGGAAATTCATAGATCTAGTAAGTCTAGAAAGGTCACCTAGTTAGGTTTCACCTTCTACAATGAATCCGTAGAATGAAAAAAAGAGGGGTCCATGAACTTGGAGGAGAATAATTAGCGCATTTTTCAGCAAAAACTAATTAAAATTTTCAACTATTTCTCTTATTAAAATTTGAAGAAATATTATTTTTGTTTTAACATTAAGAATATTAAATCGCAATTTATTATTCTTATTCAAAATATACAAAAGTAACTATCAACTCCTTGATACGTCTTAGGAAACAAAATTTCATACAAAATTTCTTGCTTGTCAATGCATGAGAACTGTTCAAAAATAAAGCAAAATAACTACTATAACACGACGCAATAACAATCCATACTAACCTATGAATTAGTGTCAAATTTGTTCTTGTGCCATTTACTAAATGGCAGCACACAATGATAACACGAAATTGTAAGACACGTCATCTATAGCCCTCGTATTGCTTCTAAGTGTGACGATAATAAACAATCAATCAATTAAATGCGCTATTGACATCGTGTTTATATATACCAGGGGTGTTCAAATGAAAAGGTACGAAAAGACACTGTGGGTATAAATGAAGACTTTATTCAAAGTATACACCATAGGCCTGAGCACAACAATCCCATTGATTAACAAGCCGAAGGATTCCTTGTTCACAGACTTCCTGTGGCGGTGACGAGACCCAGTCCTTCAAAGCTTCCTTGAGTTCGTCGTCCGAGTTGAAGCGCTTCCCTTTCAGATGTTTTTTCAGCACACCAAACACATAAAATAGCAGGGCGGCATATCCAAGCTGTAGGGAGGGTGGTCAAGCGGCTCCCCCTTGAACTCTGCCAGTTCCACGCCTGTGACCCTGGAGACACACAGTCTCACCGTATACGGTCATCATCCGACGACGAATAGTGGCCGTCACACCTTCCGCTGTCAGAAATCGGATAACGCCTTGCTGCTCCTCAATCGGCGAATTTCGCAATGTGAACGCCCTCATGTCTTCACACCTAATGTCGTTGACGTTGAATATTCAATGTGCGCCTAGAGCGCGGAGCACTCTTCTAACCAAAATCTGGAGAAATATAAGTTTCATTGAAAAGGTGGAGTTTTCATTCTTAAGAGTAAAGTACAGAGAAAGTTCAGTGAAAATTTCATGGGGATAGGATGTGTAGTTTAGAAGATATGGACGAAAGAAGTTGCCAACAAATCTGGCGCCATCCATCGTAGGAGAGAAGAACTATTGAAGTAGATTGAAGAACCAGATGGAGAATTTTGTGGAAGAGATGGAGCTGTTGAGAGCCTGCTATTGGATTGGTTGATAGGTCAAGTACTGCGATGCTGCGATTGGCTGCCCTCGTGAGTGTGAAATTAACTGTATATACCACATCAGTTAGAAGGTTCTCTTTATAAGAGCCTCTGCTCTCTCTCCTGCGCATGCTCCGATCCTCGTAGGAGACAACATTTGCATCCGTAGCTATCTCGCTACCTTCTCCCATAACGGCATTATATATATATATATATATATATATATATATATATATATATAATGATTTACCTTTAATTCGTATTGGTTCCTCATAATAATAGTTTAATTTCCTAATTTTTCCCGTTCTCTCATTCAAAAGTAAGGTGTTCATTCTTATTTCCTGATACCATTCCTTTTAAATTTTAATTTATGCAATCACGCGTTCTTAATAATTCGCTGACAATTCTGTTCCCAGGCTTCAGACCTGTAAGGATGATCCCTACCAAACTATAGATCTGCACTAAAATTCCCTCGAAATCCTTCCATTCATACCACATGTTCTATGGCGTTTATAGGGAAATTTCCCTACTATATATAACCAAAAGCACAGTGAAAAACCCTCTCTTGCATTTTACGCTATTGCTCTCATAATCTTTATCAAATGGTGGAGTTTTAAACTCCTGCCGTGTAGAAATGGTCTCTCTCTCCGCTACAATAAAATAAATTATACATGAAATTGCATCGACTGTTTTTGGAACTTAAATAATACTATTTAAATTTTTTAAAGAAGCATTCATTTTATATATTCAATATATATATATATATATATATATAGCATATATATTATTATTATTATTATTGCCATTATTATTATTATTGGTTGTCATTGTTGTTGATATTATTATTATTATTGGTTATTACGATATTATTGGTTGGTTGTTGTTATTATTATTATTATTAATATTATTATTACAATATTATTATTATTATTATTATTATTACATATTATTACGAAGAAGTTGTTGAGCGTTATTGATATTATTATTGAGTTATTGTTATTATATTGGTTATTGATATTATTATTGGTTGAGCATGTATTATTGCCACATTATTATTGATATTGCCACAATATTATTATTATTATTATTATTGGCCATTATTAGATTATTATTATTGTTATTATTACATGTGTTGTTATTATTACGTTGATATTATTATTGCCATTATTGGCTTTGCCATTGTCATTACTAGTTTATTAATAGATATATTATTATGGCTATTAATATTGGCTGCCACATTATTATTATTATTATTATTGGTTGGTTGTTATTATTATTATTGCCATTGGCTATTATTATACATACGGCATATTATTATATTAATATTGTTGGTCATTACTATTGGCCATTATTATTATTGTTGATGTTATTGTTATTGATATTAATATTGGCTAATATTATTGCTGGCTATTAATATTATTATTGTTAATAATATTGGTTGGCCAGTCATTAATATTGTTATTGGTTGGTTATATTGCGCCATTGGCCATTATTATTATTATTATTATTACTATATTGGCATTGAATATTATTACGTCATCATTAATACACATTAATATTATTAATATCATCAATAATAATAATATTTGAATATTAATAGTTTCTTCATATTGAAAAGACATTATCAGTCATTATCAATAATATTTATTATGTCATTAATATTGGTTACTGTCAATATTATCAATATCAGATGTCATTAATAATATTTGACAATATCGATTACTACGGTATAAGGCACAATATTACTACATGGAGAGCCAAACGATATGATAAATATATTCTTCTGATAAGATCTGATGATATACACAGCCATGAAGGAAGTTCGGTTATCATTTATTATTGACATTGGTTGGTATAAATACGAATATGGTATTATTATTTACGTCATTACTACTTAAATCAATACGCCGCATTATCGATAATATTATTAATATTGACACACAATACTGTATTGGCCATTATCATTGCCAATAATAATGCGCGCATCATATTTACGGAATAATAATACAAATTGCATTGCATAATATTTATTTAATCGACACAATACACAATAATATTACGTAAATATCAATAATATAGGCTATCCTCAATAATATCAATAATAATAATAACGCGACATTTCAGCGAATTGATTATCAATATTAATATACATACATATATATTATTAATTACATGTATATTATATTGTATATATATAATATATATATATATAAATAAATATATACATATATATATATAATATTATGTAAAATATGTATATATATATATATATAGTATATATAATATACTTTATATATATATATATATGATATTATATATATATATATAATATATATATATTAACAATAGATTATTATATATTATATCATATATATAATTATAAGACATATACATGTATATTAAGTAGTATTATATATATATATATACATACATATCATACATATGTGTGTGTGTGTGTGTGTGTGCATGTGTGTGTGTGTGTGTGTGTTCACTGTTCTGCAGTGACCCGTGACTCACCATGTAACAACTATGAGGTCAGTTACATGGAAAGAATTGATGCCCCCTCTATTTCCCATTGAACCCGCAACCCACCTTTCACTTTCTGAAACATAGAACAACTTCGATTTTATCATAAGAATTAATTTTATGGAAATAAATAATTCGGAAATGGATGTAATAACTTCAAACATTTTAGCTTGAAATTTCTTTATCATTCGTCGATACGATCACAGAATGCAAATGATAAACACAAACAACTAATGTGTTATCTGTACCCTCTCTTATTTAAGTCCTTCGGATGCCTACATATCTTCTAAAGAATAACTTCAGTGTTATTTTAACGAGCATATTGTAACACAAGGTTTCCGTTTGATGCTTAATATAATGATGCTGTAAATATTCTGCGCACATTCGCGACAACTTGACTACTTTAAAACTTATGTCATCACGTATGCGAACTCTTTTCTATTCCTTAGTAAGTCTCCTTTATCAATGCTGAGCTGTTAGAATTTGTCACGTAACGGTACAACGCAAAGTAAGCACTTAAAAATGAAAAAATAAGATCAAGCTTGGTTATTTAAAAGGAGCAGGTATCATGCTTTTATGCCTGAATAATAATTAAAATTAGCATTTTGAAAAGATGGAACATTTATCTTTGTTTCCTGAAGAGAGAATTATTTTTTGTTCCATTTTTAAAAAACATTTTATTTCCTTAAGTTGTAATTTAAGACTTGATTTTTTTTTTTAATGAAAGCATGTCTAAAGTGAAATGTATTTTTAATTTAAATCTTTTTCCGTTTAGGATAATATCACATGTATATTAACACGCATTCCGCGTCTAAAATGATTATTTTAAACAAATTTTTTAATATTGTTAGCCGAGTGATCGTGGTCGCAAGCTCACGACCGGTGTTGTTTCCGTTCAAGTTGTGAGTTCGAGTCCTCATACCCCTAAAAACCGGCTATGCAGCCGGGGCTGATGCACGTTATATCTAGCGTGCCTCAAATTCTTTCCTTTTACGTGCAGTGGAAGTTAGGAGGTGGAGATACTGTCACAAGTGTCGTCGTCCTTTTTACTTGACCTGGGTTCAATAATACAAGGTCCGTCGCCAACAGCCTTTAAGGGCGACGTTAAAAAACAATCAATCATTATATTATCATAAAAGAACAAGGATACAGTTTAATGCACACACACAGTTATTTCAAATTGATTCAAACGGATTGTAAGATTATAAAGCAGTTTTTTGATATTGAATTTGTATAGGTAGGTATATACTATTGGTATGAAATATTGCTATAAAAAATAAAATATACTAGTTGATATGTGACATGCATCAAATATTTTTTAACTGCACTAAATCAATAACAGTTTTAAAGATTTTTTTAGAATAACGAGATTCATTTCTCGTAACAACATGACAAGTAGCGTTAAAATTGCCTACTATTAGATCCTGAATCCGAAAATTATCACAAACCACAAGCCAGAATTATAACAGTCCAATTTCGAATTTTAACAAATTTTTTTAATACATTTCAGTTACAGAAGCCGTTATAAAATAGCAAACGATTTTATTCAAATCAAATATCATTAATAACAATTGTATAATAAATGTATAATTATTATACTACCCAATGTTATTTTATGATTTATTTATTGGAATTTCCAACTGGATGTAAATGTTCATTTACTGTTAACTTGCGCTAACATGTTGTTGTCTTGAGAGAATGGGGCCAACAAAAATGAGTGGGCATAAAATAGGGGATACATTGTGTTCGGCTCAAAAAAGAATATATATATTTCATATTTTATCTTATGTTTTTATTTTAATATGCGATCAGAATACTATGTCAATTTTAATAATTAATCATTTGCTCTTACTTTAATATTATTTTACTATTGGCAGCATTTTAGAACTTAGGAACGTTTTGCTTATGAAAATAAAAATGCATTAGGAATATGAAGAAAAATTTTTTTTTCGTGATGGTAAATCTTAATGTAGAGCTTGGATCTTGGAAGTAGGCTTACTAACATTCATTTTCAATAAGTCTTCTTTTTCGAGAATTGAACCGAAAAAAAAAGTTAGCGCACATTAAAACGAAATTAACAAAGCCAATTTCAATTTTTTTTTTTTAAATTCTAATTGCTTATTTTTAGAATATCTTTACATACAAGCAAAAACAAATAAGTATAATATTCAATATTCAAGTATTTATGAAATATTTACCAATGTATTTATAGAATATTAAAATAAGAAGCATCAAAACATGTGCAGCGATCTATATACAGCATAATAAATGTTCTGTATTCCACTGATGTTAAAAGCAGCTACTCAAACAGTGCAAACAGAAAATTCCTTGTCTTCATGCTTAGATCTATTATTCAATAAAATTATTTTACATGTACTTATTCTTTATAGTTTTTAGTTTCCTTTTTATTAAGTAAATTGTATTACCGGAAAGTTCTTTCCGTTTCTAAAATGAAAGAAAATAATACATGTAATGTGTAAATACCATTTTAAAAAAATGACTTGTCTTTAGAGACGAAGTACTCAAGAAGTGGTCGGTTGATATCTCCTACTGTTTTTAAATTTTTAACTCCGCGAGGAATTTTGATGGGAGAGAAATATAAGACAATCAGAGGTTGTTAGATATGAGGAGCATGGTGAGTGAGAAAAAATTTCCATATTAATTTATAACATAGTTTTGTTCGACTGCTGATCCGTAAAACATGTTTAACAAGCTAATCTGTCAAAAACCAGATTCAGAAATAATAAATGTAATATTTTCTTTTCTTTATGGTTTTTATCTCCTTCATTTTCCTTGTTTTTCATGCCTCGATTTGTATTTGTTCATGATTCTGAGAAGTCATCCTCGTCACTTGACAGAGTTTCAAAATTGCGAGGTCCGTCACCAATAGCCATCGTGTTGCTTCCAATGCGACGTTAATAAAACCAACCAAACCAGATATTTGATATCTTTCTTAATTGCTTTGTTGTGTAATATTTTTATTTTTATTTTGTTCTAGGTTTTTTAAATTTAAAAAAAAAAAAAAAAATTCAAATTGTCTTATGCTTTTTTCTGTAATCTAAAGAAATATTTGTAAGTTTTCTTTGCAATTCAAAAAAATATATTGTTTTGTTTTTAATTCTTCCTTCTTTTATAATTTTAATTTGTTTTTTCTATTATTAGTATTTTTTTACACTACTGAAATATTACATACACACACACACAGATATATATACAGAGAGAGAGAGAGAGAGAGGGGGGGGGAATGAGAATAACGAGAAAGGACCATTTTTCTTAACGATAACAGAGATGTTACCCTTCTAAAATACATTGTGGAATGGTATTAATACTATCGACTTTAGATTAATTACTTTGTTATAAAATAACTACGTAAATAAATTATATTTATGAGAGAGCATATTAAATTAATCAGCTGTGTCTGCTGGATATTTCTAATATTTCTTTGTCTCTTCAAAAAAAAATTTACGTAGATATGCAATTTTATTCTTCGTTTGATTACTTTTTGTCCTTTGTTGGAAAGTAGTACACATAACTTAAATGCGTAGCAAATTTCAATCGTAAAATCAAATAGGTTAAATTGATGTTTAAGATTCTCAATTGTTATGTCTAACCAAAACAGGCGTTCTGGAGAATCGAAAGTGCAAAAACCCGGAATTACCGATTGTCTTTTAATTACTGATATGGTGTCAATGTCCCTTGAAAATTCTATTCTTCCTAGACAATTTTTTTTTTATGATTTTCATCAGAAAATTTTTTGCATCTAATAAGATTATCTAAAACTCCGTGATGTGATAAGAGAAATCACACAACGTCTGAAAAAATAAATTTTATCGATTAACACGCCCAATACTCGTGTAAGATCTATTTTTAATGTCACTTTGCACCCATTTAATCATTCTCCGGATTCTGTTTCTACTTGGTTTATTATGTTTCCTAACACATTTCTCTGATCGTGTCGCCATCTATGTTTGTTTATTTGAAATATTTATAGATCAAATAGTAATATATTTCACCTGATATTATATTTACGGTTATTATATTACCTTCATTGAAAATGTGAGTGTGAATGACAGTAGGATTTATGGGCACAGCAGCCATCTATTTTGAAAAGGTACATATTCTGTACGTTATATACCTGTAATACGAAATGTTAAAATAGATTTTTGATGCACTAATTGCTTCGAAAACTGTCATTGAATACATTCCAAATAGGGCCAACTTTCGAGTTGCTAATGTTTTAGGTAAAATAAAATAAAGAATAAAAATTTTCTCAAAATCATTTAAGTATTTTTTGATGCAATATATACAATTCTAAAGAATTTAATATACATTTCCCCTTCTAAACGTGCACTTCTATTTGCAAAAGCAATTTTTTGTATGCTTGTGTCAATGTGAATATTTTTATCGCAAATATAAAATATTTTAATGTATCTTGATTTTTCCTAACAATGGCTTTTATACAAAATGTATCATTTAATACGACTTTCGAAATAAGTATCCAGAAAAGACAATAAAATACTAATTAAAATATAATAAAGAAAGACGAAGATTAAAATCAAAAGTTTATCTAAAGCAATAAATGCTCCTACATACAAGGCAAAAAAACAATATTTAATTTTTGAAGTAAAGAAATTTATAATGATTAAACATAACTTTATATGACCAACACATGATGTACAGGAAAAAAAAAGGTAAAGCCCTTGAGGCTTATTGTGTCATTTAGAGAGGCTAATTTTTTAGAACAAAAAAACTATGCATATAAATTATATATAACTTGAAATATGCTTTGTAATCCCCTCAGAGCTTTCCTTTAGAAAGTTTCAAGGATCATGACACCCAAGTTACTACTGAATTTTTCTATCTCTATGTTTATTATTTTTCGTAAACACAAGAGACGCTTCACCAGGATTCCCTAAGCTATTCTTTTCCGCTCTCTACCTTCCTCCTTGACTCTCAGTGGCCATGGTAACAGTACTTATGGAATCGAATTCGTGACCGGCGTTGTTTCTGCCGAGGGTATCGAGCCAAGGTGCCACTGAAGACCCGCCATGTAGAGGAACTGATGATCGGTAAATTTGATGAGAATCCAAGGTTTCCAGTTGGAGTGTATGTAAATTTCGAGAGAGAGTTCTTAGCTCAAGAGTCGTCCACGTCACTTGACCATAGTTCAATATTATGAGGTCCATTATTTATAGCCCTCGTGTTTCTTCTAAGTGCAACGTCGATACACAACCAATAAATCAATCAAGACACTTGTCACCCAGTTTTTACTTTCATTTCTCGTCTAATGTCAAAACCATAGGTATACGAATGAATCAAGTGACGAAGACGACTCCTGTGATGGCACCCCTTCTCCTAACTTCCACAACACGCCATCGGGGAGGACTTTAGGCCCCGACAGATGTAACGTGCATCAGCCCCGGCTACTAAGGCCGTGTGCCGAGATGATACCCCATTTTCTAAATTTCCAAACTATTTCCAAGATGGGAATATTGAGCGACTGATTTAACGTGCATCATCCCCGCTGCATGAAAGGTTTTTAAGTGACGAAAGGTTTTAAGCAGTACTTTTACAAACGGACTGATTTTTACAATCAACACTTGGCACGAAAATAACATTACCGGCTTTTAGATTGCGACCTTAGCTGGTACATCATTCTTCAAACTTTCACACCATTCCAACGGGAGGACTTGGATCCTCTACAGATTTTACTTGCATCAGCAACGCTATACGATGGTTCTTTAACGGATTGTGGTGCAGCGGTAACCTATTGGTAATGATGGTGGACTTGTAGCCGGAGTTGTTTTTGTCTAATCATAGGTTCCAACCCTGATGCCAATAAAGATCCGCCGTATATCGGGATGATGCACGTTAAATCTGATCGTGGCCTCAACTCTTCCCATTGGTTTGGAGAGGGAGGTGCCAGCTCAGGTGTCTTCCTCGTCACTTGATCGAGACTCAAAATTACGAGGTCCGTCCCTAATAGCCCTCGTGCTACTTCTGAGTGTGACATTAATAAGGAATCACATCACTTAGTGGATTGATATTTGAGTCCATAATACGGCAGAAACAACACCGACTATGAATCTCTTTGACTCATAATTATCATACTTTGCAACATTCTAAAGGCAAGCTTGGAATATGTTCTTCTGTAATATTGACCACTCGGCGATTACGGCCACGAGTGCAGCTCTAGAGTGACACGAATTCAAACCAAACTCTAAACATATACACGAAACTCATTTGAAAATACTTTACGTTTATGGTTAAATATTACAATCGATTCAGCAAACCAGAGGGGGTGAATCTTCATGAATTGAATAATCAATTCATTCTAATCTCTTTCAGATTTCACGCCTTTTTGTAGTGTGATTCCGGAGAATGAGTTAAAAACTCAAGTGTCGATCTGGTCGTGGTTCAAAATAATGAGGCGAATAGGCTGGGGATATTATATTTTCTTTTGGGCAAAAATAGGAAATCAAAAACGTTTAATAAAGACAAAAGGAGATTTGACTGATTTGTTATTTGTGTAACACAATCAATACGAGTCAAATTGGCATGCCTGAAAGCACAAAGAATAGGATGACGTCGATACCAATAAAAATTGGACACGTTTTCTGTTTTTTTGTGACATTTTCTTCTTTGGAATAGCAGGTAATTTTTACATCTATCAAGTTTCGTCGAAAGAAATGTCATAGGCTCTTGGTGGTCATGGCTAGCAACATCGATTCTGAAAGCGAAGCTTGGGCTACAATCTTCTGGAACATTGAGAATTTCATCTACTGTTATCATAAAATAGGTGAATGTATTCCGAGCCCCGAGTTCAAAGTCGAATCGGAAGAGAACCTCTCGTGGCGGCTTCAGTTATTTCCACGAGGAGTGTTTATTGACGAATTTATATCCTTCTTGCTTTTTGGAGACTATGAAAATTCAAGTTCTATTGGAATAAAGGGAGAATTCGCGTTTCTGGCAGAAGACGGATCGGTTTTGCAATCAAAAGCGAAGGAAAAAACCATTGAAGAGAAAGAATGCTGCGTGGGCTTCGAATTATTCCTGAAGCGAGAAGATGTGATGGAGACCGAAAGAGAAATCTACCTGTCGGGAGGAACTCTCAGGACTCGCTGTCGGCTTTGGAGAACCGACGGAAAAGCAGTGACCCCTACAATGCATTCCGCACGAACCACACTGAGAGTGAAAAAAAGAAACTTCCTTTGGGACATCGAAAGATTTAATTTTCTCAAAACGGGTGACAAAATTGATTTCGTCGTGCGTTCCGAGTCGAAAGACACCGTAGCTATTTTCAACATAGGGGTGAATGATGAAGATGTTATCTGGATAAGCACAATGTCTTTCAAGGAGGATGTGAAATCGTTAATCTTTCAACCGTTTATAACTGACGTGAATGGAAGCAGGATAGACTGTGGGAAATGCAAAGTTGAGCCTAATGAAATCAAGAAAGTTGTTATAATCACGCTCCCTTTCACCAAACAGTACCTGGTTGAGAACAAAAATTTGTACATGAAAAATGACGTCCTCACCCTCCATTTTGAATGTTCTTGGTGCAACGGATACGCTTTTGGTGGAATTGTTGAAACCAACTTTGGGATCGCGCCACTTAGTAATGCAATTTTTCACAAAGCATGTACACCAAAAGTAGCCATAGATCAACCGGACAGTATGGACGACTTAAAAGAAGACTTCATATCCCTGTGGACTAAAGGCGAACTCAGCGACGTGGAGCTTCTTACGACAACTCGAACCATTCCTGCTCACAAAGCCTTCCTATGTGCCAGGTCAAGGGTGTTTAAAGTGATATTCACGAGCGACGGACAGAAGAGTACAGATTCTGTGGTTGTTTCACATTTAGATTATGACACCGCATATCGAATGCTGATGTATGTGTACACCAACAGCTTGGATGGCTTGCAGTGGGAGAGTGCTATAAAATTGTACGCTGCAGCAGACAAGTTCGAAATTATCCCCTTGAGGCGAAGGTGTTCTTCTTTTTTGAACAACAACCTTTCTCCTAGTAACCTGTACGAAGTTTTTCATCTAGCTCACCTGTGCGATGACTTTGACTTATTGACCATTGCTCAGGAATACGCACTTGCACACGAGGAGGAAGTATTTCACTCTGAGCAGTGGAAAGAATTTACGAAAAACAATGCTATCGTGGCTGCGGAAACAATGCTCTTGAAATGGATTAAAAGTTAAACATTTAAGTAACGTAACTGTTTTTAATGTAATTGAAATGATTTTAAAATTTTAGTGTGCTTCTTGAATATTAAAAGATTTTTAATTTAAATCTTTAGTCATTTGGATATTTCTGTAAAACTTAATACTAATTGAATTCTTTAATTGCAATGTCTGCCCAAAGTGGGTATTACATATATTCTGATGGTATGACATGGAGTGCAATCGTATAAAACTCGATGTGGTGAGAAAGTTCTTAAATTCCTGGTAATTTCTGCAAATAGTTATTAATCAAATGGAATAACTTATCTATAAAAATATTTCAATTTACTATTACCAAATTTTTCTATATATTTATTAAAAGGTATAAAATTCACTAAAAATATTTTTACTACTTTTTTAAGGGGATATATTAAAAAAAAAATTTATCATACATTTGATGTACTTTTCATAGCATGTTAAACTTGACATGAATATAATGTATTTTGTTCCCCTAAAAATTTCCTACGTATTTGAAAAAAGTTAATACAATTCAGTTGTATATGATAGAAATATAGACTGAAAAACTACACCGTGAGAACTAATTAAATTTTGAGTAATTGTAATATTTAACATATAATTTAAGATAATTTAATGCCAACATTCCAGTTTATTGAGAATAGCTTATCTTTAGAATCAAGAAGTAAATTGATGTTAGAGAAAAATATAACTTTTCCGACTTGAATTAAATTTTCACGATAAATTAGAGCTAGGAATGAAGTTACAGAATAACTTGTAAAAAGCTTGTGAGAAAAATTATCAATAAATCGTATTCATTTCATGTATTACTCAGGCCGCGGTAGTCTAGTGGTCAAGGTCGTGGAGCGGCCGGCGGTTTTCGTTCAGTCGCGGGTTCGATCCTTGGCCGTCAAAGACCTGCCGTGTAGCCGGAGCTGATGCACGTTAAATCTGTTCACGGCCCAAAGTCCTGGTGTGGTGTGGATGTTAGGAGAGGGGGTGCAGCTCAGGTATCGTCCTCGTCACTTGACCGTGGTTCAAAATTACGAGGTCCGTCGCCAATAGCCCTCGTGTTGCTTCTACTGTGACGTTAATAAAAACTAAACTAAGCCAGCTCAGGTATCGTCCTCGTCACTTGACAGAGGTAATGAATTTTTGTGTTGTTTTCTTTTTTTCACGTCATAGGACTTCAAATTTTGAAATTCGATTAGTAGTGGATGAATATTTTATGATCGAAATGAATATTATACAAATCATTACATTTGACAAATTATTTGTCAATATTTTAATGATATATATGAATTTTAAAGCCTTTTTTAAATTTTATGAAAACAATAAAATGCACAATATTAATTCAATATTAATTTCATTTGAATTAAATAAAAAATGAATTATTTACTAAACAAATCATAGAAATACGTTTAGGTACAAAATGTTTAAGCGATTCTCCATTTGGCACATATGCATACAAACCACTTGGTTTTCCAACTCGCGAAAATGCGACATGTCATTCACATGAGAAAAAGTGGATTCTCCAAATTCAATCAGGATCTCAGGGGCTTGCCTTCTTTAGATAGGTATAGGCATCATGTGACCCCGAGGCCCTTAGTGATCTTTTTCATTCCCATGGAGTTTACTATCTTTGGTAAACACGGGTGAGGCACCCCCGGCATACCCTAGCGGTTTTTCTCTATTTTCGATCCTCCTTCTTGTCAACCAATTTGTCTTTTTTTTTCAAGCGTCTAGATCAGATCTACATTGTTTGGCGCAACATTACCATATCTAGCTCTTGCGTCTTCAAACTTCACTATCACTCTGGGGTTTATTGTCTTTTGTAAACACGGGTGACGCACTCCCGGGATACCCTAGCGATCCTTCTCTATTTT
Organism: Nephila pilipes; assembly: GCA_019974015.1. NCBI lineage: Eukaryota > Metazoa > Arthropoda > Arachnida > Araneae > Nephilidae > Nephila > Nephila pilipes. The sequence continues at coordinate 145,568 of BMAW01021644.1, read as the reverse complement.
CGACCCTCCTTGTCAACCACTTATCTATTTTTCAACTTCACGTCTAGACCACAGTTTAATCTTTTTTGGCGCAGCATAGCCATATCTGGCTCTTGCGCCAATAAACTTTACATTCACTCACTCACTCACTCACTCACTCATTATCACTCACCAAATTCAATCCACATACTAGCAGTGGCCGGTGGTTTTCGATGAGTCGTGGGTTCGAGCCTTGATGCCACTAAAGACCCAACGTGTAGCCGGGGCAGATGCACGTTAAATCTGTCGGGGCTCAAACTTCTCTCGTTGGCAGGGTGTGGAAGTTAAGAGGGGGCACCAGCTCAGTTGTCGTCCTCGTCACTTGACCGTGGTTCAAAATTACGAGGTCATTTGCCAATAGCCCTCGTGTTGCTTATGGTGCGACGTTAATAAAAACTAAACTAAATCACATTCTAACAATGATTTCCCTTGTAATTTGTTTATCATTATCAAAAAGTCTGTTGAGTTGGAAATTATAATTATTTGATTTGAAATGGCAAATATCTGTAGGAATCGTTTATTTGTAGTAGCATCGCATTTCAAAATTTGTGAAACAAAAGTATTGCTTCAATGACATTGTTTAGCATTCTCTTGACTACAGATCTAATATTGCAATGAGGGGGTGGATCAATGTTTCTAAGAATGTGGCAGAAACGCCAATCTTCAAATGTATGATGAATAGTAGCAATCCAGAAAAATCACATGAATTCAAGGATTCAGTTGGATAATTTACTGTTTTCCCTTGATTCATTACAGTATCTACTGATTTATAATTAGTTGTTTCGCCTGATAACTTATGTTAGTAACAAAAGGCATATAATTCTTAATTATTACATTCGTTGCATCAAACGATAACTGTTAAAAGTATTTGTTATAATTTCGTATGCTATTGAAAAAAACTGCGTTGTAATAACAATTAGCAACACTGGAGCTATCGTAGTTTTGATCCTCGATCGAATGACGAGAACTACACCTAAGCTGGCTTACCCTCTTCAAATTTCCACACCACACCAACGCGACGACTTGGAGACTCGACATATTAAACATGCATAGGCCCCACTACACGGGGGGACTTAAAAGACATCAGGGCTCGAACCCACGATTTGATGGACACAACTCCATCAAGTGATGGCCCATGTGGTGACCGGGTATGACAGAATAGTTCTGTAGCTCTTGCATGTCGTAAGAGGCGACTCAAATGGGTACCCAGCTTCTGAGGGTATAGCCGGGAACCCTGGCCGTGGTAGCCTAGTGGTTAAGGTATCGGACTCGCAGACGGCGGTTTTCGTTGAGTCCTGGGTTCGAGCCTTGTTGCCACAAAATTCACGCCCTGTAGTCTGGCTGATGCACGTTCAATCATTCTGGGCCAAAAGTCCTCTCGTTGGCGTGGTGTGGAAGTTAGAAGAGGAGGTGCCAGCTCAGGTGTCCTTATCGTCACATGACCGAGATTAAATATTACGAGATCCATCGCCAATAGCCCTCGTGTTGCTTCTAGTGCGACGTTAATAAAATTAAACCAAACTAGCCCAGAACCCTGCCCCTGGGGACCTCAGGGACTTACCTTATTTAGGTAAGTACGGGCATCATGACCCCGAGGGACCCTAGTGATATTTTTCTTTCTCATGGGAATTACTGTCTTTGATAAACACATGTGACGCACCTCCGAATTACCCTAGCGATCCTTCTCTATTTTCGACCCTCCTTGTCACCAATTTGTGTCTTTTTTTTTTTTTTTTTTTTTTAAATTTTTTCTCGTTTGACCACAGTTAAATGTCGTTTGACGCAGCATAGCCACATCTGGCTCTTTCGACAATAATCTTTACATTCACTCACTCGCCCCATCAAGTAATGAGGCCCCCATGGCCACTAGGCTACTTGTAACCGATAAGAACAAAGATTAAGCTGATATATTCAGTATTGGAAATTTAATTTTAGCATCCAAATAATATATTCCAAGTACTTCATATTTCAATGTCAATTTTTACAATGTGCACAAACTTTAAAATTGCTTTCAACTGGATACGAGTTATATTCAATTTCAGAATTATACTCAAATGTAACAGGATTAAGCGTTACCAATTGATGCAATCGATTCGTTTTCATTCATATTAAATCAAGTTGTTCATTTTTATAAGCACAAGCCAAATTTTATCTTAATTCTATAATTCTTATTTGTGATTTATATTCATATTTATCTCAATTCTATACTTCTTGCGATTATTCAGTTGCACTGATTGTGAGATATGTAATCTATTTCTTTCATTTCTTCCTGCTATGTAGAATTACACGGACGGCGATTACTTGCAGGGCTTCCCGGAACTTGACAATCTGTGCATTTATTCCTGCTTAAAAATTATTTATCTTTTCGCACAAATTAAAATATGAAGAATAGATTTCCTTTTTATTGAATAGATTAAGTGACGGTCCGTAACAATTCATTTTAAAATAAGTAAATAATATTTGATTTTGTTCTTTTAGGATTTTATCGAGTTTCTGAATAAATCTTCTTTTTATACATGTTTGTTTCCTTTTACATAAATTTAAAACATAAGCTAATTTTTTTTTTGCTGCGGCAACCCCACTAATTTTTGCTACCACTGGTCACGACCAGTGGTAGCAAACCACTCAACTCGTTAAAGAGTTGATTTCGTCAGGGACGAAATCATCCAGACTTCGGGGCTGAGATGTGCGCGCAATGACTACAGAGAAGGAGTATAAACAAAGTAGAACGAATGCCATTGGCAACGAGAGCTGGTGGATTTTTTGTGGTAAAATAAAATTGAATACATTTATCTCTAGCTTGACTGTTATCGTTCCCAGTAAGTCACAGCATACATCGCAAGAACAATATAAACATTGTATTTTACTGGTTTATTCAGCTAAAGTTGGTATTTATTTAATAACTATTATAAGAGAAGTTATATAATTTACTTATATTTTAAGGTAAAATTATTTGTGTGTGTATGTATGTGTGTGTGTATGTATGTGTGTGTGTGTGTGTATGTATGTGTGTGTGTATGTATGTGTGTGTATGTATGTGTGTGTATGTATGTATGTGTATGTATTTGTGTGTTTGTGTGTATGTATGTGTGTTTGTGCGTGTGTTATCCATGGATAAATGATTTAACTTGAGCGACAAAGATAATGGCGCAAGTAGCATTCTATAAAGTCTCTTCAAGCAGGATCATCTAATAATCAGAAAGATGCGAGAAAGGAAATATGGTAAGACATTTCTTTAATTTGACTTTTCTTCAGCAATTGTGATGGTAAGGAACAACCTCTTGTTTCGATCTGCGGTAACGTTTTGGATCTGTAAAGTATGAAACTTTCAAAATTAAAAAGGTATCTTGAATCCAGCCGTAAGATTGAAACGCATAATTCGAAACGACGGGTGTTACACAGGTGAATGAATCTTGATCCTTCCAAGTAACCTTCGTGCATTAAAGAATCAAAATAATACTTCGAATCATTCTTAAAATCTTCATTTAAAGAAAAACAATATTTTAAGAAAGTGATAACTGTTCATCGAAAAATGCGCTCTGTAAAGAGAAACACCTACGTACCAAGAAGGAGTTGCCCGATTTGAATGAAATTGCGAATGCTAAGACATTGGGACCGAACACGCAAATAATTAAACTTTGGTGTTCAATGATTAAATAGCAGGAGCTCCAGCGGATTGGAAATGCGCATTTATCAGGTGTATATAAGAAGCGATTCTCAATCGGATGGTCAAAATTTCGGTTGCATTTTGACAGTGAATATCTTACACCTAAGGATTCGTGCACATACATGCAGATGTCAGTGTTTGAAAGAGGTCGTGCTTTCTGTATGAAAGAGGATGGTTGGACGAATCGAACAATCGCTCGAAATTTGGGTCGGAGTGATCCGGCAATTAGACTATGCTTACAAGAGTAGATCAACAACAGCAGATATCAGCGACAGAATGGCAGTGGTCAACCGAGAACCACAATAGAATGGGAAAACAAAGCTTTTGTCAGAGTAGCTATTACAGCACCGGATTCGTCGTAATCAACTATCCACTATGTGACCTGCGCACGTGTCCAACATGACACTCGATAGACAACTGAGAGAGCGGAATTTACGCTTGCGCCAACCACTATGCAGCTTACCTCTCACGTCAAGTCCGATTACCGTGGTGTTGAGCTCGAGCAACTTGGAACTGCGCTGACTGGGAACGTATAGTCCTTATTGACGAGTCTCGTTTCCAACTGTATCCTTACAACAACCGCATATGTGTCTGGAAGCATCCAGGGCAGCGTGGACATCCTGCCCTTTCTATATCATGCCTCACAGACCCACAATAAGGTGTTGTGGTCTGGGGTGCCATCTCTTTGATAGCCGGGCCCTTTTGGTAGTCAATTCTGGCACACTGACAGCAAAGCGGTACTTAGATGACATTCTACGACCGGTTGTGTTACCATTCCTTTTGTGAAACCAGGACTTACTTTTAAATATGATAATGCCCGGCCACACACAGTATGTGTTGCTATGAATTGTCTGTAAGCTTTCGCTATACTTCCTTGGCCAGCTAGGGCGCCTGATCTCTCTCCCATAAAGCACATTTGAGACGATATGGAAAGAGATTACAGCCATCCCGAAATGTTGATGATTTAGCCCAACAGCTGGAGACAATTTAGTACAAAATTTCATGGAACATCCTCCGGGAACTTTATCAGTTCATGCCACGACGAGAGGCAGTTTGCATCCTCCAGGCCAGAAGTAGATCAATACCTTATTGACTTCTTCCCTTTGTAACAGCCAACTTTGAAATAAATCATTCCATTGTTCTGAAATTTTAATCGTTTGTTTTTCTATGTATATTCTGCATATCCAACAATTTTTATTGCTATCGGACAACTCCTTCCCGGTGCGTCGTCGTTTTTTAGGATGTATTTGCTGAAGTTTTATATTTGATTGGAAAAAATAAAAAGCCATACACTACTGGAGATCTTGTATCACCTGCTACAACTAAAATGATAGAAATACTTCGCGAAAGTAAATATAGTGAGAAACTTCGAAAATTCCTTTGTCAAACAACACTAACCAACAGAATTTCTTAAATTATCAATGATCATTTTGAGTATCTTTTTCCTAGACTTAAAAAAGGAACACAATTTACCATCAATTAGAGTCTAACTCATATCACTAGTGGGCTTGGAGTTCATGATGTATGTACTTATCCGGAAGGTTTACCCCTAAGGGCTTGAAACTCATAAGAACCAAATGAAAAATATGTGTACTCTGTGCTTAGCATAAAAAAATCGAGTATAATTAAAATTAGTTATATTTCGATTTTAATTATTATACCCAGAAGCATAATTTAAAGTTAAGATTTGCAACATACCTCCTACTTCAAAAAATATGCGCTTATATAACTATAACGTTTTAGTAATTATAAGTAAAAACGTCGTAGAACGATTCAAAAATTTTAATTTTTGAAAGCGTTTAATAAAAGATTCTTTTATAGACATTATCACTTATTTTAAACATTGCGAAAATTCTATTCCACATTGCACCCTTCTATAAAAAAAAATTGTAATTTGAATATCAGAATTGTAACTGAAGAGGACTCGTTATCGTCTTTAAAACACTTCTCTAATTATTATATATGGATTTTTAAATAATACAATGGCTATTCAAAAAGTACCCATGTTGTAAATGGGTGTTAGGAATGGGGTAACTCATTGTTTTATTGTCCACCGATCATTTTTCCTTTTTCGAAAAAGTTCATTGGTAAGACGCCCTTCGCACCCCAAAATTTTTCGACGGAACTTTTCAGGCCATCTTCGCCTTCTTTAGAGTAGATTCACACGAAGCAACCCATTGTTTTGATTGCTGCTTGGTTTCCAGTGTGTAATGTTGAATCCAGGTCTCGTCGATGGTGAAAACTCGTCGCCAAAAGACAACGATAACTCAAAGCGAAAGCAATCAAAACTAACCTATGAATCAGTATGAAATTGTTTTTGGCAATGCGCAACAGATCGCAGAACAGAACGGAAACACTGACTTACCTTAGATACATCTGTCTTAAAAAATAGGCAATTTTTTGAGCCCCTCTTATATCAGGATAATAAAGCTTTAATGATCGATTTATCAATTTCATAAAAAGTTGAGGAATATTACTCGAAACTATTTTTCCTAAGTAATAAAATTTAAAAAAAAATCGTGTAACATTTTAAAAGAAATACTTACGAACACGAAAAAATTACATTGGCGCTATATTTAAAAAAAAAGTTATACCTAAAAAAATGTTAGAACAAACTAAAAATCAATTTCTTAACCTTCTGATTTCAGCAAATTGTAAAAAAAAATATATGACATGAGAATTTTCTTAAAATGTCTGTTTAAAAAATTCTCATTTACTCTGAAAGACAGTCAACAAAATTGTCTGTTAAAACAATTATATATTTGCAATCCAAAAATCTAATCTTGAGTTGCAGGTATATATCAAAGGATAATCTTAACTGAAACTGAAATTTATTCGATCTAAATTAATGTTGTGGATTTTTTTTTCTTCTATATAGATAGATAAGACATTTTTGGAAATAATAAATGTATTAGTCAAAACAATGTAAGTATTTATTACATATAAAAGATATTGAATTGTGTAATTTTTTTCATTCTTTGTAAATAAGAAAATAAATTTGAGTATATTTAAAGGAGTTTAATTCCTTCTATTCTAAAAAGAAGATTTGATGGTGCCACTTATAAATATAGGTATGAATTTAAATTGTACTGAAATATAAACTCGACGTTGTATATTATATCCAAGAACTCCCGAATCCTTATGAGTTGGGTATTAATGCTCAAAACCAACAAATTTTACTACTTCTTTGAAGAGATAAGAATAAAAGAAATTTCTAAAAAAATGAACAGTTATCAAGTAAAGTGTCGAACTGATAAAAATGATTTAGACATCATTTGAGAGTTTGAAAATGAAAAACTTTTATTAATACCTAACTTTCTCACTTGATGGCAATGCGAGACCATTGAACATTTTGAGTACATAAAATGTTTAATGATACATTTTTTAATCATAATATAATTTTTAAAAAAAAAATTCGATATTTACTTCAACTTTCGTAATCTTAATTCAAACAGCTTTTTTTTTTTTTTTTTTTTTTTTTTTTTTTTTTTTTTATTTAATTATTTTCTCCTTTGAATTCGAAAAATTAAAGCTCTGAGTTCTGTAAGTAATTTTAATTCTTAAAATTGACAATATTTTTTTTTTAATCTGGTGTTATGATGTGTACACGTACGTATGATAAAAAAAAAATCAGTTTTCAAGCTTTATGCTCTTTAAATTCATAATTATAAACAACTTATTTTATGTTTAAAGTGTTTTCTAATTCGAAAATGAAATGATTCTTAGTATGCTTTAATGCAATGTTTGTGATGAAGATGGAAAGAATTCTCCGCTTTCTTTGGATTCTATAACGCTAATATAAAGAATAAAAAAAAAGAGAAAAAAAAAGTTAAAAGAAATTTCTGCAACATGAAGTATTTTTTTTTCTGGTCTTAGTGATTGAATTCTAAAGAGCTGCACGTTTTTGATTTATTTTTTAAATACATGTATAAATTAAAATAGAAGTAAATAAAATAGATGCGGTTCATTTTCGCATTCGAGTATTCCATAGATATAAGATAATTTACATCCCAATTTGAATAAAATAATAATAAAAATTATATAATTATTCAGGAAATCATAATAATAACGACAGAACAAAGAACAAAACTCTAAATATACGAGTATTAGCATAAAATGGAACCGTAAAGGAAAATTATTATGTATTTTTAATTAATCATACGGAGAGCTCGATTTTTTTTAACGAGATTACAAATTATTTGAATACTGAGTTGTTTCATACGAACAAATAAGTGATATTTATAATAAATTTATAAATATCACTTATTTATGAAATTTCCTAATTCCATATTCAAACACAAATTTGAGATAAAAAAAAAAGGGGGAAGGGCCTAATATTTTCACTACTGTTCCTTTCTTTCCCCAAAAGTTGTCATTTAACGAATAAAACTAGAGCTATCAGCATTATCTTTTAAATGTGAATTAATCATCCTGTACACTCACTTTTTTTTTTCTCTGAAAAGCTTCTTCATCTTAGGAAACTTACATTTAAAGTAAATTCCTTTTCGGTACCTATTGTGATTAAATATCACTTTTTTTAAAACTGAAAGAGACTTAATTGTAAGATAAGACTTTCTTTGAAAACACTTTAAGTTTTTAAGCAATTTTGTATAATTTGACATAAAAATATGGAAAAAATTCATTTTAACAGAAGTGAAAAAAATTAAACTTAAAGTGGAAGGAGCTTATTCTCAAAGAGGAGGGGTGGACTGTTGGGTTTTAACAGTGAGATATTATCTGGAATCAAAGAGAAATTCAAATTAAGTATAATTTGAAATTTTTGTGGAGAAGCTTATTCTTGAAGAGGAAGAGGTTTCTGGTCGTACTTCATGGTGAGTTATTTGCAAAAGAAAAAGAAGTATTCAAATCAAATTTAAAGTGAGAAGAGCTTATTATCAAAGAGGAGGGGTGTATGGAAAGATTATGCAATTTTAATTGGGCTTTAAAATGTTAGGTGACCCTAAATAAATAAATCCACTCTGGAAAATCTTGGATTAAACCATAGTTTGAAATAAGAAGAAATATCACAAATAATCTCTTTTTCAGTAGTCGAATCACTTTGACTAATAATTCATCAATTATGATGACGATTGTTTCAGAATCAGAGGATTCATTTTGGGTGATGGAACATTTCCAATCTTCTCTTTCGAGGATCCACGGGCATGACTGACATCAAGATTTGGTCGTATCGGCCATCTCTGGCATACAAGACAGGCTTGCTGAGACATAGGAGGGCGGCGGCAATTCCTAACATGACACAGCCCACCAGGACCATGGTCAGTCCTATCCCAAAGTTCACAGAGGCAGCACTGGGTATTGGTGTGCGAGGCACTGGCAAAAGCAAAACATTGTTATTAAGAAAAGAAGTCACTGAAATTATATATTTGATTCATTTTTCAAAACGGGCTTAGAATACATTTTTATGAGGAACATCATAAATTTTTCATTTTTATACAAAGAAAAACCGAATATTTGGATAAAATTTATTTTTGGATTTTTGGATGTGAATTAATCCTGATGTATATATTGTTGTAAAAAACAATCATTAATATTGTTACAAAAATTCAATCTCGCGGAGGTGTGAGGTGTGAGAGTAGTCCAACACGGTGAAATACGGTAAATGACACTTAATTCACAAATATTCAGAGCAAGACGAACACATGTAGCAAAACTTAAGCAGATTAACAGCAGAATCAGGAAACGCAGCTCTTGTGCATATTACCTACAGATCAGGAACAAAAACAGCACTTGCACAAATCAGCAACACTGTAATAATGCTCAGCTCATCACCTTATCAGTTTGCACTACAAGAGAAATTTCCAAAGTAATACTTTGTTTGGACTTCGACAGCTTCCGGCAGATACAGACCGCTTCTCGTTCAGATAACTCCGGCAGCTTGACTCACCAAACTTCGAGTCGTTTTCCTTCAGGTTCACATATATCTGTATTCATAGCTGATCCGGTCAGATGTTATGTCTCAGGGAAAATTCAGGAAAGGTCCATGACTTTCACCTTATCAAGATATAGATAAGATTCCAGCATTTTTTGAGGAATATCATTCAGTCCTTACAGTCGCTAACTTTCTCGCCTTGTCTCCAAAATGGTCGCCAAATTTGTTCGCCATGGTTAAGTAGAAGTATTATCTCTGCACATTCTCTTTTTTTTTTTTTTACAAAAGTAATGCTGAAGAGAAAGGTCATCGCCGATTCATAACAATACTGTAACAATCCATAACAATTAAAACTACACAATTTATGGTTTTCTAAAAAATAATCTCAAAATATTATGAGCATGGTTTTTTTAAAGTTAAAATGTTGAAATTTTGTACATTTTTTAAAAATTTCTTATATCGAAATTAAATATTTTGTAATAATGCATTTTATACTTGTGACGTTGGGCTATTCGCGATTTTCTTTTCACTAACCTTGGGGGCTTTAATTAAGATTGATTGTACGAATTAAGCAATTTCTTCCCAACCAAAATGATACCTGATTAGTTGAATTAGAGGCAGGTAGAAATAAAGTGAAGTGGTGTAAATAGGAAAGTATATAAGTAAAGCGAGATTCGCACGATAGAGGTTGAATGTCACTAGCGTTGAGTATATACCTTACAGGTGGTAGACGAGATCAAGAGAAGCTACGGGTTAGAGTGATCGTGACGAGCCAAGAATCAAGGCAACTTCAACCGGGAAAGTTGTGGTAAAATAATCTTAATTCGGTATTAGTGGGGCGGGTGAATATATCTAGGGTGTTACCTTGGAGAGCAGGTGTTCATCTGTCATTATAGTGCAAGTCTGCGGAATAAATATTGTGCGTGAGATTTGTCTAACGTCTTCTTGTATAAGTTACTGACTTTTCAGTGTTAGTATATTTGATTGAGTTATGGCACAAGAGGTGAATAGGAATACTATGCCTTCACATACTTACGTAAAGAGATTATTTCTATAAACAAGCCAGAACTAAGATTTGAAACATATTCAAAGAGTTTTCATAAAATAACAGCATTGTAGGTTACATTTAACATTTCATGCTAACGCAGGAATTTTATAATTTTATATGCAGAGTATTCCTTTTCAAAATAAATTGATATAAAGATTTATTTTATCTTCCCTTTATGAAAATAACGGTTACGTTTCTCTTAAGATATATTAAAATGAATAAACTATCGTTAGCTTTAATTTTAATAACTGAATAAAATATTTCTGTCATCTTTAATATTTTATCGTTTGTTTTTATTTTAATATTTATTTAAATGCTAATTTTCATTTTTATCGTATAATCATTAGCTTTCATTCTTTCTGTTGTCTAAAGTTAGTATTGATTTTGCACTTTAAAAAATTATGTATTTTTAATTATGACGTAATGGTGATGGAATAAACAATAAAATGAGAGTAGTTAATTTATTTTAAAAATTTTAAGTTAATCATTCAAGACCGTGTTCTTTTTTATGGGTAATAGTATTACCAGATTTAAAAAACTAGCGAAATGCGATTTATATAAAATTCACTATCAGCCCTGAGCAAGGATTTTTAACGTATTCAAATTATTTTCAAAAATACATTGCAAATAAAAACAAAAATACTATAGATCTGATTTAAAATTTCGTGCTTAAAATAATATTGCTTAAATTCGCTAAAAATCAAATTTTTTAAGCAAAAATTCATAGATGAAGCCATTCAAAATAATTAAACAATTATTCCAAGTCTGATAAAATTTCAAATATAAAGTTTTGATATGTGTGTGTAATTTTTTACAAGACTCAGCTGTAATGTAATGTAATTTTTTTACAAGATCCCGCTTCAGCCGAAATTGTATTAAAAGCCAATATTTGCTTTTATAAAATCTAGATATTTCCTATCACGAAATGCTTGTTATTTATTTTCTACTATTCATAGCGTGAAAAAATAGCATATTTAGAAAGATAATTTTTGAAAAAATGTTTTATCAAATCATTTAGCAAATTTTAATATTTTTCTTGGATTTCAAAGTTTCAAAGCAATTTAATACCTTAAATAAATGCAGTTCCTTCTAAAAGACTTGAAGTTTTTTAGACACAATTAATGATGTAAAAAAATCAAATAACTCTCAGTTAAGTAGATATATTGTTTTTGATGTACTACAAACTCTCTTTTGAGGAAATTAACTTTCGTTCTCTAAAGTGAAGAAAAGGCCCTAAAATATTAATTTCTTGTAAAAAAAATCTTGATTTGAATTGTTCCTCTAAAACGCAAATTATCAATGAATTTGAATTACTTGAAAAAGAAATTTTCCTAATTTTTCACAAACTAACTTAAAATATACATTGTAAATATACTTCTCCAACTAAATCAAAGAAATTTATATTCTAGTAATTCTCTCTCATTTATTTACGATTGAGATATTGATACCTTTTTCATACATTTCAAAGAAATAAGCTTCATCACATAAATTAACATATTATCAAAATAATAATAATGATATAAAATTTAAAATTTAAACTCTCTTGATATTTTTCGAATTTAAATTTTTAACTTTAAAAATGATCACGAAGATTTTTACAAGTATAAAAAGTAATTAAAAAAATTTCATTTACTGAATAAAACTATATATAGGTCACAAAACAAATTACTAAATAACTGTAATGCATCATCTTACCCATTTTTATTCTTAGTTAATCTCTAGGGGGAGAAATCCAAAGAACACAAAATATCTGCACCCAAAGCGAACTGAATTTTTACTACCAATTTGTTCTCGACGGATATCTACGCATGCGCGTGCATGTGACACATGTTTAATAACATTAAAAGTTTTCTGGAGCGTGTCAAAGCTACTATTAGAGATGGGTTTAAAATCAATAACGTTCTGGAGCGTCAAATGTTCCAACGAATTACCTTTTTCTATGATTAAATGTTGTACTACGATTTCTTGCTATGCTATTTCTAATGTAAATGAAACGAGGAAAAAAACATTATATAACAATTTCTCGAATGCATACAATAATGGTATAAATGTTCATGTTCCTTTTTACATTTAAGACATCGAGATTTTTTATTGATTTTTGAATTTCTGCGGAAGACAATTTATTTTTTATAACATGAAACTATTTAAATATTAATCCCTTTATACGAATGTTTATATTCAAATGCAAGTTGTCTCATTCGAGTTTTATTTAATTTGAATTTCATTTTTTCTCGGAACAATTAGAATAGCTAGTTTTATAAATATGGGTTTTGTTTGTTTTTAATTTCCAATAGAAAAATAATTATGGGACAATTAATATTAAAAATATTTATCCTGTCTTTAAATCTGATTATGGAATCGATTAACTGAACCAAAATCTATTTACCATCTTTTACCACAGAACGATTTAAAACACTATTGATGGAATCAAATTATCCTCGATTTTTGAAATTTTCACATATTCCAGGCTCGTTAATGTAATACAATTAGTGACAACATAATGAAGTGTTTTATTATTATTATTATTCCTTTTTGAAATTTTAATAATATTTTTCATTATTGTAAATAAACTCAGAAACAAATATACGTCTTTCCGTACGAGTATACCACATTTAAGTCATACTAAATACTCAGCTTGGACAATATATTAATCTATTGTTTCAATATAATTTCGATGTTTCAAAATATTAAAATTATTTAAATAACTAAGAATTTTAAGGATATTTAAAATAATAGGATTATAAAAAGTGTAATGATAAGATAATCAACATATTAAGATTATCAAAAATATTAGGATTATGTAAAACATTAAAAAATCAAAATATTAAAATTGTCCAAAATATTAAGATTAGCGACCAATTTGTTCGATTTTAAAGTATTAAGATTATTAATAGACGAAAATGTTCTAAATGAAATCATTCAAATGTTTCAAATAATTTTAGAACAAACTATATGATTGAATTTATTTTAAATGTCCGGTTTTTTACTTCTGCGCAATATTTGTAAATGCCTTCTTCGGGAATTCTTTTCCTCTGTCTTTCATATGTTAGAAACTTATGATTTTGTGGTTAGAATACTTCGAATGTGATAAAAAAAAAACTATTAACTGAACGTATAATAATTATCGCTTGATCTAGCTATTTAAGATACACTTAGATCAAATCTAGAATGGAAAGCTTTATAGATCCACTACCTTATCTCAGTATATTATTAAAATTGCATTTGAAGTCATAAAATATATTATTAGGCTAATTTCATTTTTAAAAAACCAAAAGCAATTCGTATGTCTAATATTTCGTTATTTTATTACTGTTCTTTGATTCATTGAAGCAAATTTTACAGCAAATAATTGTAAGAGCATAGTTCAAAAAGTTCTTGTTTTTGACTGCAGAGGGCGTTGCTAAGGCAAGTTGGTGATACCATTATATTATGCCTTCTATTAAACAAAATCAAAACAAATTTACTCTTTATTCTTCCGTTAGTTCTGATTGCTACCGCATCGAGTTGTCGCCGTCATTTTGCATGGTCGAGTCGATGTGTCCTGAATTTCTCATCGCACATCGAAAAGCAAGCAACACTCAAAACAAAGAGTTGAAGCAGGCGGATATTTTCCAAAAAAGACGAAAACGGTCTCGTCGGCTGGAAAAATTATGCCGGCTATTTCTTCAGATGTGAAGAGAGTCATATTCGTGGACTTCTTAGAAAAAGGAAGAACGATTAATGGACAATATACTACATTGAGTTATGTCCACTCCAATTTCCCATTTCATACACGAGTACTTTTTGAAGCGTCCTCGTAGATAATATTATATGTCTAATATTTATTATGTCTTCAAGATTGAACTTTGTCCTCAACGAAAGCTTTTATAAATGAAATATTCTTTCCTTTAGCGTTACTGGTATAACCCTATCAAGTTGTTCTTGATCCTTTTTTTTTTTGCTATGGTTACCATAGCTTAAGAAACACTGTAATAATGGATACCCCTTAAGTTTTGTCTCTAAAATAAGCTTTTAATTCAGGGAAATTTGTTTATAACAATTGAAAAAAACATCTCGGAAAGAGAGAGAGAGAGAGAGAGAGAGAGAAGAGGAATATTTTACTGAATTCAAGAGCACAATTAAAAGTATAGACCGGATTTTAGAAAGAATAAAAATTGTGGACTTGTATCAAGTGAATCATCTATAAGTAGAATTTATCAAGTAAAATCATTGAGGACATATTCGAACTTCTCAAATATTGTAAGAGGATATACAAATCTTGTAAACTCTTTCAATTGCATGAGTGGACCAGGAAAGAGATTGATTGATTGTCCATTGACGTCGCACTAAGAAGCAACACGAGAACAGGTGACGGTAATTTTGAGTCCTGGTCATGTGACGAGGACGACACCTAACCTGACACTTCTCTCTTCAGATTTCCACACTACATCAATGAGAGGACTAACTAGAAAATCGAGGTATAGTGTAAGATATAAGAGTTTGATTAAAAAGTAATCCCTCCATGGTCATAACTCTTTTGTTCGTTAACTTATGTTCACAATTCTTGTTTTACCTGAAAGCTCCACGTATCTCCTGCGTAATGTAGTTGTTTCTTTATTCCCATGCATTGTTGATATTCTGAGAACACAATCGGGCCCCATTAACTCGCGAGTCAGCTTAAGTCTTAGTTTTACTATAGCTCCCTTTTTATGGGATTCAGATTAATCTTTTTCTTAGATGATGTCAGGGCATCCTATTAAGAGAAGACGTTTGAATGGGTGATTGGAAAACGGATAAGATTCCAAAAATGTGTTGAATCAAAGTAAGAGGATCATTTGACCAATAATTGCGCTGTCTATCCGTAGAGCATTAAAAAAGTACATGCTATCTCACTTCATATAATAATGCAGTAATCTTTCCATCGCTGAGCGGAAAAAGAATAATAGGGAATATTTCCTTTTATTCCTCTCCCCATCTATAAACAAGCTTGGAATAGTTTTCTTTTTTTTAATCAACCATTCATCTATGCTTTTTTTTTTTTTTTTTCCTATTTCATATATATCGAGGATAAATATGGAGTTCCAGTTTGAAGTAGCAAACTTATATCCCGAATAAGAGACGTTATAAATATGAGAAAGAAATAAGTCGAGTGGATCATTCACTTCTAAAAACTAGGGGGAAAAAAACTACTGGGATAGGGTAGGAATCTTTTACGAAACCAGAATTAAAAGAAATAAATCAACGAAAGAAATGTAGGAGGATAAAGGTTTCAAAAAAGGGAGGCAATTTTGTGTTTTTTTTTTTAATCAGTCTTGCCGTAAGATTATCGTCCATTCTTGTAAGCATATCGAGCTAAAACACCCCAAATGTTTCCTTTGGATTCAGGTCATTTCATAATAGGCGATTTTTCGCTCTATATTATGCTTTTCTCCAGGATTGTACAAAACACTATATCAAGCATTTTTAAGCGTTCATTCAATTATTTGAGTGAGAAAAAAATTCAATTTTGCATATATTTCAAAAATCACATAATTATTATATGAAATTTCATTCATTATTCATTCACAAATCTATTTTAATTACATTAGAATTTTATATTGGTACTTTTTTTACATGCTTATTAAATGTTTATATTTTGTTATTCAAAATCTTATATATCTTATAAAATATTATAGACATGTAAATTGCAAATTATGAAAAATACGAGGGCTATTCAGAAAGTAAGGAACATTTCCATCTGACATCGCTAGGCGAGCGCCGATCACGTATATTTTGGTGTCTGCGTGCTCGGCATCTCAGTCGGCATCCAGCCATCACCACGGGAACATTTCCACGCTGCCCGTTTTTTTAATATTCAAATTTAAATTGAGCGCCGCAATTGAAAATCCCTCCAGTTGTGAGGTACGGTCTGTGATACGGTTTTTATTGGCAAAAAACCTAAAACCTATGGAAATTTATCGGCAAGTGTGTGAAGTGTACGGAAACCACGTAATGAATGAAAGTTTGATTCGGAAATGGAGCATTCAGTTTAAAAATGGCCGAACTAACGTTCATGATGAAGAGAAGAGTGGACGCCCTAGCATTGTGACTGACGAACTGGTAGCTAAAATTGATGAAAAGATTCGTGAAAACCACCGTTTCACAATAACGGAGCTTTTGCTTAGTTTTCCACAAGTTTCACGGACTTTGTTGTTTGAAATTGGCGGCAGAATTCTATGACGAAGGAATTTCAAAGTTTGTCAACCGCTATGATAAGTGCCTCAATTTGTTTGGTGACTATGTAGAAAAGTAGAATTTTAGTCGCTCTTTCTGGTGTATATAATAAATTTTTTTCTTGAATTTAGTTTCTTTTTAATTCCCAAACGTTCCTTACTTTCTGAATAGCCCTCGTAGTTCAGTGAAGTTAATAGTACTCAAAATTCAAAAAATCGAGAAATTTCCCTTAATATAACTGTTAATTAGCTACAAGATTTATTTATTATCAACATTCTAAAGTACTCGTTCTAAGCAAGACTGAATATTTATTGTACAGCTCAACAAGAATTTTGTAAAAGCATTTCAATATAATTTTTATTGTAAGCAAACTAAAGAAAAATAATACAATATAAGGAATAATCTTTGGAGAATAATAAACTGTACTCATATTTCATGAAGTCATAGGGAAGCAGAAGGCATCGCGAAAGTGGAAGAGGACAAAAGAAAACTAAAATTCTTCATAATTAATTACATATTCATGTTGTGCAATTATAATTTCATATAAAATTCGTAATTGATATTTTTCTCAATTCTACTTTTAAAAGAGAGTCAAATTATCAGTCCGTATACCGTATGAATATTGTATTGTTTGCATAGATCATTTTTTGAAGAGAAAGATTCTTTTTAAAAAAAATCTGAAATTCTCCGAAATTCAGCTAATTTATTTGCACACTCAAGATAAATTAATTCTTCTTTTTAACTCAGATGGTGCAAGAATGGTAATCTTGTGACATTTTGTTCGAAAACTAGGCCACATATTATACAAAAAAAATCGCTTCAAAAATATTTAAAAAAAACTAAGAAAATTATGGAAAATAAAGATAATTCTAAAAAAGAAAGGAAATTTGCAAAAAAATTAAAATAATTAATTCGAAATTGGTGAAAAAATGGATACAAATTGGATGAAAATAAGAAAGCGCGTAATTGAACCTTAGGCAAGATATTAATACAAGTGTATCTTATTCGCCATACTAGATCTGGCTAGTTACAAAAGAGTCAAAAGAAGCAGAAAATAAATGGTGTAGTATTATTACTTAAAAGATTACTATACAAGCGTTTAATTTTGAGATATGAAGAATAAATAAGAATGTTCTGAATAGGAGGAATACCAATATAGCAGATGCTGCTGTAAAGATTTGGAGAGTTTTGTTGAAAATATTGTTTAACAATAAGAAACTCTATTTGTATATCATTAAATGAAGAATAGAAAAAAGGGTTATAATTCTACAACAAGAAATTAACAAATGAATAACAATAACAATCTCTAAAAAACTGCACTCTGTTACAAAGAACAAAAAATAAATATAACATTCATCAAAAAACTGTGAATATAGATTGCCAGAATTAATGAACACTATAATGTTGTGCGATAAATATATTCCAAAATTATGCGCAGTGAAGATAAAATCTGTTTTGTCTGGATCTTTAATGTTTATTTTAAGAAATCTGAAGCGAATTTTAATAAAATCGCTTCGAGATGCACATCATAACTTACTTTTTTCGTATCTTTCTCCGTCTTCCTATTTCTGTGGTACATCGTACACACACATAAATTTGGTCTGAAACAAACACTAACGCGGCGAGATTCTCATCGTAATAAAACATCGTAATAAAGTAGCCCTAAAGACTTTTTAATGGAAATGGCACGGTAGAATCATTTATAATTGTAGTTTGTACAGTGCAAAATGTGTTATATAAACTGTTAGCAAGTAAAATTCAAAATTTAGCAGAATAATTTTTTTAATTATAACAGTTACATACTCACAAATTTTTAAAACTTTATTTTAATTGTTAAATATAGCTCCCCTTCCTAAATCCTAAATGGTGTACAAACAAAATTCTTACTGGTCTGCCTTAAAGCAATTAAAATGAGTTGAAGTATTTGGTCAATTATTTATTTGCGTTTGCAAAACAAAATGTTTTGAATTTAATGAACTCTACGACGAAAGTTTTAAATAAATTTTTTCATTATTGATTATCACATCAATTCAGTGCATCGTCATAAAAAAAAATGGGACAACATCTTTATAACTTTTGTAATTCTCGTCGCCTCTAAATAAAATTCACTCACCATTAGTGCCTCAAAGAAAGCTTTCCTGATTTAATGGATTAATTAAACAGCTTACTTAAAAAGGCTAACTAATTTCTATAAAAGAATTATTTTGATTAAGCCTATGCTCCGAATTTTATTCGATTACGATCGTTAGACTCAGAAATATTCGAGAGAAAAAACCCGCAATAATTAGATTGTTAATTAAATATTTCAGAACAGTCCTTACAACAATGTTAATAATCTAATCGTAAGCCTCGAATGTTTCCTGAACTACTGGAGGGATTTGCATGAAATTTTGAATTTAGGAATTTTGGGAAAAGAAAGCTCCGAATATATAAAAAATTTTGTTATCATTAACTCAGAAACTTTTAAACAGAGTTTTACTAAATTTGAAAAGTTAATTTTAAGCTTAGAAATAAGGTACATGGAAAAAAAAAAAACACGATACTGATGTTTAAAAAAATTCGTCTAATATATGTTCGGATGCCAAATTCAATTTTTTTTAAACTTAATATGTATAGCATTTGGACCAAAATAGCAATTGGAATACATAAAATTTGACACAAAATAAACTTCATTGTGGAAAAAAGAATAAAAAAAAAGCTGTAGAATCTTAGAATATGCTACATCAGCTCTTAACATTCGTTTTAAAAGTTAATAAATGAGTTAATCTCGTCTCCTCTGAGTTAGAAAAAGTAAATCCAATTTTGTTCAATAGCTATGAGAAATTGGATATTTATTAAGGATTTATATATATTCAATGCCGTATAGTTTTACTGTGTAATTGTGTACCAATATATTTATAAATACATATATAATAACATAAAGATATTTCAGAAAGTCTACCAAGTTTCGATCAAACACGATTGTAAAAAAGAGACAAAAAAAATACTTTCAAAAGTCATGATTTACAATGTTTACAAAATCACATTTCATGAGCTATTTTTGAAATTTTAAATTTCTCGTCCACATTTATTTTTAAGAAATTGAAACTGCTGTAGTGAAAAGATGCTCAAAATTTTATCAATTGTTCCCAGATCTATCAAATACTATCTATGATCCAAGGTGCAAGTTTTATTTTCAAATTTTCAGCACAGAATGACTTTCTAATCGGAAAACGCAAAAAATAATAAGAATGTTTTACTCTTACAACTCGATTGCTCTTTAGCATTATAATATTTAAAGACCTTACAATAACCCATTTCTTGAATGACGGATGTTCAAGAAAATTCAAAACAATTCAGTATGTCAAATTGTAAGTAGAGTTAGTATATTTTACTTCTTACTTTTTTATTGAATTTTGTGGGGAATGCATCAACAAACTATTATCTCCTTGATTGGCTGATTAATTTTTGTAGGATATTGAGCCGCAAAAGCTATAATCCCGATTAAAAGATGTTTTTCATTCAGTAGATGTCAAAGTACTTAAGTTTCTGCAGGAATATTCTGAACGCTTGTTTATTAGCGACTATTGCTTCCAAAAGTTCTTTGAACGTAGTATTGAGTTGTGGATTTATCTTAAGTTTATTCCAGAGATGATTTCTTTGGGAGGAGTATTTGTTACAATTTAAAAGGATATGTTCTAGGTCGTTGATATGGTTACATGTGCTACAAATTGCATTATTCTGTAGATGGAATTTGTATAAAAGTCCTGGAGCTATGATCATTTTACAGATGATTTGAGAGATGAGAATTTCCTCTCTTCTAGTTCTTGTTCACTTTGATATTTTGTCTGTTGTCGGAATGTTTCCCAAGTTTTCTAAATATTTACTTGAATAAAAATTTCTTTGGTTTTTGTCATTCTTTTTCTGTAGATGTTGCTATGGATATCCTCCGAAGCAATCCAATCGATGAAAATGTTGAACTGTGTAACTGTTTTTGCGAGATAATATTCCTGTTTATTCCAAATAATTTTTGAGTATCCCGGAGTCCAAAGTAGTATCATTTGAGTTTAAAATTGGGAAAGGATGAAAATTTTGATGGCTAATCTGTGAATAATTTTTGGAGATTTTATATTATAATTTTTAGAGCAGTTAGAACTGAGTGACTATCTAATAAAATTAACAATTTTTATTTAATTCCGTAAGGTCATCTAGAGCTTGACATGTGGCTAGAGCTTCTGTCGTAAACATTGTGTTAATGGGGTTTAAATTGTTAGCAAATGGGGAATTTTTCGTAATGCCTCCAATAGAAGTCATGTAGTTGTTTTTTGGAGCATCCGTAGCTATTATGAAATAATCTCAGTAATTATTGCTCACTATTTCATGAAATAATCCTCTGATGATAAGAAAATAGGGAGGTTTTAGTTCTGAAATTCATATTCACTGATGTAAATTCTACATGGAAGCTCTGTGAAATACATCAATCTGGGGATAGAAATTATATGTTGCCAATTAATATTCAATGTATGAAAAGTATTGGAGATAGTGCTTTTGCCCTCTTCCAGAATATTTATATTTATTGTATCAGGGCTATTGAGATGCAGAGGGGAAAGTCACCGTTCGAAATTTGGGTGATAAAATTTTTATTCGCCAACCATCTTATTTTCTCCGACAATATTTCCTGATAAACTATTTGTAAAAGTACAATGTTTGGAGTCCATTTTGGTAAACCCAATGCGATTCTGAGTGCTTTGGTTTGAATGATGTTTAAAGGTTTGAGCTGATTATCTGATAATTTATTAATGATATGGCATGTATAATAAAAGATGCTGCAAATACTATTATTAGTTATTTTGATGAAGTCTTTTGCTCTTGAACCGAAGTGCTTATCTGCTATTCCCTTAATGCCATTGAATTTTTCAAAGCTTTGTTTTTCATGTGGTTCATGGTTGTAAGATTTTGAATCTGTTTGGAAAAATAAACTCCTAGATATTTAATGGAAGTTTGCCGAGTGAGAGGGCATCTTACCAACATAATATTAGGAAATATTTGTATTCTTTTATTTGGTAATTCTGCAATTGTACTTTTATCAGGACTTAGGGATAGTTTCCTATAGTTGCACCATTGTGTTATTCTTTCTAAGGTATTTTGCAATTTTCTACTGACTATATCTAGGGACAGATGTGAACAATAAATAAAAATATCATATGCATAAACCGAGCACTCCATTCCTGTTTCCAGTGTTTTGAAGATATTATACATATAAATAGTAAATAAAACGGGTGAAAGGATGCTGCTCTGGGGGACTCCTTTTATAATAGATTTTTGCGATGATAAGCTGTCCCTCCATCTAGTCTGAAGAGATCGAGTAGTTAGGAATTTGTGAATCTATAGAGCTATTTTCCCGGTAATTCCAATTTGTATAAAAGACCATCTATATAAACCAAGTCAGAGGCTCCCTTTATATCCAGGCTAATTCTAACAAATAATTTTTTTTCTCGTTTGGCATCTATGATAGCTTTATTAATGAGTTATGAAGCAGTTCTACTATCTTTAAATGGTGGTTGGCTGATTTTATGGGATGTTCAACAATAATGGCACCACAATTCACGCTTTCAATTTTTTTCTGCTGTTTGTTTCGATATTTGTCGCGTAGTTATGACGTCAGACGTTACGGACTCATGGTTCTCAAAATATTCCGATTGATTTTTTGTCTAGCTATTCAAAAAAGTTTCTTTGAATTCATAAATATTAAATACTTAAAAATCGCTTGCAGACCGATATTCACAGTCTGTACATTTGGTTCATTCATTTGACAATGTTATTTTCTTTCGGATTGCGTACATCCAGAATAACTCCATCCGTTAAATCCTTGACGTCAGCATTCCTCAGCTTGTGATTGGTGGCTTTATATTGCACGATATGGTATGTTTTGTTTACGTTTTATTTGTTACAAGAACATCAATATGTTTTTAAAAGTTATTCTTGAACTCTGCGTCTTCAGATCTAACTACGTTCCTTTAGAGAAGTATGCATATTCAATTCAGAAAATATTTTGATGCTTGAGATATTCCGAAATGAAAGCGAAATCCATAGTTCCCAAGACCTTGACAAGTCCACCGATGTTTCGAACTGTCATTTCTGAGAGACGGAAAAGGTAATACATCTTAGCATCTTATATGCACGATTGTTAATCGCTTCATGTTATTAAAATTTAAAATGATAAAAACAATTGGAATAGCTGTGTGGATACAATGAATATTTAATGCTGAAAATATTATTTCGTAAAATAATGAAAAATGTATAAAATATTCAAATATTTTATGAGGTAAAAAAATTTTGAAGGCGTTATCTTCGGGTAAGATAAATTTTATGTTATGTGTTTCTTGATTAACTTTTAAAAAATTTAATGGACCGGCAAACGTATTTTATGTTTTTACAATGCTTATTAATCTTCACTAGGAGTTTGAGAAGTTATCTGTAACATGTGTGTGTGATTGTAAGTGTTTAGGCTTTTACGTTGAAATGTAAATAATTTTTCATGTTTAATGAATGACACAGCTTAAAGAATCTTAATTACTTAATCCCATTTCTGGAGATTGATTTCTTATTTCTAATTCGGTAATTTTTTTTATCCATAAAATTAAATTTGTTTCTTTGAACCATCTGTTAAACTGCTATGATTACTCTTCAAAAGTTGAAAGGATATTGGCTATTTCAAAAAAGAAAAAAAGAAAAAAAAAAAAAATGAAAGATTTATTGAATGATTGAAAATTCTTCTAATAAGTTCCATTTAAATCATTATTTAATTTATGCATATTACCCTCCTATGGTATTTTTGAATCATTAATTGTAATTTAGAATATTTTATAACTCTTTGGGTCATGATTCATAAAATAATTAAATTTTTTGCAATCTGTGTGTGTGATGTAAAACATAATTCATATACTTGGTGAATATTTGTATTATATTTAATCAAAAAAAAAAATTGAATGAAAATTTATATTTAAATAGTTTAAGTTCTAAGAGGGAAGCTTATACCTTTTTCTGTTTGTTTCTTTCAGTTTGATTATAAATTTCTAAACACATTGAAATGTAGCTGTAAATGTAAGCTGATAAAAGTTTATGTAGAAGATCTTGCAATCGAAAAAAAAATAAAAAGGCATTGTAATGCAAAATGTTATATATAATTTTTTTTCTATTGAGGCTTTTAAGGTACAATGATAATATAAAATTATTGATATTTTTAACATTTTCTCTGGAGACTTATTATTTACAAAAAATTAAAAATGATTTCAGTCATTTGTTTTGATAACTTATGTGTAATTTCTGGATTTATCAGGTATAATATAAAAGTAAATTTAAAAATTGCAAGTTTTGGTATACTTTAGTTCAGAGTTTGTATTCCAATGTACTTGTTTTAATGTACTATATGTAATGTACTATTTTTCAGTGTTTCTGTATTTTGAATATGTGAGTGTGTATATATATATATGGGGGGGATGACCTATGTTACAAATTATTCTAATTAAAGAATCAAATCTTGAATGTAGCACATTTAATATTGACGTTTCACATTAACAATTATTGTACATACTGGACTAGACATTTCACAATAACATCAAAAAACAATCAATCGTCTTCATGGCTACAAGTCATCAACAAGGTCGTCTTCCTTTCTTTGATGACTCCAGTCTCTCCTTTGAGAGCATGCTCCCATCACTAACAGAGGCAATGCCCTCTTTGGTTGGAATTTTATTCCAAAATTACACATATATACATTACTTTTCCAAAACTGCGCATACTTTTAACCCAGTGATGGTTAAGAGAATCAATAGTGTTTGTTCTATTATTATATATGCAGTAATATCAACCAAATAGTTACTGAAAGTGACACCCATTTCCCCTAGTTGCTTCTAAAAATGTCACCCTTTTCTGACAGTGATGTGGCTGTCTTGCTTGCTTTTAAAAGATAGTTTTTTTAAAAATTATTTGTGTGGTATAGTAATGTAATATTCACATTATTTGATGCTCATTTTTTTTTTTAATTATTCACCAATGATAAATGTAGTAAATTTTTGTTTGAAAATATTAAATTAAAATGTTCAAGTGATTGTATGCAATTTTACACTTCAGGAAACTTTTAATTATTATATTTAGCTAGAATTTTTTTTTTTTTTTTTGTTATGCAATTTAAAAACTTAGAATTTCACATTCATCTTGCTACTTATTCATGTTCAGAATAATCTAGCTTTTCCTTTTGAGCCATTTCTGTAACTAATACTTGCCAAATTTTTAAAATTATTTAGATTGGAAATATTTTCCCTCATACAAAAAATTTCCCAGTACCCAAATACCATCTGTTTGCCATCAAATTGTCTAATTGTGGGGAGAAGTATCATCATTAACTTATTCAACTCAGGATATTATAAATGGAGGAACACAGCTCATCCACGCAGATTGGAGGAAAAATTTTGCTTTGGGACCATTTTGGTTGAAAAACTTAATGATGAGCTGAACTCATCTGATTATATATTATTAATGTGAGTTAGTCTTATTCATGACCATCAAAGGGTTAAAACATGTTGTTGACTGGTCCTGAGTTAACTTATGTTTTCATGTCCGAACATTTTTGACTGTTTGTGTTTGTACTTGCAGTATTAATTTCAATTTATGAAATCCTTGGAAAAATAGAATATGTAAAAACCTTCATTTATTTTGTTCAGTCATGTCCACTCTGTTATAATGAAAATGCTTTTCTTGATATTTAGGCTTTTATCATAATTTTAGTTATACAGAAATTTTAACCATGACAAAATGGGATAGTGAAGAAATTTCTAGTGAATTATACATGTAGGCAGAGATTTGGAAATGGAGGGTTTATAAAAAAGGCAGTTGTGAATTTGATATTAGACAACTAAAATGGCAAAAAATGAAATGTAATGAAATCTGATAGTAAAAGTGATTTTGAAGGAGGTTGTGGGTTGAAAATACACCAACCTAGGAGAATTATTCAAATATTTCGAGTGTAACTGACAAACTTAGTGATGCACTGAATTTCAGTAAAGTAACAGATTTATTTTTTGATTATGATTTTTTTTATTTTAATGTTTCTTAAACCAATGTTTACCTTTACCAAATTAAAGAATTTCATAAAGTCTCTGCCTCTACAAAATAATACTTGGTGATATGGATAGCCTCTGTAAAATTGCATGTCAAAAATGTGCTAATATAACTTTCTGTTTTTTAAAAATGTTATTTTTCTTTTACAGAAGGCTGATGCTTCACTTCCCTTATGGTACATCACCAAAACCTACTACAAACAATCTACCATCAAAACTTAGCATTTTCAACTGGAGGAGTGCTACCAATAATGTTTTACCTACCATTTGGAAATCTGTTGCTATTGCATCTTCTATATTAAATAACATAACTTCTCAATTTAATCAAACAAAAGCTGAAAAATTATCTAAATTAGCAAAAAGTGAAGAAGAAATAAGAACAGATTCAAATGATAATACAAAATCAACTTCAACTATTGTTTACTCTCAAAAATTTATATCTGGTGATTCAAGTGGTAGTGATACAGAATTAAATACTGAAGTGAGTGGGAGGCCATCCATTAAGAAAGAAGAAATTGCAGACATTGAGCAGTCATTTTTTGAATGGCTGGCTGGAACTGATTTGCGAACAAAAAGGAAAGAATTTTTAGATAAAGATGAAAAAAAAGTTGAGAAAAACAAGAAACCATTTATTTCAAAGGTAATATACTGGACTTCTAAAATTTTATATAATATTGTTTAATAAATTGAAAGTATACTAGTAGAAGTTTAAAATTTATAAACAAATGTAATTTTTCACTTACATCAGAATTAGCATAAGAAATGCAAATATTTAATTTTATTGTTACTTTTTCTGGTACTTTTCCATTTCGTCAGTGCAAGCAATAAAGTCACCAAAAATGATAAAACCCACTCCAATCAGAATTCGTCTATACTATGTGCTGTCACCAATAAAGACTGCTTGGTCGAGATTTATGCCGGCAAAATGGAAAAGTATTCTTTTCTTTTATCTTCAAAACAAAAAGTGACAACTTTAACTTATGGGTTTTGCTTACTGAAACCAATTAGTTGTATGTTTCATGATTAATATTAGAGAAAAACAGGGTTCCTTTGTTGTATGCTTATACTAATGCATTAATGTTAATTTTATTAATAATTAATTTATAACTTCTTGAGAAAATCAAAATCTAATCACTATATATTCTTAATATAACTGTACGATTTCCAGTTGTAAAGAATTATTGGTGAAAATGCTGTTTAGCCCAGATTCTTCATTCAATTTAAAAATTCATCATTACGGCCATTTTAAAAATCGGGGCAATCGCTTTAACTCTGCTGATGCTGTACAAAAGATTATAAAAAAATTACTAACTTATTTTGCCAGTGGATGTGATAAATGTTTTAAAAATCATCATTTTCATAAATTTAAGGTTCATTAACTTCCAAATTTAGTAAAAATAGAGATAAGACATGTTGCTTTTAGTAATTTTCTTGCAGATCAAATTATATTTCACATTATTACAACTGCATATTCCCATAAAATTAATCTATTTGTTGATTAATCCACATTAAAATGAGCTTTAAAAATGTTCAGTGGACCTCTACCTGAATGAAAAACATGACAGGATTTTAGAATGAGTAGGAACTTTAATAATTACACTAGTTTGTTGCTTTGTAAGATCTTTTACAATTCCACCCAGAACTTTTCATAATAAATGTAACAAAATTCACACTCAGAATAAAATAAATTACAATTTTAAATTACTTTTTAAAAAGTTTCTCAGAAACTTAAATAAAAAAAAAAACTCTTATTGTTTATATAAAATGTAGTAGCTTGCCTTAAAATGGCATTTTAGAACCCACAGTGCACTAAATAAAAGAATATTAAAAAAAATTACCTATTTTAGTGGTGGATCCTACAAATGTTTTGAACATCATCATTATTTTCTCATGAGTTTAAGGTTCATCAATTTCCTTAAATATGCCAATTCCTCCCTAGTTGCTAGCTGTAAACAAAAAAAATCTTTCTCTTGAAGATTGCATCCTTTCTTCTAACAACATCATTCATATGGGAAAACATGTTAAAAGTATCAGGAAAGAAATCTACATTAATTTCTTGACTGATGAAAATTTCAAATTGATTTCAGATGCAAGAGTTTTAAAAAAAAACACCAACAATTGACCAAAAAAAAAAAATTGCCGTAAATCCTGAACAGGCACAGTTACCTATAAATGATGATAAGCATTAAATTGGCAAGGGTAGGAAACATTTTAGGGTTGTCATGTATAATGACCATAATGAGAGAAAAAAAAATTATTGCTAGTTCCCACTTGTTTTATAAAGTATTCCTCAGCAGTAATTTATTTGCTTATAAAAAATTGAAAAAATCAATGCTTTTAAAAGTGACAGTGTCACCTAACTATTTATTTCAAATGGAACTTGGCTTAGCTTTTTTAACTTATTGAAGAAAAGTTACCTATAACAGGGAATCTTAAGAAGATTTCAAGGATTATATAAATTTCATAATCATATACATTACATATACAATTGTTAAAAGACTTTTAATATGTAAAGAACAAAAGCAATTATGTACATGATCAAGGAATAGTTAGAAAATATATATATTATGCAATTGATAATAATTTATATTAGTCAAAATGACAAAAATATAATTAGAGTAAATTAATATTGTTAAAAATTCCTTTATTTGAGTACAGTTTGATGATACTCATTTTTATAAAGAGTAATTAATCTCAAAATTTTTTCATCACTCGAAAAAAAATTAATGTACTTATATTCCTGGTACAGAAATTTAACTTAACTTGTTCTTGAGGTTATCATGACACAACATGTTCAAAGCTATGAGCTGTGTTTTACTGGTTATTTTGTAATTAATTACATGGACAGATACTGAA
>BMAW01021644.1:84582-116789 GCA_019974015.1 Nephila pilipes | reverse complement strand
GTGTTTTACTGGTTATTTTGTAATTAATTACATGGACAGATACTGAAAAAATGTATTTGCATTTTTGTTTGTTATTGAGAAAAATGCATATACTTTTTTCTTCAAATTTTATCTTTTTCTGAGATGTGTGTTCATCACAGAATTTTGGTAGACTTAAATCTTTCCTCATTTCTGCTGAACATTTTACTGTGTGTTTATGTATTAACTAGTCCTCATAATCCACATGTGACTATTTTGTTGATGTCATCTATATAACTGAATTACTGTTCAAAATAACAGGGTTCATTGTTAAAAACTGATCTTGTTGCCCTTGAAGAATAATATTTTTTAAGAAATCAAACCATTTAGTAATTTGCTGTGGTTGAAAAAAATGTTTTAAATGTAATGTATTTTTAGTTGGGATCTGTCGTTCAGTACTGTTTTTGAGCATACAATTTTTTCTGTAATATTGTTATAAATATGTGTAATACCTCAGCTGTTTTATCTATATTTACAACAATATTACAATAATGATAAGGACATAACTGAAAAAGCATTTGTTTTGTGTACAAAACTATTTATTTTAGAGGTGAAATTAGATTGTAAATTTCTTAATCAGTACAAATGCATAATATCCTGACTTCTAATAGCATAACAATTCAATTAAGAATAGAAAATTATAAACATTTTTTTTTTTTTTTTTTTGGCATTGTAGTCAAGTCTGCATCAACGAAGTAGATTTTTAGTTTCGTCTTTATCTGAAGCTTCCTCCTCTGGGTCACAGTTACTTAGATTGGAAGAAGTTAGTAAGCATCTTCTTCTTTATCCAGAACAGAAAGCAATCATGTGTAAGGTAAGGGTTTTTGAATTTAATCTTTAAAATGCTGTTGATTTAAGTCAATTTTTTTAAGTGAATCCTGCATTTTTTTAAAAGAGAATAACAGAAATAATGTAAGTTGTATGCTTCTTTGAATAATTTAGTAAAAAGTATACTAAGTAATTTTGTTTTTCTATATCTGTTTTTCTAACTTATAATATCAAATTTTACAAGAGTTTTAATCAAATCCTGGTGGGTGTGTAGGTCATTGACTATTTTAAAATATCCCTCAGCATGTAACAATTCAGTTCTAACTGGTCAATTGAAAAGTCCCCGGCCTGACACATAGATGGCGCTACTAGAATTAAATCCACATGTTTTTTAGTTAGCTCTAACCCTCAAAAGATGCGTGTATAAATTTGACAGCTGTCAGATCATTAGTTTGTGAATTATGGCATTTTGAGTGAAGCATCTTTTGTTATTGTGAAAAAAAAATGGATAAAAAGGAATTTCGCGTGTTGATAAAATATTGCTTTTTGAAAGGAAAAAATACAGTTGAAGCAAAAACGTGGCTTGATGTCGAGTTTCCGGACACTGCCCCAGGAAAATCAACCATCAAGGATTCGTATGCTAAGTTTAGACGTGGTGAAATGAGCACCGAAGACGGTGAACGCAGTGGACCCCCAAAAGAGGTTGTTACCGACGAAAACATTAAAAAAATCCACAAAATGATTTTGAATGACCATAAATTGAAATTGAATGAAATAGGAGACACTCTAAAGATATCAACTGAACGTGTACATCCTATCATTCACGAATATTTGGGTATGAGAAAGCTCTGTGCAAAGTGGGTGCCGCGCGAGCTCACTTTTGACCGAAAAGAACAACGAGTTGATGATTCAGAGCAGTGTTTGAAGATAATCAAGCGTAATAAACCCTAGTTTTTGCGTCGATATGTGACAATGGATGAAACATGGCTCCATCATTTCTTGGGAAAATGCAACAGTCGGCTGGCAAGGTCATGGCGTCTGTATTTTGGGATGCACATGGAATAATTTTCATTGACTACCTTGAAAAAGGAAGGACCATCAACAGACTATTACATAGCGTTGTTGGACCGTTTGAAGGATGAAATCGCCGAAAAACGGCCGCATTTGAAGAAAAAGAAAGTGCTGCTTCACCAAGTCAATGCATTGTGTCACAGGTCAGTGAAAACGATGGCAAAAATCCGTGAATTGGGCTTTGAATTGCTTCTTCATCCACCGTATTCTCCAGATCTGGCCTCCAGCGACTATTTCCTGTTCTCAGATCTCAAAAGAATGCTCGCTGGGAAGAAATTATTGTCGAATGAAGAGGTGATCGCCGAAACTGAGACCTATTTTGAAGCAAAGGACAAATCGTACTACAAAAATGGTATCAAAAAGTTGGAGGGCCGCTAAAATCAGTGTATCACTCTTGAAGGGAATTTTGTTGAATAAAAAAAAACTAATTTTGCCAAAAAAAATGTGTTTTACTATGGTAGGCCGGGGACTTTTCAATTGACCTGTTATAAGATAATTTTTTTAAAAAAATCAATGTTTTCTTATTCTCTGATCTGACCTTAGGTTTCACTTAGTCAGCCTTATGAATAATATGGCCTTGAATGTTACTACAAATGTTTTTTTATTAATTTTAATGTTGCTGTAGTGTTGCACTAAATTAAATATCTTTCCAATCCAAATTTTATGGATTTCTTACACTATTATGATAAGAACTGCAGTAGACTCTTATTTTGATACATTATTGCCAAAACCATTTGGATTTGGTTATAAACAAATTGTAAAGCAAATGTAGCTCTTATCCCTTATAAAGCTAAAGAATAAAATTCATCTGAAATCTTTGCTATGTGAAATTTATTTCTTTCATAAAAAAAAACATATTTTGCTTTATGATAAAGATATTTTGACCCTTTTTTTTTATTTTGTATTACTCCCCCCCACCTCCTTTTTTATATTCTTGAATGAACCTTATGATTTGTATTAACTTAAATTTAGCTTCAACTTTTGAAAAAATGATTTACTTCGTGTGTAGTAACATTCTTGTTCATTCACTTCAAAAAGAAAGATAATTGTATTAATTTTTATCTGCATATTTGTAACAAATACATTATATATCCTCATAAAAATAAAATATATATACAAATTTTATTTGATCTTTTGAATTTGATTGTGAAACATTACAAACAATTGAATATTTTAGTTTCTACTACATCTACTTTTGTATGTCAAACTACTACTTACAAGAGTGTGAAAAGTAATGCATACAAAGAAATTAAAATAGTTATTCTTACATTTTATTTAAATTACCAAACAGATTTCTGTAAATATGTTCATACTCTCTATCTAGCACAAACTATATCAGATTTAAATAAAATAAAAATAAAAACTGATGGTTTGTTTTTAAGAAATATATTGAGTGTAACAAGTTATAAAAAGTGTTTGCAATAAATTCTATTTAAAGGTTTCCATTGTGTTATTCATAGTTTGCAAATGTCTATAAATTTTTATACAGAATATTAAAAGGTATATGTACTATTTCCGTGCATTTTTTGTTGAATAACCTTTTGTTCAGTTTTTCTTACTCTGTATTTCATTTCAGCTAATAATATGAATATGAAATACAGAGTTAGAGAAAAACTGAATTCAAATTATAATAAAAAGAATTATTAAAAAAGATCAGGCAGAATTATTAAAAGTATTCATAAAAATTAGAAAATTATTTTCAAGATTACAATAAATATGATATCCATTTATATCACGTTATTTAACTTTTTTTATTCACATAGGCTGGATTAGTGAGAACTGCTCTTTGCTAAAATAATTATTCAGATAAAGCTATCCAAGAGCAAGCAAAGATCCTTGCATTAGTTATTATCATGAACCTCTAAAGGCAATAGATTCAATTCTTAGCATTGATGGGGGTGGAACAAGGTACATATTATTTTGTTTTACATCTTATTATATATTTAAAGAAAACATTAGGTTTGATAAAGTTGTATTTCTCAGAAATGTTTTGAAAATTGATTGAAATATTTTATTACATATTAGTGTTTTCGTATTATTCATTTTGTGTTTAGAAGGGGGGGACAAATCATAGTTTAATTAAAAATTGTGTTTTTATTATTAAGATACTAAATATTTTGCATGATATTTTTTCCACATTTGTTTTACTGACATATAAAATCAGAAAATAAAAACCTATAAATTATTGATTTTAAACATGAAATTTATAGAATATATTTTCTGTATTCAATGCAAAAGTTTTGATGGGTGACCATTATAGTGCAATACATTTTGTAAAAAATAATGAAGGATTCACTTCATTAATTCTGTGGATTATTGTGTTTGAACCTATTGGAGATAAGATGCTCTGATTCTAAAAGACTTTTGTACAAAAAATAAAGAGGTTGTATGGTATAATGTAAAAATGACTATAACTCTTATAAATTTGTAGTAATAAAGTAAAGGAAATTTTACTGAAAGTTTTGAAAGTGAAAAATTCACTATGACATCAATGATGAAACGACAGCTATTTGCCTGTTAGATTATTTCAACATGTTTAATTGTTTCTCAATTTCCCTCAAATAGAGGCATTATGGCTATAGAATTTTCGTCAGTTGGAAGACAAGGACTAACAAAAGGTGTATAATTGTTTGATATCTTGCGAAAATGCGATTAAGCTCTAAGGTAAATTCTCAGTCTACTGTATGGAGGTCTAGTTTATCCCTTGATGAATGTGAATCTTTGTATAGAAAACTCCAGTGATGAGATTTTCTGCAGTACATTTTGGGACTGAATTTTGTGTTTGATGTGAGTCATGCATATTATGATACAAGCTCTTGGGTTAATGTCCTAGTAAGTGTGAAGATTCTTTATTATTATTATATCGTGTTAAATAAGTAGAATAGTTTCCCATTAGTATAATAAAGATGTAGATGATGAATTCTTTAGTATATGTTTATGGTTATCAACAGTGTTTTCCGCATAATATTTAGAATGTATTTTGATTTGTCCTTCTTTTTATTTGTTTTTATGCAGATTCAATAAAATGTATATTATTTTGTATACTATTATTTAAATACTTTATTTTGTGGTTATCATGTAGGTTTGTTCATAACATTTAAGAATAGTTTTTAATTTGTCCTTTTTATGTTTTATACAGATTCAATAAATGTATATTATTTTGTATACTATTATTTCATAATGCTTTATTTTATGGTTATCATGAAGTTTGTTCATAACTTTAGAATGTATTTTTAATTTGTCATTGTTTCTATATGCTTTTACACAAATTCAAGAAAATTGTAATACTTATTTCATACTTTTAATTTACTTATCTATATATAAGATGTAGAATTTCTTAAATGCAATTTTTGCATGGTCTCTGTTAACCTTTCAAAATAGCAGGTATTATTTTGTTAGATTCCCTCTAATGTGAGAGTTATCATGGATAATGAGAGTGTGGACTGCTATATAAATCTGCAATGAGTACAACTTCTCACCATTCCATATTGGGATATTTTAAAATATTAACAGCATGTTTATGACCATTGGCAGGATCAATGGCACCTAAAATGAATAATAAACTGTATCAGACAAAACGTATATCATTTCTCATTGGATATCATTTTTATGTAGAAGGTAGAATGTATTTTACTTGTTTGGATTGGACAAACAAATTCACGGGTCACAGAGTCAATCAATAGCAATGATTACACATAGGAGATCTACCTAAAAACATCTGTTTTTGGGTAGATCTCTATATATCATTAAGTGTGTTAATCCTCACCATAAGACATCTGTTTAGTGAATGCTCTGCTTTTATAAACTCTGTGTGAAACATTTTAATTCTTATGCACTTTCTTTAAATGACTTGAGTTGGGAAACTCCCACCAAATATATTTTGAACTTTTTAAATGAAGCTCATCATATTGGTTTTACTCCCATTCATATAATTTTATCTGACCTTAACTTTTTCATGAAGTTTGAATTTTAAATAGTTATTCAAAAATTGATATTTTTAACCTCGTGTATCTGGCACAACATATATCCCGTTAGGATTCAGTGATAAATTCAACTAACCTAGTTTCCTAAATTTGAATAATTTATTGTATTATTGGAACATTTTATTTTAATTTTTTAAATTTTGAGCAAATATTTTCTTTCCAGAAAAAACGTTTGGTGAAACTCTTATAATTTGATACTCCAAAACAGAAGGATTCTCAAAGTAAAGTAGCGTTGTGTAAATTTGTATGTAATCTACATTCTTTACCTAAGGAATATCATTATGATTTGATTATTTTAAGAAATAATGTCATACTTTTTTTATTATGTGTTTTTGGAATATTTTAAATGGAAATGGTTGTCACATTTTTAAAATTTAATCTTAGTTGTTTAATTTTTTTTTATATGATTCATTTCAGCTCTATGAAAGGTTAATTAAAAAAAATTATTTCATAGAATAACATAAATGTACATTTCATTTTGTTATTTAATTGTATACTACTACTATACATTAATGGCTGAGCATATTGTTTTAGAAAATGTAATGAAATAGAAGATATAAATAGTTGTTTTTTAAATGCATAAAACATACCAAAATAGAATATGCATTATTTAATCTGTACAAAGTTTATATAGAACTTCTTTCTACACTCTTAATTTATACATACACTAATTTTTAACCCAACAATGTTTCAATCTGGCATATGGAGGTAGAAAATCAAACATTGTTAATTCATAGAAAAGATAAGATCAACTATTCATTTACTCAATTTTTAAGATTTTGTTATTAAAAGATCAGTTACAGTCATAAATGTTTGGAATATTTAGCACTATAACTTGTGGACAAATGGTTGATGAGTTTTCATTAAATGACAGAAGCTGGAAATGATTTAATTTCTCTTTTCTACAACAAAAATATATGACATGTTTGTGTATGTTATTGTCCAATTTCTTTAAATGAGATTTGCTACATGACAATTGTTTGTTGATTGGGCTTTTCTGAATTCACGTACAGTCTCACAACCTATAGAGTAAATTATGTACAAAGTTCTCTTACCCTGAACTACTACAGATGCTTCTTATATTTCCGTATGAATGCTTCAAAAATATGATGTGTCAATTTATATTTTAAACAAAAATATCTTTATATTATTTATAATATTTCTTACTGTTTTTAAAACATTAATGTGTATGATATTTAGATCATTTATTTTTGAAAAATTTCATACAATAATCCCTCATTAAATGCATTATCCAAACAACATTTTTCCAAATGTATGTTAAGAATTATCTTTAGCATAAATGTTAGTGTGTGTGTGTGTGTGTGTGTGTGTGTGTGTGTATGTACGTGTGAGCATTGGGCCTGCTACTAGCTGGAACTCAGTTACTGTCATTCGCAACAGTGGCGTATGCTCTTGGTCGGGCTACGGACGCCTGGGCGTTGCCTGGCCGAGTTATGTATATGATGAACCCTTGATACTAACATGAGTTTATTATTGTTGTCTTTTTAAATAGCTAAATAAATTTGCTGTTAAACTCACATATAATAAACAGTAACTATTATTTTGCAAAGTAATGTAAGATTTTGATTTCAAAAATTGAATTTTGTCTATTCAGCTTTTTGCACTTCATTTAACATCCATTTCTAATATTCTAAATATAAATATTGAATTAAAAAAAAAAGTAAAGGAAAACATTTTTGGTATGCTTATGATTTTATTAAACATTATATTCTAATATTATAAGTTATGATGTGATGAAATTCAATTTTTTACTGAATTTTTTTAAAGTAAAAAATAAAACTTAATAAATAAAGTATTTTGTGAATTATGTAATTTAAAGATATGTGTGTTGGATTATATTCAGATACATGTAATTATATTAAAAATAAAGTGTTTAATGTATTTAATTTTCAATAATGTTTTGAATGTAGAATTATGTATTCATATAATTCTCAAGTGGTACAATTATATATCTATAATATTTTATATCTTACTTAAAATTTTCTCAAAAATTAACAAACGTTTGCATGCATATTGAAATGAGTAACTTTTCAGTTGCATTCTTTGTGTTAAAAAGTTCTGAAAACATTTTAAACTACTACCTTTTTTTATGTAGCTTGCTGCTATTTCTGCCATAATGAATCTTCCACGTCTGGAAGCTTTTGCATTTAGAAATTTGTTTCCTCCTCAGTGTAAGCAATCTTGATATAAAGGGAACCTGTAGGTCGAGAGTGGAGAAGTTATCAGCTACTGGGCTGCTCCTGGATACTTTGAAGAATACTGTTTAGATGATTATCTTCATCAGGCAAGTATTCTGTGTAATCATTTGTATCCTTATTTATTAATGCAAATAATTCACATGATTTATCCCTTTACAGAGGGCAGTGATTTCAGTAGGACTAACTAAGTATAATTTTTTTCACAAAAAATTCATTGAAGTTTTCTCAAGGTTTATTGGAAGTTGACTTTTTACTTCTAAATAAAATTTAACGACAAATGTATAATATTTAAAGCTCTTAATTCCTCCAATAAGATAAACTTTATAATTTTTAAAACTCACAATTAATGCCTAGTTACCATTGTCACAGAAAAGCTTAACAAATAATTTTGAAAATCATATTAAGCTTGTATTTGTGTGACTCATCCCCCAAAGTAAAAATGTCAAGTTTTGTTTTTAAAATGGTTTTTTTCCCACCCATATATCAGTTTAAAAGTATTTGTTTAAGAGTTTCTAATAATAAAGCATAAAATAATGATCCAGTATATCATTATTTTTGCTTTGTTTTGCTGTAGAATTCCATTTGAACAAATTCTTAAAGTGAAAACAATTTTATATTGATTCTAGCATAATAAAATTAACAAATATTATACATTTTTATTAATTTGTATTAATGAACTCATTAATATTAGTAATCATTTAGAAGTTCATGTGATTATTCAATCATTAACTTTTTGCTGTTTAATGAAATACAAGGCATTAATTTAAAATATGATATCAGCTTTGAATTTCTAATTATTAAATAATAATAAATTCAAATGCCATGGATTTTTAGTTGATTGAAGTAATTTATCATTACTTATTATCGTACAATATATTGAATTCTTGTGTATCTTTAAATTACAACTTTGATAATTTATTTGCAACTTTGATAAACTTTTTTTTTTTTTTTTTTCATATTTTTAGTGATCATAATTGCAAAATTATATTTTTTACTTTATCTTTCCTGAAAAAATACCAAAGTCTCTATTTGCATCTAAAATCCAATTCGCAGTCATAAACGAACATCAGTACCAAAGGTTGAATTAAGTAAAATATAAAATTAATTAGCTTACTAAGAAAAAATTTTAAGAGTCAAAAAAAAAAAAAAGAAGAAGAAGAAGAAGTTGATATTTTTTTTCTATGTCTTAATTTAACAATACCAAATTTTTCTCTTTAAATTGCAATTTTTCTCTCTAGATATAAAGTAGCTTAAACTCATATTCAATTATTCAAATATCTCAAAATTTTGACTGAACTCTTTCCTAGCTAATTATGAGAACAGGTCCTATGATTCTAAGCAAATGAAGCAAATTTGAATTTATATCTTGCAAAGTTATGTAATAATATAATTTAAATAATTCTGAGAAGTTTAGAGATTCATAATTTCTTATTTGAATATTAAAGGAGTTATATGCAATGTACAAGTGCTACATATTCATTTATAAGTGAATGACTAATTATATGCAGAATTAGCTTTTGATTATTTTTTTTATCTTTCTTTGTTTAGGATGGAGGAATTTTGATAAATAACCCCACCGCACTTGCTATTCATGAAGCTCGGTTATTGTGGCCTGCTGAACCTATTCAATGTGTACTATCTTTAGGAAGTGGACGCTACATCCCAGCAGTATCTCCTAGTGTGACTTCTACAAGTTTGAAAACAAAAATTCTGAAAATAATTGACAGTGCAACTGATACTGAAGGTGATTTTTAATATCACATTTATTAGTATTAAGTATTATATATATTTTTTCTTTATTTGTTTAAAATCAGTAGCAAATGCAATTACATTAATTACTCTGCCTTCAGTAATTTCTTATAAATCCAAGTAAGTTATTTAAATACCTTTGCAACACACAGAAATTTCTTTTAACTCAATTTTTTTAAAAAAATGTTCCAAAACATACTTAAGTTTTTATTGATCAGATATCTATTGCTGCTTTTCATATTTCCTTTTCAATTTAATTTCCTTCCTTTTTTGAATACATGTTTTATCAATTTATTCATCATTTGAATACATACATCATTAAAGGGTTTCTTCTCTTCCTCCAATACTTTTCAAGTGCAATGTTATTAAAATGTCAAAGAATATATTGCAAAAAAGTATTGATTGTTACATTTACCATAATGGGATTATTTATCTTATCTGAGAACACTTTTTGATAGATAGCTGTTTCTTTTTAAAGCTAAATATATTTTAAAGAAGTGTTTTTTTACTCCCAAATTTTCTAGGATAGTTCTTTAAAAATTGCTCTTGAAAATTGAGTTTGCTGGAATCTTTTAGAGATAATGCTCATTTTTTCTGGAGATTGGTAGTTATAAAAGGAAAAATCAGAAATTTACTTTTTTTAAGAATCAACTGTTGGGAAAACTATCATTGGTATCAATGTATCTATATGTTTATGATATATTTTTACCTTTATTTCTGTGGGGAAAATGTTTATATTTAGTCAAATGGCATATATACAAAACAGCATTGACTCTTCAATTTGTCCATCTCTTCAAATTGACTACTTGGTTTACAACAATGTTCCTATAGACTTAACAAATTTGCTGATTTAATTAATCAATGAGAGGTACTTAGCCTATATATGCTTCTATTTGTTCAATCAGGCATATATAGGTTTTTTTTAGCCACCAAGGGGCTATTGTTTTAATTGGATTACTTTTGGCATACCAGGTCATGTTTCAATTTTTTATCGTTTGCTTCAATTTTAATTACATTTAGCTTAAATATATCCAATTTAATAATTTATCATTTCCTTTAATTTAAATATTGGAAAAGTTTGCTATTGTCCATTTCTTGATGTTTTGTTTACTTTAATTCTTATATTTAATTGAGTAATCTAATAATAATTATTAAGAAAAGCACACCTTGGGTGGCTAAATCTGTTCTTTGCATACAACTTTTTTTAATATATTTTTCTTGTTCTTAAAATTAAAAAGTCCGTTTTTATAAAAACTAGCAGGTTGATGAGTGTTTTTAAACTATATTAAATTATCTGTTTAAAAATAAATTTTTAAAAGCCATCTAAAGGTTATGAGAACAACTGAAATGTCCCATAGAATGAGTGCATTGTTAAAAAGAATTAGAAGAAATATTTTCTCTAGTATCAGTAATGTAACCCTTAATAAACAAATTATTTATAAAATTTTCAAAAATTAAATAAATTCTGCTGAAAGAAATAATCAGGTGATAGATGGATGATTGGATTATCCTGTCAAATTCAAGCATAAGACTGAATTGCAGAAATAAATTAGTTTTTTGGTTCCAAACATTCTTCTTTTATGTTTGCTTAGTAATGAACCATTGGATTTCTCTATAAAATTAGATAAGAATAGGAAAATTTATTTTAAAAATAATTGAATGAAATAATCCAGTAAAACAAGTGAAAAAAAATGGGGAGGGAGAAATAAACACTCTTGTACAGATTGTATTAACAGTGGATATTCAGGTTTATAATTATAATAAGAATAAGAGATTTAAGAGCATAAATAATCAGAAAATAACAACAGGACATAAAACGAAAAATAAACCCTGTAGAATGTGTAGATTTTTTTCTATTTTACTAAATTAGTTCATATTATTTGCGATGTGTGAAGAGCAGAATTATTTTTAAATTGGTTTCATGTGAAGTTCAATAAAAATAATGTATGTAAATTCAGAAGAGTACAAGTAAATGGGAGGTATTACATTTGTTTAAAGAGAAGTAAAAAAATTGTGTGCATACTTATTTAAAAGGCTTGATTTTGGGGGAATGTGTCACTATGCTGTTCTGGAATCTTTCAGACTAAATTTCAGAAAATGAAAAAAGTTTTAAAAATATTATTTATATCTTCAATTCTATTTTATAATATAATTTATGTCTATTATATAATTAATGTATATCAAATGGAATGGTACCACAAATATATTTGCATAGGGCTATATTTATGGAACTAAGGTAATCTTTGTACCCACAATCATAACCTTCAGATAGTAACCAAAGTGAATCATAAAAGCATTCCATATTTTACATTCACAAGCATTTATTTTTAATACAAGAATGGTTGAAATACTATTAAATTATTATCCAGCATTATGAGGTTTGGCAGCCTTAAAAAATATAACCATTTTGCTGTTGTTCAGTGGAGAAGATTTTTTTTTTTTTTTTTTGTTTACAAAATGTAAATCTCCAGTGCCTCCTAGTGGTTACATTTACAGCTACAAGGAATTCTAAGCACTCCTCTCCCCCTCAAATAATTTTCAAAAAATATCACTATACTAAAAATAATACATAATTCTACA
Organism: Nephila pilipes; assembly: GCA_019974015.1. Lineage (NCBI taxonomy): Eukaryota > Metazoa > Arthropoda > Arachnida > Araneae > Nephilidae > Nephila > Nephila pilipes. The sequence goes on along the minus strand of BMAW01021644.1, from coordinate 104,401 downwards.
TAATCAAGTAATATATATTGAAGTGTACTCAAAAGGAAAGGAAAGATATTAAAGATTAAATAATATATATATATATATATTATAAGTAATTTTTTTAGCTGTGTTGTTAATATTCTTATGCTTATTTTACAGCTGTTCATATCACAGTGAATGATTTGTTGTCTCCAGATACTTACTTTCGAATAAATCCATATCTGACAGAATTTTTGACTCTAGATGAAAATAGGGAAGAAAAATTAGATCAAATGAAAAGAGATGCTCAGATGTATTTGCGTCGAAATGAATACAAATTTTCATCTGTGGCACAGACACTCTTATTGAAAAGAAGTTCACTGAAGCATGTTAAAGATTGGTTACAGTGTCAAAAAGATATGATAATTTGATGTTAATTTGTACCTAATAACTCTTTAATTTAAAATAATAGTTTCCATGACCCTTTGAAATAAATGTTACTATCCAGTAGGTGTTTTTGTAATAACTTGAATGAAAATGCATGTATATTAAGTTTTGGAGTAGTGAGCAACTTTAAGATATAATATTCATTGAAGCTGAAAATTTTGTTTACTTCTCTTTCTAAATTTAAGAGAAACTTCCTTTTGAAATTCTAAATGTAATATATTTGTGGCATAAAATCTTTCATATACTGCTCTAGTCACTAAAAATATTTTTTTTATTGGAATCGCTTTTTTGCGATTGAAATTTGTGAAATTTTTTTTTTCTACCCCTATTTTTGTGATGTATCAATATCTGTTTTAATTCAAATTATGAATTCTGCTTAAAAGATACAATAAGGATTTTTAAAGTAGTTAATGAAATAAATTATTTTTTTTTAATTTCCTCTTTGTTGAATTTTTAATTTATCCTTTGATAAATAAATATGAATGTCATTTTCTCCTGTGTTCTTGCCAAATATAAGATACTTAAGAAACCATGTAAAAATTAATTACAGGTTTTGTGGATTACTTCTAATGATTTTTAATTGAAATATGAGAAATTTACTTAATGAAAAGCTAACTTTCAATAGTTTGGTTATCTATACAGTTTATTCAAGCTGTTTTTTTATTCCACTTTCCATAAATATTATTAGTATAAGTTTATAAATTGTTCTTTTTTTAATTTTTTATTTTATTTTCTGAAAATGTTAATATAAATTAGTTATACTAATTGTTAAATGTTGTTAAGTATTTCAGAATTACTCATCAAATATATTTAATCTCTTAAATATTAAGATCATCATAAATTTCTAAGCCATCATTGTGTCACATAACAGAACTTCATGTGCTATGTGCTTCATGTACTGATGCTTATGTGTAAATTGATTTGAAGATATTTTATATGTATCATCTGCAATTTTTAACAATATATTTAAATTATTAATTTATGAAGATTTACTTTGATCACAATATGTGAAAAGAAGTAAGTTTTTGCCTAACATTGTATATTAAATAAAAATAGTAATTGGTATGTACTTTGTTAATCTACAAATATTCTTAAAGTGTATGGTATAAAAAAAATAATAAGTGTTCCACTAATTAATCGCTCAAAAAAATCAATTGTGTTTGAAATTAGTGTTGCTATAAAGTAACTATTATTGCTTTTTTGTCTTCTATCTTGTAAAATACTGGATGCTGTGATAATCATCAAATATTGGAATGTGCAAATTCAAGATACCGAATATAATTCATAAATTTAATCTTCTGATGTTATTTAATTTTAAAATTTCTCATTCTTTTTTTTCCAAGAATCTTTATTATAGTAACTAATATTACTCTTATACTACAAATATAACAAAAAAAAAATAATTAAAAAATGTGTATTTTGTTTAAGTTTTGAGCAATAATTTTTTTAAAAATTAATTATTTAAAATATTTTTACCAAAATGTGATTTGTTAATTATTTTCGTAAAACTTATATTTTCTGCTTTGTTACTGCTGCTTAATTCAATTTATATATAAAAAATATGTAAGTTTCATGAATCTATGTTGTTCTTTGTTTTTAGCTAATTTATTTCTAGTCAACTTTTCATGTGTAAATAAGAAAGATACATTAGTTCATTTATTTAGAATATATTTTAAATAAATATTTCATTTTATGTCTCATGTATTATTTTTTTTACTTGAACATCAATAAATACATTATAAAACAGGCTTGTGAAATTTTTAAAAGTACATGTAAATTAAAATAATTTTGTTTAAAAATTTTTACTTTTTTCTCCCTGTTTTAATTGATAGATATCAGGAACTCAATAAACTATTAATTTTATTCCGTAGTTTACCATTACAGGTTTGTAAATTTTAAAATATATTAGAAATATTTTTTGTCCTAAAATATCTGCTCTCTCTTTACGTCATACTGACTTAAATAAATTTAATCATTTTTAAAATATATAACTACGTAATATATGCTAAATGATTGGAATCTTTGAAACTTTAAAAATAGTTTTGAAAATATTTGTTAAAAAGAACCCAACATTATTCATGAATATAAATAACAAAAATGCTTTCACTGTATTTTATTGCTATTCTGACATTTTCAAATTCGAACTATAATTATTAGCTGTAAGAATTGACAGACCTTAAGAACCAAAACTTGAAAGCTAAATATTACATATAAATGACGAAATAGGATTCCATATTACTTGTATATTTGTGGAAAGAAACATCAAAATTATTTTTGATGTCAAAAGAAATGAAAGTTGCTTTTCAAAACAGGTGGCCCACTTATTGTCACAAAAATATTGAAGCAGGTTGGAATGAACACACTATGGATAAGTGAATAACGAGATTTATATTAGCAGACTAAGAATAGTTACACTTGGCTAAGAACACAAGGGTTTATATATTACATGAAAATATTTCAGAACGCTGTTGTGGAAATGTAAAAAATATTCTGGAAGGTTTTAGAAATTATAGAAGAAAACAGAGAACAATCAAACAAAACTTTAACGTGTATTTCTTAATTATGTCAATTTTTTTCCTTCATAAGAGAACTGCTGCAGGGTCAATGTACCAATGAATCAAAACGGTATATTTCCTTAATTTAAACCTTTTTCGTTGAATATTAAAGCGTCTTGAAATTTAAGAGGCATTGAAACCGAGTTAAAAGATTGCTTGTTACTAAAGTTATTATTGGACGCCGAGTAATCATGGTCAGAAATCGCGTCCGATATTCTTTCTGTTGAGTCCCGATGCCTCTAAAGACCACCCACGTTAAATTTATAGAGGTTCTTCCCGTTCACTAGATACAGAAGTTTAAATAGGGATTTGCCAGTTCAGGTGTCGTTCTCATTACTTGACCGAGGTTCAAAAGGTTACTTGAGCAAGAGTTTGGTTAAACTAGGAAGACATTATTGTGTGTAACGTAAGGAATTTTGTCCCAATTTTTAAGCGTTTAGAGTATTTTCCTCACTACCTCTAAGGACGGATATTTTTTCTCGGGTCTCCTAAAAGTTATAAATCTACTTGAGATGGCTTTTAAATTTCAAGGGACTTCAGGAGAATGATTTTGAAATTTCTCAAAGGGAAGAAATCTCTCACGGAAATGCAGATGCCCTCTCTCGAAGGCCCTATAAAGATAATTGCATGAATACCGAAAAAATTTTCGGAATGGAGACGGATATTTCCGTGAGATCCCTATTTCATCCAGTAACATCAGAAAAATGCAGCTAGAAGATCTTGCTATTAGGCTAATTTTGGCGAATAAACTAAATTCGAGGATCGATTATCTTAGTAAGAAATCGTTAAGGAGAATCCTTCAACAAAATGATGCTTGGCTCTTTGGGACTGCTTACAATTTAAGGATGGGGCTCTAAATCGTATGTGGGAGAATGATGATGAAAGCTATTGTCAATGAACCACTAATTTTCCCGAAAAGCAGAATTCAAGAAGTTCTCGAAGAGACCCATGACAGCTTAAATGGAGGGACTTTTGGAGTCATGAAAATTTTAAGAGAAACTCATGAAAGATTTTATTGATATCAACTTCTCGCGACAATGTTGAACTCTTCTGTATTAATTTCCAAACTCCTGAAGTGGAGGTTCCTCAATCCAGAGAAACTATCTAAAGGATTCAAGCATTAACTACAAAAATATATGTAAATCCTTTCTACTCCAAAAAATTATTTCAGAAATCAGTAATGACCAGACCACAGCGCTAACATCTTAAATCCACAAGACGCAAACGATATCAGAGACTTTTACAATTTGTTCGGAACTTGTTGTAGCATATCTCTATTACCCGACACCTCTGTCATCTTAAATATTAGTCTAATCATGAATCTAAAAATAAACATTCCTAGTATAGATAAAATAATTAACATAGCCACACAAAAACTGCTCAAGAATGTAGTCAATTACTTTTTAAAAGATTATTTATCGTTTTTCTAAAAAAAGAAATGCTCTAGTTCACTGTCCATCCACCGGATACTAATAACTTCTATAAAATATAAAAGATTATACTCGTAAAAGCGATTCGATTCAAGTTAATTCACAATGGAGAAACTTCGACCAGATAACGGGCCGCGGTAGCCTAGTGGTCACGGTTTCGGATTCGTTACCGGCGGTTTTCGTTCAGTCGCCTTTTCGATCCTTGGCTACCAAAGACCTGCCGTGTAGCTGGGGCTGATGCACGTTAAATCTGTCGGGGCCCAAAGTCCTCCCATTGGCGGGGTGTGGAAGTTAGGAGAGGGTTGCCAGCTCAGGTGTCGTCCTCGTCACTTGACCGAGGTTCAAAATTACGAGGTCCGTCGCCAATAGCCCTCGTGTTGTTTCTAGTGCGACGTTAATAAAAAAAAACTAAACTCGACCAGATAACGTCGGGTCTTAGTCTCTGTAGATCACACAGACGCGCAAGAACTCCCGCACGCTATTCTTATTTTAGCTATCTTTCCACAACTATAGTATTTCTATTACAGTAACCAATTCTGTATGAAATTCAATTCTCTGCCGTTTTAAAACGACTTGATTTTATTTATTCACTACTCTTCTAAAGTTTACCTAATTTGCTTAACCACGTTTCATTTTGTTAGAAAGGAACTGGAAACTTAAATACAAAGTCATAACGAACCTCTATATATTTGCTGAGGGATTTTTGAGACTACCCGTATTACATTGCTTCTCAGATGTCCACAAGACACAAACGATGCCTCCGAACTCTCAAACTTAGTAAGCGACATCAAAGACCTTTATAACTTGTTCAAAATTTGCCTCACAAATCTCCATCTCGTAATTTCAAAAGCCAAAATGGCTATTTACTGCGAAGACAAAATTTTCAAACTCACTGCAGAACTCTTTCCAGAAAACAAAAATTCAAATGAAGCATAATTTTCACTTCCAAGTATGTTTTTCCTACCTGACCCCTCCATTGTGAGTGAGACTAGGATCTTCTTATACGGTAACCCGAAGTTATATGCTCACAAAACACTTTTCCTGACTAATAAACATTCAACTCTTTTTCATTTATAAATTTCTTTCTTTTAGTTTCCATTAAACTTGCCTTTCTTAAAAATTATTACGTTAATTCTAAAATTAATTCTACATTTATTTCCGGAAACTCTTTTTGAAATTTAAAAAAAAAAATTTGGAAAGGAAAATTTGTTTTTACAGTTATTTAGCATTACTTATTCTTTTGGGAGTTTGAGGACATTGCAAATGTATTCAGTATCCCAGTCAAGTCAAGCCGCATAGGAGTGTTGTTACCGTATTTGTCATCCAAGGTCAGTTCGACTTAATGCTCTGCCGGATTAAAACTCTTATTTTTGCCAAAGGTGGCAACTCTGGATATTGAACTGTGCCGAGGTAACCTAAACGTCATAGTCGCAGACTTGCGGCAGTCGTTGGCTTTCTTTAAGTCATGGATTCGAACCCTGGTGCCGCTAAAGACCCGCTGTGTAATGAAGTTAGTGCTTATTAAAACTGTGGAGATACCAAGTTCTACCATTGGCGTGGTGGAGAAGTTTGAAGAAAGATGTGCCAGTTTAGTTGTTGTCCTTGTCACTTGACTTAAGTTCAAATCGCTAATTAATTGCTCATCGCCAATGGCCCGCGAGTAACTTCTCCGGGCGACGTTAACAAATAATGACATAATATTACTTGATACGAATCCTGAATGCTATGTTCCCCCAAAAGTATCTGTAAATTCAATCATGAGTTCCTCCTACTATTATGTATACGCGCAATCAACAAGATTATGCTATTTGCTGGGGTAGCATTTGAAATAGCTAGCGGTGTACGAGGTTGATTCAAACGTTTTTGGTCACAGATGGCGTTACTAAGCCAAGTTAGAGTTACCAGTTAATGCTGCCATCTGTTTAACACTCCCAAAACAAATCTGACCCTGATTCATTGGTTAGTTTTTATTTATACTATGTCGTGTTATCCATAACAATGAAACTTGAATTCAGCATTTTACTCCGGAAACTAAGCAATAACCTGAAAAATAAGTTGCTTTCGGTGAATTCGCTCTAAATAAAGACGGAGAAGGTCTCATCGGCTGGAAAAGTTGTGGTCACGATTTTTTTGGATGAGAAGGATGACATACTCATAGACTTCCAAGAAAAAGGGAAAACTATTTGTTTACAATTGTGAAATGAGTAAACGCATTACAGAATAATCTCCTCACACAGGTACTTTTGGAACCCCTCTCACTGTTACTGTCTTTTATGATTTTTTCTGATGTTTAATATCCACATGATAATAGGATTTTCGTAGAGAACGTTTTCTATTTTCATTCCAGTAAATGAATTTTTTTTTTTTTTTTTTTGAACGAACAGAACACTAAAAATGAAACGAAAACTTTCTTTAAAAATCAACAATTTCAGTTGAACTTAGAGTCGTTAAAGAAATGCCCTCCTATAAAAGATTCATATCGTGCAAAAAAACAGTCTACAAACATGTATAATTTTAGGCAGTTCGTGGTTTTGATCATCGGAGCTGTGAAAACTCGTGTCATGCAAATTTCCTGAACGTCATGACTCTTTTTTTTTTTTATTCCTCATTCACCCTCATTTGTTATCGGAATTTCTTTCAAAATATTATACAAATGCATTGAAATATGCTGCATTGTTATATGAATACAACTTTCGAGTGTTAGCCTTTTTAGAATTTATGATTAACTTGCATTTCCATTTTAAAGTACTACAGTGTTTCTGTGAATGTAGATATTATTGATAACTTTAAAAAACATTGACATATTCAACTATATAATCTTTTTAACTATGTTAAGTTAACAGTTTTAATGCATTAACCCTTTCACGACTAAGGGAAACATTTCCCTCTATTTTAAAATTGGAGATTGCCGTATTCAATTATAACCTTATCTGCATTTCTTATACAGAATATCCAAATAGAACGTAAGCCGAACACTATTACATAAACAGGAACGTTTAAAAAGAAAGAAAAAAAAAGAACTGTCAAATCAAATGGCGATAATGATAAAACTTTCGCGAGCTGTACTCTGTTATTTTTTTTTATTTCAGTTTATTATGCCAAATAATAAATATAATTACTGTATTTTCTCGCATGTTTTATAATTTTCATTATAAGCATAAGTATAATTTTGTGCATTAATAAAGAATATTCGAACAAATGCTTGATAAAGACAAATAATTGTAAGGGGGAAATATTTCCCATAAAATTCCATTAACAAAACCCACGACACATTGTTTTGCCTTCTTACGATTTTTATTTATTTTTCGTCCAAACAAACTAAAATAAACAGTTACATACTAATATTTACTCTTAGCAATCTTTTGGTCCTGTAAAGGTTAAAATGATAACTATGAAACATTTTTTCTGCTTTAAGTCTCTCAAAAATGTTCTTGTTTAATTGCAAATATTTAAAATATAGTTATGAAATATTAAAGTAGATTCTACTTTACCCGATTTAGGGCAAACCAAGACCGTAGACTAATAACTTTGTTCTTTTATTTACCTTTAATTCCTTTATCATCAAAATAACTAACATTTATCTCTTTATCATCAATTGTATTTTTTCCCTTAATTCTTCATTCTAGGTTGATCTGACAGACACTGAATTTTTTCAAGTCTCATCTATTGATGAAAGAAAGAAATATACTGAACCTTCTTCTATTTCCTCAAAATAAAGATTTGAAAAGTCATTATTTCTAACATAATTCAAACTATGACGTTGGGCTATTCGTGATTTTCTCTTCACTAACCACGGGGGCTTTATAGTAATTTGAATTGCATAAAATTACAATTTATTCCCAACCAAAATGAAATCTGAATAAGTAAATTAGATGAAGATTAGCAACGCAGTGAGTTGAATTGGAGATAATGATATATAAATAAAACAGAATCGAAAAAAAAGAAGGGAAATAGAGGATAATGACAGACTGACGGTTATTCGTAACTTGGTGGGAAGCATCGTAACTAATCCTTTGGATTTAAGTGATTCTTAGTCTAAGTACAAAGATACAAAGTTACTAAAAGTGAAAAATGTTTGAATCAGGACGAGTGAATTGGAGGATGAACTATATTGATTGATCATAATATAGGATTGACGAGTTAAGTGGGATTCGATAAAGAGAGACCTTATCTATTCTTTAGTGATTAATACAGTATTTTGACCTGATTTTACGTTTTTAATCTTCAATTGGAATCTAGTTATTATTGACTATTTAATTAGACGGAAGGATAGCATTAGAATTAAATAATGAAGGAAGGATGTCACAAAACAAGAAAGTTATCTTAAAGACGGTAATACTGAATATTGCTCTAAATTTTAATAAACAAGGAATTATATATTACGTTATGTTATGCTATGCACCGAATGCTGAAGAAACAACATGGATCATCATGTGCCTTATTTATTAGCAAGACAGTTTGTAGCTGCAGTAGACTGAATATAAATATTAAATGTGAGGCATGAAATGGATTCCTTTCGTTGCTCCTGTAGTAAAAATCATTTTTCTTGTCAACAAGCATGATGTACAACACGATATGAGGCTTGATTATAAATTAAATCCTCTATGAGCATAACGTTTTATTTTTTAACCGATTTGCAAGCCTTCTGCTGTACCTTAAAGGGAAATGTATCAAGTATGTAATTCATTGCGTTTTCTTTGTTCCCAGGTGTCGTTGGTGTGTTAAGAACTAAAGACGATGATGAACCATTTGGAGATGAAGTTGAAGCAACAGGGCAATATTGCACACAACCTTTCACCTGTTCACAAAGAGAAACGAGCACCTTAAGAGACAGCAATATCGTTCCGCCGACGAGGTGAATATTGTCATCAAAGAATGGTGTCGACAACATTCACCGAAGTTTTCTTCCGAGGGATTTGACCGACTTGTAATGCGTTGGGGTAAGTGAGGGGGAAGGGATTGAATTATATCAAAAAGTTAATAAGGCCTTATAAAGAGAAAACGTGTAACTTTCAAATACAACAAGAGTTGTAAAAATCGGATAATGTAAAAAATTGTTATGATCACGAAGACATTATATTTCAGTCAGGTCTCCTAAAGGTGATGTAACTCCTTTACAGGTGGAACTGAATCACTTAGTTTATATTTAATCTTTAATGTCACTATATATATATATATATATATATATATACAGAGAGAGAGAGAGAGAGAATGAGAGAAATGGATAGAAAAAATTTATTCTGCACATTAATTGATCCTCATGTACATAATGCTGCAAATTACAGCTAATAATATCGATTTATTTAGCATACGAAAGCTGTTGATTGAAATAACCTGCAACGTCGAGAAGATGAAGTTCAATCTGCTGAGTTCTATAATAACTGGCTTCGAAAGGTCAAGAAACATTGCGAGAAATGTATCACAAGGAGAACCATGTAGAGAAATCTTTAAAATAATTCATAAAAAGTTAAGTTTCTACTTCCTTTAATTTTAGAAACATTCAAAACTAATATGTTTCTAAATTTAAAGGAATTTAATGACCAATAATATATATATATATATATATATATATATATATATATATATATATACAATTGGCCATTAAAATTGTTACACCAAGAAGGCGATACGCTGCACATGTAACATGTACATGACAGGAAGATGATACGATATGCAACTGATTAGCTTCTCAACACATTAATGCAAAGCAGGCGCCGATTGCGAAACCTACAATGTGTTTAAATGAAGAAATTGTACAACAGATTCTTTATACACAAATTCTATTTTAAGGGGTTTTTTTTGTGAAAAGTACGTGATGCCTCCTGTAAGAAGGAGAAATGCTTAAGGGTATGTTTCTGATTTTGATAGAGGTCTAATTTAACCTACTTGGATTGAGGTTTATCGTATCACAATATTGCTGCTTCCGTCAGTTAGATCCCATCACTGTCTGCAGATTATGGAATACATGGGTTCAGGATTGTCATACGGAACGCTGTGGTGGATCCAACAGCCAATTATCACTATCAGTCGAGAAGACAGACATACTACTCGCATGGCTTTAATTGATCCTACACTTAGGTCATGAGGCCTTAGTCAAGAAATGGAGATCGTTTGTAAGACAACAAGTGTTTGCACGAACAATGCGACGACGCTTGCAACAGCATGGACTGTCAACTTGGCGAACATGGCTTCAGCTAGCCTTGACACTACAACACAGACAAGAGCACCTTCAGTGGTGTGATCAACGACGTACCTGGACGTAGAAATGGTGTGTCGTCGTCTTTTCAGATGAATGCAAATTCTGTTTAGAGCATCATGATGTGTTTATTCGACATCGTCATTCTGGCCCATTACTGGAAATGATGATATGGGGTGCCATTGAATACACTTCTCGGTCACCTCTAGTTTGAATTGACGGTACTTTGAACAGTAGCCATTACATTTCTGGTATGTTAAGACTCGTGGCTTTCCTTATTTCGAACCCTACGAAACACTACGTTTCAGCAGGATAATGCTCGACCTTATGTTATCGGTATTGTACTGTTCTTCCATGATACAGAAAATTTTCGGCTGGTGTCCTGACCAGCAAGTTTTCTGGATATCTCACCAATAGAAAATACTTGGTCAATGGTTGCCGAGAGACTGGCTCGACACAATACGCCAGTGACTTCAATCGATGAACTGTAGCATCGTGTTGAAGCTGCATGGGTAGGTATACCTGTACATGCCATCCAATCAATGTCCAGGCGTATATGAGCTGTTATTGCTGCCAGATGGAATTATTCTTAGGATTGATTTCTCAGGATTTATGCTTCCCAATTTCTAGAAAATTTAATCTCTTGTTATTTTTAGTATATGTATATATATACAGTGTCTCACAAAAGTGATCGGACACTTGTGCTTTACAAAAGGAAACTGTAATAAAATAAATAAGCAAACATGTACAAATGTTTTGTGGGTGTGTTTCATATTTAAAATTAGTAACAATTATTACATAACATACATTTTGTCAAAATATTAAAATAGCAATTTAATAAAAATACAATTGTTTAGAACGGAGCAAAAAATGGCTCACATAAGTGATCGGACACTTACTTTCCCATCAAATATTTATCCAAAAATTTTACTTTTTAAAAGATTTTAATATTTTGTTGGATTTCCTTTTACTTTTAAAACATGATTTAATCTTTTTGGGATGGATTCGACTAATTTTTTTGTGATTTCTGGAGTGATTTTACCCCATTCTTCTTGAAGCACCGATTTTAATTGTTGCTTTGAAGAAATGGTGTGTTTGCGAATTCTTGATTCCAATTCTTGCCAAATATTCTCTATGGGATTTAAGTCTGGAGATTGTGGTGGTGTTTTTATTATTTCAGGACAGTTATACAGCAGCCAGAGTCTAACGTTCAAAGCAGTGTGCTTGGGGTCATTGTCCTGGTAGAATTTAAAATCGTTGTGAAGGTTCAATTTTCGTGCTGAAGATTTCAAATTTTGGTTTAAAATGTCAATATACTTGTACTGATCCATTATACTGTCAATAAAAACAAGATTACCAACTCCAGCGGACGACATACACCCCCACACCATAACTCCTCCTCCTCCATGTTTTACTGTTGGCAGCAAGTTCTGTTTGCGAAATTCTTCCCTGGGTTTTCTCCACACCAAGATTCTACCGTCAGAACCAAATATATTAAATTTACTCTCATCAGCAAATATTACTTTATTCCAGTAATCAGAATTCTTATTTATGTTGGATTTTGCGAAAGCTAATCTGAGTTTTCTATTCTTTTCACTTACGAAGAATTTTTTCCTGGCTACTCTACCGTGATATCCAGCAGATCGAATTACCCTTCTAATAATCTCAGGATTAACAATTATTCCATATAATACTTGTAATTCAGCAGCAACTTTAGGAGCACTCTTTCTTGGATTTTTTTTAATATTTCGGACGATAATTCGCTTTATTCCATTGGATAGCTTCGATGGTCGGCCAAGTCTTCTTTTATTCTGAATCATGTGCTTCTTTTTATATCGTTTAATGATATCGAAAACTGTTGAATGACTCAAGTTAACTGTTTCAGCAGTTTTTCTTATAGATTTTCCACGTTCAATATGCAAATTAATAACTAATTTTCTAATTTCATGCGAAGTTTCTTTTCTTTTAGCATTCATGGCTGCACAGAGCTAAAAAACACAAAAATTCCACAACAAACTTGAGAGAAATACTGCAGACGATTTTATAAATTATTGCCATTTGCTTTTGAGTTAAAATAAACGCCCAAAAAATATTTTTATTGCTTATTTCAGACGATTTTTGTTGCATATCTAATGGTGTCCGATCACTTATGTGAGCCATTTTTTGCTCCATTCTAAACAATTATATTTTTATTAAATTGATATTTTAATATTTTGACAAAATGTATGTTATGTAATAATTGTTACTAATTTTAAATATGAAACACACCCACAAAAAATTTGTACATGTTTGCTTATTTATTTTATTACAGTTTCCTTTTGTAAAGCACAAGTGTCCGATCACTTTTGTGAGACACTGTATATATATATATATATATATATATATATATATATATATATATATATATATATATATATAATTTGTCCACATTTTAACAAGGCTTTTCTAGAAAACCTATCGCTTTACATAATTGTAGAATATTCTTTCTAATATTACTGCTATATATAATTCTGCATTAATTTTTATTACTCTTATGTACCTAAATTATGAATTGTGTACTATGAAATTCGAAATATCATTCATGTTTCTTTTATACACACTAATGTGTGTGAAATGAGAAGGTTCATGTATTCTATAAATACAATTCCAGCAATCACTATAGAATAGAAAAAAACTATAAATATTTGAAAAGTAAAATATCTTTAAACAGATACTTTGTGTTTTCTTTAACTGTGATTATTACTATCACTTTGACAAAAAAAAAATAGTAGTTTGTTCATAATTAAAAAGGATCAATAATATATTGATGCAAATTTAAGGAATCTTTATAAAAAAAAAAAGTGAATCCTAACGTGTTAATAATAATAATATCGTTTCCAAATCTTTCTCTGCGCTTGCTTTTGTTTTGTCATTCTCAACAAAGGCAAGCCTTTCGTCACATTCTGTTAAGAGGCAGGTGCTGCAGAAAATAAAGACTCCAATGAATGTCCTATCATATCAACACGTTTTCCTTTTTCTGACATTTCAATAGCAATTTCAACCCTGTAATTGTGTGTGTATTTGAAGACAAAATACGTTTTGTTTTCCCTCCGATATTTTCGGAAAAAGGCTGCCGTTGATTTTCTTTCAGTTAAACGTTTCTAAATAGATAGGTTGTTTTGCTGTAAACTATGAAGTGTCAAATGTTCCTTTTACTGAAAAATTTATAAAATGAAGTGGTTTCTTTTTTGCCTCGTCGCATGCAATTCTATGCAATAAAAAATAAATATCTTATGCATTAAAAATGTATATAAAAGTTGCATGTATTAAATATTAATAATAATAGTACATGCATTTAAAAATATATAAATATTACATGTATTTAAAATATATATAAATATTACATGTATTTAAAACATATATAAATATTACGCATATTTAATATATATATATAAGTATTACGTTCCTTTAAAATTTACGAGGATGAGTCAAAAAGTATCCGAGTTAAGAATGGGAAATTGGATCCTTTTGCTAATAAACCTGTGAGAATGTATGACGCCCTTCACATCGCGAAAAAAACTCTTCTGTAATTTTTCTAATCGTGGAGACCATCTGCGCCTTCTTTCATTGGAAGACTGGATTCACTGGAAGCAAACCATTATTTTTACTATTGCCCAGTTTCCGGTATATAATGATGAATCGAAGTCTCATCGACGGGGAAACTTGATTCGGCACCATTCAAATCTAACTTATGAACCAGAGTAAATTTGATTCGGTATCGTTTAACAGATGGCGGCACGCAATGATTATACCAACTAACTTTAACATAAACATATTAATTTGATAAAAGTTCCAAGGTTACAGGTTAAATAATGCATGAGAAAAGCCATTTCAAATGTGAAATAATGGTACATTAATAACCGCTATAGTCGCCACGATTTCGAAGGCAAGCATGCAAAAGTTCGCGAAATATATAATGCAGATGCCGATTATCATTTTCTGGGATCGAATTACATGGCTGTTGCACTTAGTCATTCAAATCAGCCAGTACTTATTAAGATGACACTGAATTCGTCGTCCAATAATGTCTCTAATGTGCTCTATGTGAGAAATACCTGACGATCTTGCATATGAGACAACAGGCCAACACTCTGTAGAGTACTTTGGGGACTACATTGGTATGGAAACGAGTTTTATCCTATTGTAAAATGCCTCCTTGGAATAGTGATCAAGATTGGCAAAGCAATTGGTTAAAGACCAGACTGACCTACAAATCCGTTGTCTAGCTGCTTGAGATAATGGAGAAACTGCTGTCATAGAAAATTTCTCCCCAGACCATAAGACATTTCTCCCATCTTGTGCGTCTACACTATACAAAGTTTTATTCCAAGTGCTCACCTGACCTCCTTCTAACCGACACAGAGATACACTGGCGGACGACACTGGCACCGACAAAAACGGTAGTCATCTGAAAATGCAACAGATATCCACTCCGCTCTCCAATGAGCTCTAGCTTGATACCATTGAAGTAACAGATTATAGAGATTTGTTGTCATCACAGCTATAGGGTGTCGACTTCATAATTGCCCTTTAAGTAATAAATTTGTTACATTTTGCTTTGTCACTCGAATTTCTGCTGCAGATGCATTACAATGCGCTACAGAAATGCGTCAAATATGGAGTTTTTCAGCTAATTATTAAACAATTAATTTTATTTTCCAATGCACTGTAAAACCAGTTCTTCCGATACTCGATAGATGCACCCCGAATCAGAGTCATGTGATAAGTTCATGCAACGCCACCTATTCCAGAACCAAAACTGAGTGACACTTCGTTCTCGCTCTCTTTCCCCCACTTTTTCTCTTCTCTTCTCCTTCGCCTTACCCTTGTCGGAAGTAAACTTCAAACACCCGAGCGCGTTCCAGTGCCCATCGCCGATATGGGATAAGATTAATTAGATTGCCATCCATCCGTCTCGGAAGAACTGTTTACTCCTAATAAAGATAACCTGTATATAGTTCAATGTGTAAATATCTTCATCTCTATAAATATTAAACGAAGTAAAACAAGTTGAGTCTCATCATTGAATTCCTACGAAATCATAATAGAGTCCGGTAATGGAATTACCCCCCCCCCTGACAACCATCCCTTTGCATAAGAGCAAACCATCGTAGATTCCTGATGTACAATCTCATCACCCCACAGTCTATCTATCTATCTATCTATCTATCTATCTATCTATCTATCTATCTATCTATCTATCTATCTATCTATCTATCTATCTATCTATATATATATATATATATATATATATATATATATATATATATATATATATATATATATATATATATTAAGGCATTTAAAAATAAATGAATTGGTTACTGTTAACTCTAAGCCTTTTCTTTCCTTTTCAATTTTCTCAAAACTTTTTAAAGGAATTTTATACCCATTTTTTTCATTAGCACATTTCGTACATCTTATTAATCGTATTTTTAGTTTTCAGAGATTGTGTAAGACTCCCCTAGCCTATTGAGAAAATAGACACCTTCACAGCTGGGGGATTATAAGTTCAAGTCCTGGTTCCACAAACAACTTTTAAATGGAGTAATGAGGACTATTGCACGTTGAATTCAACTGAGAATCAAATCATTATGTAATACGGAGAGGAGGCACCGGCCAGGTGCTGTTCTCATCATCAGATTATGTAGTTCAGAATTGTGAGGTCCGTTGGTAATAATAAATTGTGCTTCTCTACAGCAATATAGTGGTCGTGGTAACCTAGTGGTTACGGTCGCGGACTCGCGAGCGGCAGTTTTCGTCGAGTCGTGATTTCGAGCTTTGATGACACTAAAGACCCGTCATATAGCCAGGGTGGATGCACATGAAATCTGCCGAGACTCAATTTCAACCAGTTGGCGTGGTGTAGAAGTTGATAGAGAGAGGTGGCAGCTCAGATATTGTCCTCGTGACTGAACCGAGTTTCAAAATTACGAAGTCCATCGCCAATAGCCCTCGTGTTGCTTCTTGTGTGATGCGTTAATAAAATCATTCAGTCAAATGCAATATATAAAAAAATTAAAACTTCTAAGAAGCTTAAAAAGCAAACTAACAGTAAAATTAATGGCCTAAAGTAAGTATAAGCTTCGTGCTCATCCTCTTGACATCCAAAGTCCATTCTGTTGAACATTTTTATTTTACATGTAGAGAAAGAATTTACAGTTTTATATCCTAAGATCAGACACTCCATTATATTGGACAGTCAGTACTGTCATTTATTTAGCAAAACTAGAAATTATTTAGCAGGATCTTTGTTGCACAAGCATTTAAAAATGGTTTACAAGAAGAAAGCAACTATTGAAGGTATGTCAGAAGTTTGAATTTAGTTTTATTATACTTTTGCATAATTTTTTTTTTTTGAATTAAAAATAGCTATTATACAATTTTAGATGTGTGAATAATAAAACTATGTGGTAAATTTAATCAGTAACACACATTTTTACTAGACTAAGACTCAATTTCCATCCTAATAGACTGGCAAAAATTTGGGTATTTTTTTAATTAAAAACATGGCTGTGTATTCTGTTTTGTATTATATTTTAGATTATTTATCTCATATTAAGGGAAAATTGCTCAAAGAATAGGGTTTTGGGTCTCAAGAGGTTATTAAAAATTAGTATGTCTTCTGTACATCCATCACACTTCTCTACAATTTTTCTTGCAATAAATTTATAGGAACAGAAATTTGGAGAGAGAGGTTCTAGTTCAGATGTCTTCCTCGTCATTTGATCGAAGCTCAAAATTACGAACTTCGTCACCTGTAGTCCTCGTATTGTCTTTAAGAGCGACGTTAATAAAACAATCGAAACTCAAATACAGTTTGAAAGTTAATTTAAATAACAAGGTAATCGAAATTTTCATTTAAAAAAAAATTGCCATCCAGAATATAATTTCTCTGAAAATTGTAATATTAGTCCAAAAAATACCACGATGTGAGTATGACAAAGAATGAAGCAATGTGAGTGAATATTAACTCAAAAATATTTTACACTGATTGTATATAATTGTTCCAATTGACAGTCCTTCCACATTTTCGAATTATGGTTTTTGAAATATTTTATTTTACCTAAACTGCATGTATTTCCCATTCAAATTATTAGCTTATTTTAAGTAATGAATAAATTTTTCTGTAATATACCAAATTAACTAATCTACTAAACCAACAACAAAAATAATCCATTCATTGTTCCTCGACATTTATGAAAGACACATTGCGTTTCGATCAAATCTGAAAAAAATATTTTCAAAACATTCTTCTTCAATAACATCATTTAACATCAACGCAAATTCGGAGAAAGACTTACAGTGACTGGACTGTTCCTTAAAAAATAAATAAAAGAATTTCTCAACCGTAAATCATACCTCAGAATTCCATTAGAATAGAATGGCAATGGTTTTTTACACTATTGTAGTTAGGTCGTTTCTTTCGCTCCATCAGTCACGAAGAGAACTTTGATGACACAACTACTTGTTGCCATATTCATTCACAAAACGTGTTCTTAAAGAATCATTTTCACAAGCCGTTAATAATCTAACCTATCGTCTCCGTAATTTGTTTTCCTTTTAAAAGAAAAGTTAAATGTCCGTTCGTAGTTTTCCTTCTTTATCTTTATTTTCTTCTTTTTTTTCTTATAGTACTTATTTTGAGTGAAATATTTTAGGTGTTCTAATTTATTTTTAAAATGGAAAATGAAAATCAAAGAAGAAGCGTGTATGATTATGCACCTCTGGATAATGTAAGTTGCAGTTCCAATTCATTTTTTAAAAAACTAATGCATACATTTTAATTAAACGAAAAAAATTTTTTTAAAAAGTTTTATTTCTGTTAATATTTCTTTATATAAAAACTATATAACTTCTTTTATCTTACTTTTCGTTTAATAATTCCTTTTTAGTCTTCATATTACTTTTTAACATTTTTTGAATATGTGACACGAACTCGTCTGCATTTATGTATATTTCACACTACTCAAAATTTTATTTGTTTTTCAAAATCTTTCGTGATTGATTATTATGATATAATAAACATCAAAACAACTTACTTAAACTATTTAAAACTAATTTTTTAATTGTCAAAAACTACTATTAATAATTGTTATTGTGAACTATACTGTAAGAATATCCGTGAACTTCAAAAAGGATAAAAAATAATTAAATTTATTTGCAATATTTTAAAACAAAATTTTCTATAATAGCACCAAATTGACGGAACGTTTGTTCATTCTAGAAATTAATTATTTAATTTTTGAGTGCGTGATCGATATATAATTTTAATTCTCACAAAAAATAATGTTGCCTATCCATAATATATTATGAAGATACTAGAAAATAGAGAGAGAGAGAGAGAGAGAGAGAATTCCAAGAAAGTAGAACACAAAATCATAAAAGATCATGAATAATTTTTTTCTTTATAAAAAATAAAATATTTTCATCATTTACAACTCTTCCATTAGATTCCTATGTTTTCTCGAATTTCACCAATATCTCGTCTACTAACAGTTATTCAAATATTTACACATCAATTCTTGATATAATCGTTTGTTAAAATTAGTAAGTTAAATTATTTTAAAGTGCTTTTTTAAGGAAATATGGAATATTTGATGAATGTTTTTATCAAGACATCATATTTTTAGCATTCTTTTTAAGTTTTCGAATTTTTTTTTTTTTTTTCGATTGTGGATGGAATTTTTGTTACAAAAAAAGATAAGAAAACGTGAGGCAAATTTTGGATTTAAACCTAGTCTTTTGTTTTCTCAAATCTATTTTATTAATTGCTTGGATATTTTTCAATGCGATATGATTGATACAGTGAAGGATTTGTTACTTCGAAATGACGAGTATCTTTTACAATCCTTATTTTATCATAAGTATTTAAACGGTGTTAACACCGTCATCATTATTATTATTAAAAACTTAGATGTTTGTTGTGACTCGTGTTTCTTTACATGTTAAAATATTTTATTTTAAAACGTTTTTCTGAATTTCACTTGGTGTGTGTGTGTGTGTCATCAAATTTTCGATCGTTAATTTAACCAACTTCCCATCAAGCTAGAGCTTTGAAATTTTGAGAATCGTTCGTACTCGCCTAACAATGCAATATTTAGACGTTTGCGACAAGTTTTAACTCATATTTTCTTTAATAATGCAGTTTAACCCAAACACTTGGCGCGATTTCAAAAATTGGCACCAAACTTGGCGAT
>BMAW01021644.1:41255-84482 GCA_019974015.1 Nephila pilipes | reverse complement strand
CAGGGTAGCCACATTTGGCAAAATACTGCCAAATAATTCTTGTCGCCAAGGGTAAACCTTTTCTGAATTCTGGTTCCCATTTTTTTTAATAAAATGACTTACAAACTTTCAAATGCATGTTTTGATTTTATGAGTATTATGAATTTCTTAATATGCTCACAAATGTATCTTTTTAAGTAAATTTTAAAGTTAAAAATAACTAACAGTTTTAACTAATATTTCAATAATTTTCTTTAATATACTTTGCTACCATATAAAAACGTTATTTTTAAAAACGTTGGTTTTTATATCGAATTATTTAATGTCTCATGTCTTATTCGGTCAATCAAATTCATTTTGGAGTATTTATATAAGCACATTTTTATCTATTTAAATTATATTTTTAAATATGTGTTATCCATATAAAAAACATGAAACTGTTATGGTTTATCTATCAGAAAGAGAATATATTGTACTCATCAGACTGAAGATTTAATCCAAAGTTAATCCCTGTTGTGCTCCTGATTCAACGAAACGTGACGTTTTTAGTTGTTCTTATTTCGACT
Source organism: Nephila pilipes (assembly GCA_019974015.1). Classification (NCBI taxonomy): domain Eukaryota; kingdom Metazoa; phylum Arthropoda; class Arachnida; order Araneae; family Nephilidae; genus Nephila; species Nephila pilipes. The sequence continues at coordinate 83,937 of BMAW01021644.1, read as the reverse complement.
TTAAAGTTCAGTTAGCAAAAAGAATCTCAAAAACAGAGATATGTTGATTAAGCAGCGCCTAGATAGTAATGACCTGAAAAATAGATAAAAATAGTTAACAAAAGGCCGAAAAGCTTTAAAAAATAATTATTTAAAAGTAACATTATATGAAATACAATTAATTAATTGATGATAATAATCTTAATAAAATTACCCGGTCAAGTCTGGGATTTGCCGGAATTTCAGTAAATTAAGTACATACATACAAAAGTTATGCCTATTTTTTCTCATTGGAGTTAATTTTTATTTATAACATGTGTTCTTTATTAGTTGAATAATTTTCAAATATTACGGAATAAAAGCTATACTTTTTTTTAAAATTAATATTAAATAAAAATTTACATATTTAATGAAGAGCAAATAATCTTACTTTCAATCGATACACGGGGTATAAGATAGCATTTTAATAATTCCGGGACTACTTTAAAGGCAAAAAATAAATTTTTAGTATGTCATTTATAGTAATAAAATTTAAGTTTATTTTGCGTATTACAATTTTTAAATTTTTCATAAGCGCTATTTGTATTATTATTATTTTAATTCTTATAATTTTATCAATTTGTTCATAACTAAAGATCTATGTATTTTAGAATGGAAAGGAAAGACTTACATACAAAAAAAATGGTTTTCATTAATATTAAAATGCCTTGTGTACTATTAAAAAAAAACAAATCTTATTTTGGAAATCAGAACAACAAATTTTGTATAAATTATTTCGTTTTGTGTAATCCTCAGGTACGACGATTATTTTGGGGGGGGGTAGGGTCAGTATTTTTCCTTAACATTGCATTGGATATAAATACTCATGCAAATGTTTTTGAATATAAATGGAAAAAAATGAACCATGCTTAGTTCTTATATGAAGGATTCATTAAATCTATTTAAAAAATTTTTTTTAATAAAAATAGATTCCGTAAATCTAGTTTTAAAAACTTTATTAGAAGCTGTTAGAAGAAAAAGAAAAGAGGGAAAAAAATAATGTCAACAGTACTAACAAAAAAAACCAAACATCGTAGTAAAGTGGCCCACAAGTTAGTGAAAGGAAACTGTTCATGAAAGCCCATTACAAGCGTAGGTTAGATAATCGATAATCTACAGAAGATATAACAAATAAACTTGTTTACAATCTCGCCCCCTTGAAATTTCGAAGTTTTTAAAAATTACGCCAGTTTTCACTTTAATAGAAAATAGTACATGTAAATATCTTTTCAACATTATAATATAGGAGACAAAGTATGAAACTTATTTTACATAGGAAAAGAAGACTTGATTTAAACAGAAATGAATAGCATAATAAAATTACCAGCTCTTCATACGACATTGATGTTAGAACGTAAGAGTAATATTAAAGTATTTTTATCTGAAACGAAGGGATGAACTAGGTTCCTGTTTTTCTATTCATTCAATTTAATAATTCATTTTTCAATTGAAGACAACCTTAGAAGATAATAGCATTATCTGGCACTTAGTAACGTACCCGGAATGAAATCATATTGTTCTGATTGATTGATTAATTGTTTATTAACAGCATTCTTGTTGGCAATAGACCTCGTAATTTTGAGCCTTGTTTAAATGACGAAGACGACACAGGAACTGGGATACCATTCTTCAAATTTCCACAAAGGAGGACTTGGAGCCTCGAACGATTTAACGTTCATCATCAATGCTACGCGGCGGGTCTATAGTGGAATAATGAATAGAACCCACAACTGGACTGAGGAGTTTCATGCATATATTTCTTTATTTATAACTCACTGTGTTATTTTTTCATCTTGAAGCTCTAGTTGTTTTTAGTAATCTATCAATAATTATATTAAAGTAAAATATATTTTCAATCAAAAACTGTAGCGTACAGAACCATTTTATCAATGTATACGGGATACTGCGCTAAACGTCATGAAATATTATAAATTTTGTAGATTCCCAACAGTTAAAATCTGCTTTGACTATACTCACGTTAGGTTAGACTCGTAACTTTGATTAGAAGCTTCCAGAGTTTTCTATTATGTACCCGTAATACATCCTCGTAACTTCGTTACCATATGCATATGAGAGTGATTCAAAAAGTACATATTTTTGATAATAGTTGATGGGACTGAGCCAAGTTTGTGTTATCATTGTATGCTACTTTTCTGTTAAAAGACATAAAAAAAAAATCTGACACCTATTCATAGGTTACTTTTGACTGCAGCTGTCTCAAGTTGCCATCGACATTTTTTGCCGGATTGTCTCTGTTGAGGAGACCTGAATACGTAACTATGCAATAAAAACCAAGAAACTATCATAATAATAGATTGTTTTCTGTGAATCTGTTCCAAAGAAAGCGAATACTGCATCATCGGCAAGAAAAGTTATCAATCGACGTTTTTTGGGGATGCGAAGGGCGTCATATTCATGGATTTCTTTGAAAGTAGAAAAACGATCAATTCCTAATATCTTATTTCCCATTCTGGACATGAATACTTTTTGTATCTTCCTCAAATATATAGACGCTTCTTAAATACGAGGTGTGTTCAAATCTTACTCAATCTACATTAAAAACAACTCGTATTGAAATCCTACAATATTTTTGTAATCCCCTTTAAAATAGTCTTCTTGAGCTGCCATTTATTTTACCCAAAGATTCTGTCCCTATCGGCAACTTTGCTGGAACGCTCCTTTTGACATGGCGTGCAAGGACTGCATTCTGTAGCATTCGTGTGAATATTATTCCGACTAACTCATGTCAATTTTTCTATTAACTACCACTACCCAAGTGAATTTCGCTATATTGCAATAGCTAAAAGCTGGATCTGTGCAGATGGCTCAAACATCGAATGAAGTACCGTGAACATTATCTGACAATGACTGGATCAGCAATACGGGACGAAAACAAGAACCAATACCAAAGCAAATTAGAAAACAAACTGCAGTTTCTTCTAAATCAGGGGTAATAATATGTAAACGAAGGCAAAAAAAAAAAAGGAGACAATAGCACTAATTACGGGTTTTCAAAAGGTCATCGGACAATTACACTAATTACGTATGCAGAAAAGAAGAGGACCACCCCAAGTTTGTTTGTCTTGTATGTTTGGAAATATTAAGCAACGGTTCAATGAAGACTGCTTTCCTCACATGGCATGTTACTACCAAACATCCCGAACATGAAAATAAAGATACTACGTTTTTTTCGACGATCGCGATTTCAGATTTCTGTGAACGTGAAGACATATTTTGAATCTATCAAAATTACTTCTGTCAAAGCTAGCGAGATCTATTATTACATTAGATATATTATGAGGTAAGATAAAAAATTAAAAAAAAAAAACACCATTGGGGAAAAATTAATTTCACTCTTCATCAAAGACGCTGTCAGATGCATTTTGGAGAGCAAAGGGCTCAGAAAAAGAGATCAATACTTCTGTCAAATAAAACGGAGTCTTGGGGAATAAAGGACGGGTGATACGATGATAGCGCAGTCAATAAGTCACGTCAAAGGTTGTGAGGTTTTTTTCTATTCAAGTCTACGAAACTACCAATATTGCACAACATTCTGTACTATTGGTAATTGCTGCTCTTTCGAGTTAGAATTCGGAGAAAATCTCCTTGTATGTCACCGCTTGTAATCTAGTAAATCTGTTAAAGATATAATCAAAGAAATTGATCATTATTTCATTGAAAAAGGATTTCTACGGTATTGCGTTGAACACAATACCGTAGAACACAATACACAGAAGAAAACTTCATAAAAAATTGCTACTTAGGCCTTCATACACGCGTGGCTCTAGTCGTGCCCAAAATGAAATGGACTAACCCCTGTATTAGCCGATACATCCTTATATTGCAACCTTTGCCTGCAAATTTGAGAAACGTTCTGGATAAAGCGTTTAATGCTGTGAAATTTATCAAGGTGAATCCTACTTATTCCAGATTGCTTAAAGTCTTAACACTTTGCGTTCTCTCACTAAAATTAGGTTATTATCTCTAGGGAAAATCCTGAAGCGAGTGCTCAAACTTCGACAGGAACTAGCTCTTTTTTTCGAAGGAACATTTTTCTTAAAGAATTTGGATCCAGAATTCGTGATTGTGAATGGCTTCAAAGCCTAGTTATTATACCTCAGTGATAGTTTCTACCAAATTAACAAATTCAAGCTTTCATACTCAAAAATACTTGTAAAAATTTTCCATTTGTCATCAAAATTGAATTCATGAAAAACAAATTGAATTTTGACCGAGATGCATAAAGAAAGGACAGCCTGAAGTGTTTGAAACACTTCACAATTTCTGGTCACATGTCAAACTAATTCAATTGTTAGTAATAAGATAATTGAGCTCTTGGAAAGATTAAAATTTTCATACAAAATTCTTATGAAACTAAAAACGTTACGGCCGGGAATGCATGATGGAAGGATATCTAATCTTGTCAGAGAAGAATGTTTTGAATCGGTTTCATTGTTGATTTTTGAAAAGGAGTACTGCTAGAACTCACATCAGATATCACTCAGAAGAACATCTTCATCGCGGATTGGTGATCCTGGTGAGTTGGCGGGCTCACTGTGGTGATGAATACACTAAGCTCTCTAAAAAGGCCTTCATGTTTTTACTGCCATTTACTAGCACGGAGATAGTTGGAAAAAAAACGATTTCATCGCTTACATACATAAAAAATATATAGAGAAAATTAATCTGTTTCAGGTTTGAGATCGTATTTATCCTCTTTTAAGCCTAATTTTTCTAAACTTTGTTCATTGTTTGATTTTCTATTCTTCATTTTGTGAAAACCAAAATTTGACTGTGTACACTTCGACACTTTCTCTCATCTGCGGCCTGTTGGCGTCTGACAGCTTCTGCAGCCAAGAAAAAATTCACACATGTGCATTAGGATTGCCTTACATACGTGATCCAAGCCATACCTCCTTAGATTTGTTTGTTAACGCATTCAAAGTTATGATCCGTTATTTTTTGAAAACACCTTTTAACTTGCAAGAAGATTAGATTGAGTTGCTCCGTGTATTATGGTTCAGCTTATGGACTTAATTTTAGCTATTACTGACTATATACGAGACTTTATCAATAAGTAATGCCTTCGTGTCCATAACTATTTTTTTGGTACCCGATTTTCACAATTATTGTTGTCCCCGAAAGCTACATTTATCCTCTATGTAATGCACTACTCCCTTTTTGAGATAGCTCCCACATCTTTCCCTACAATTTCGCCATGCATGACAAGTGGAGAAATTTATTGGATTAAAGTTCCGGTGGTTGTTATCAACACCAAACTTTAGTGGAAACTTTAGCCTCGTCATCACGAAGAAATGAGTACCTTTAAAGTGTTCGTTCATCCTTGGGAAGAGGTGAAAGTCGCAAGATGCAATGTCGATTCGATTCTTCAACTTCATCTTCATGAAGCTTCTTAAGTTCTCAGGACACCAACGACACCGGGGAACGAAGGAAACAAATACATTATGATACATGTAGCTTTCAATTACAACAAGAATTTTTAAAATCGGGTGGCAAAAATGGTATAACAATAGAGGCATAACTTTTCATTCCAGCCATGTATATAAAATATTAGTAACAATATAAGAGTAATAAACATCTTGTTGTAAAGTTTATTGAAAATATCATCGGTAACAATTCATCTAAATACCTATATTAAACAGAAAATGGTTATTTCATCACAGAACATAGATTATCGATTGCATAAAATGAAAAAAATCAATCAGACATGCAAAGATGATGTATTTAACTGTGTTAGCCTCATTGGTTGATTAAGGACTCTTAACTGACGGGCTCGAGTACCAAAGTTGCAAAGACAATCTTGTAATGTAGCTTAAGTACATTAAATCTATGGGAAATCAAAGTCCTCGTGTTGACGAGGCGTGTAAGAGGAAAGTAGCCTACACAGGTGTCATCTTCGTCACTTGACCATCACTCAAGATTACGAGATCCATCTCAATAGCCTGAATGTTACTTCCAATGCGACGTTAATTCAGATCAAGCAATCATATCCAAGCTCGAAAAAAAAACATATGAGATGAAAAATCGTTCTGTGGGGTTATAGTCTTTGAGGCTTCATACGAGCGTGGTTCAAAAAGTGCTTGTATTTGAAGACAGATGGCATCATTAAGGTGAATTGTTGTTACTATTGAGTGCTGCCATCTGTTAAACAGACATGAAACAAATATGACATTTATTCATAAGTTAGTTTAGATTTGGTAGTCATTTGCTGTCAAATCAAACTTTGATTGCTGCATCGTCGAGTTGTCGACGTCATTTTTAGTCGAGTTGTCAACGTCGGTGAGACATGGATTCATCATTTTGCACCGGAAATCAAGCAAAATCTAAACATTGGGTTGCTTCCGGTGATTTTTTTCAAAAAAGGGTGAAGATGGTCTCCTTGGCTTCATAATTTGCTTTAATTTTAATATGTCAACAGAATTTTATAGCTTGTTGTGATATTTTATCGTTTGCTTGTATTTTGATATTACATTTTTCAATAATTTTATTTTTATTGCATAATCATTAGCTTTCACTCTTTTTTTTTTATTAAAGTTTGTACTGTTTATGAATTTAAAGGCTTGTGCGTTTTGAGCGCAGCAGTGAGATATATATGGCAAGGGATTCCAGGAAATAGTCAACTCATTTCAGAAATTTTAAATCAGTCATTCAAGACAAAGTTATTTTCTAAGGGTAATGGTACTACCATATCTATAAAGCTAACAGAAATCTTTTTAGACTTCATATATTACATTCCTATTGAGTTTCTCTATATTCTTAAGCGAAAGCTGTTAAAAATTAACATTCAAACTAATGGTTAATGAAAATTGTGAAGTAAAATTGTATGCTGAATTGTGTCGTTTTATTTCTTTGAATTAATTTTCTATAACTTTCAACCTAAATCCATCTACATACAAATTACATTTCCAATGTATACAATATTATTTTAAAATTTGTTTTTTAATACCAAAAATCTAGAATTATCTCAACATGAGTGTAAGCATTATGATTACAGAATATCTTGCTTGGCCTATCACTTTAAATCCTGTTTTTAATGTAACGTTAAAAAAATATTTATTTACCAAGATCTATTTTATTATTATTTCTAAGACTTACACATAAATAGAAATAGTGTCTAGTACAATTCAATGGGAATATCGTCCTGAGAAAAAATAAGTAATTTAATTTTATAAAAAGAATGGTGGAAAATTATGTAAATACGTTACATTTTAAAGAAAAAATTTGGACCAATTTAAAAAAATTTGGACCAATTTAAAAAAAAAAAAAAAAAAAGATTTCTCAGAATTCGTACAATGAAGTTTACATTGTACAAACATGTAAAAAAATCAAATTTAAAAAAATATTTCTTTAAAATAAGAAAATAATACTATTGACTACTTGAATGAAATTTTTTTAAATTTATCCCATTTAAAATCATGATTAAAAAGTAAAATGCAAATAATAATGGTAAATATTCGTGTATTAACTATTCGCATTTCAAAATTTAATTTATACCAACATAAACTTTTGAAACCACTCAATAGAATTTCATGGAGACAAGATATTTAACTGTGTAACTATAACAAATAAGTTGAAAAAAACTATAATTTTTATTTTAAGTTAGATTCCTGAGCTATGAGACATTCAAAAAACAAGAATAATGTGACTGCTTCCTGGTTGAACAATCCACCTTCCCTGGATATTCTCCAAGAACTGTCCATTAGAACGAATCGAGTGACCCTCATCTTGACCATTGGTGTAACACACTGAGTTGTTTAGTCATTCCCAAGACTCGCCTTTGCCCACTTAATGCGCAGATTTACTGCGCAATTACGTCATCGCAGAGCATTGCAGGAAAGGCAAGCACATCATCGAGGTGTGTTGATTTTGCTGATCTCCCTCATGTTTCGAGATTCTATTATAAAGCCCTTGGATGTTTTGCAACAGAGTAACGCCTTGCACTCATATACCAGACACTGAGAGCCAAGATTCTGAACCGGTAATTTTTTAAAAATTCTTTTAAAATTTGGTTGATGATAATTAGAATGTAAACAATAAAAGGAGGATATGAATATTGATACCATACCAGCGTGGTCTAATAGGCGCCAGATATGGATTTCAGACACTTCTTTTGGCTAAGTGTTATTCTTTTTCAGGACGAAATGGTCGATAGTTTTTTGTGAGATTGCCAATAGTTTAGTTTATTATAGGCAACAAACAAAAGATAATAAGTCTCGTCAGTGATATTGATTAATTATGGCTAGAGTTTCGAAGAAATAAAATTAATAACTCACTAAATGCATTTCAACAATTATTTGACTGAATAAATAATTCTATTCTTTTGTTCGAAAGTTTTAAAACGATATTTTTGCTTAACGAAATAATTAAAAGACTTTTAATATTATTTTGAAATTAATATTTCGGCAAATTTAATTTAACTTTCTTTTCGTCATCATTATTCTTTTTAAATAGATAATAAATAAGTATAATTTTTAAGTATAATATCATTGAAAGCTTTTGAGAGATTTCTGCTAAATAATTTGAAAATTTTATAACTTAAAATTTATTACAGCATTAAAAATAAATTTATAATTTTTTACATGAAATGCAGAGTAATCAAATTTTCACTTTTTAAAAGGCTTTCTTAAATTTCTTTTTGACTTAAAGATAATAATTTTTAAGAACAATAGAGAAAGTTTCAATACCTTTCTAGTGTGTCGGATCCAAATAATTAATTTCTTTATTTCATTATATTTGTCAACTAAAATAATACTGATACTGTTCAACCAATAAAGTATTTCTCATAAGTTAATATAGAATCTGATTTCTAGTATGAATATTACAATTAATTTAGAATTTCAATGTAATTATTATCGTTTGGTCTATTTTAACAAGGTATATCATTATACTTTGTGTAATACATTTCTTTTAATATTCCATTCGAATTCCGTAACCGGAATTAAATACTTCGTCGTTATTTAATTCATTTATTGTAAATTAGTTTTGTATAAATGTTGTATTCACATTACTTATGCATGTAATATTCACACGGTTTCTCTAATTTTCTTACGAATGAAGAACTTTTCAAAATATAAAAGATAAATATCGTAGATTTCTAACGATTAGAATAAGAATTATTGGTAAGGCGATTAATGAAGTATTATTTATTTATTTATTGTTTCATCTGATTCATAGTCTAATTTAACATCCCCTAACACTTGCAATTAAACTTTTATTTTACATATATTATATAAATTTTTAAACATCGAATAAACCTCCTATTCCTCATTTCATGTAGTAAAAATCTTATTATAACAATATTTGCCAATTTTGTATATACTTTGTACAGCATTTTGCTTGGTTAACATTGAATTTTGATAATTTGCGAATTTTTATTAAATTTCCCACAAGCATTCCTTACAATTTGGTTCTATGTTAGTGTAACGAAGTAGCATCGTTATTTATATTAAGGAATACAATTTCTCAATAAATAGCAGTTCCAAAAATATTTGAATAATTTATTCGGTCATGAATAAATAATATCAGAATAATTTAATAAAGTGGAGCATTCGCCTAATCGCGTCCTTAAACAGAGATTGTCATTGAGAACTTACTTATCTTCATAACAGCAAATTGTAGGGTTGAGTAAACTGGGTCTGATTTCAATAGATTTCTAACAACAAAATCCCAGCCAGATTTTCACTCTTAGATGATTTTCTCACATATACTCGCACCTATTGTGCTCATCAATGTCGCTGCTTCCTCTATCTCCTATAAATCTCTAATCTCTCAAATACCTCCAATCTCTTTTGTATCGCCAATCTCTATACTTCCTTCTCTTAACTTCTTATGTAATAATGCTAATTTATTTAATTCCCGGTTCTTTCATATGGCGAGATTCTCAATTCAAATAAAGTAATAAAAGTTAACCTCTATAGATTAAATAAAAGAGAAAATGCACGTGATAGTTGGTTTCTACAGCTTTCTTTTAAAATACAATTTATAACCATTGACTGTATCCATTCTTAATTACTCGAAGACAGTGCGTAGTGAATTAATACTTCCAATAATTAAAAGTACCATTAATTAAGTTTATTCTGAAAGTTACATGAATACTGGGAGAATTGATTTTGCTGGTTCTAAAATCATACTTCGCAGTTTTATCTTTCATATGTACTTTGAACTAATTTTATAGTGAACTAACCTCTTTAATGTAAATTGAATAATCATGCTATTTTGAGTTTAAAGAAACCACTTATTAATATAAAAATAGTATGGACTTCGGTAGCTTACTAGCAAGAAAGAGTTTCGAATTCCGGCAAAAATTCTTCGTGTGCTGAAATGTGGAAGTTTGAGGACGGGATGTTAAATTAGGTGTAATCATATTACAAGAAACTACAACCAATTGCTGTTGCGTAACTCGGGTGTGAGTATGAGTGATTGTTTATTAACGTCGCACTGAGAGGCAACATGATAATTATTGGCAGAATGCCTCAGGGGACCGAGTCTTCCCAAAGGGTTTAGATCTACGAATCGGCCCCCGGGATACAATCACCCCCGCACTCAATATTTATTGGCAAAAATATTTTTGTAATGATTTTTTACAGCAATATAGAGTAAGATATGGCAGTACATGCAAGAACAAAGAACAAAAGGTAATGCATAATTCTGAAATTCAAAAGAAACTAAACGCTAACAATGTATTTATCGAGCGTGATGTCATAGTTCTAATACTTCCAAATTTTCATTTATTTATATTTTCTTTTTTGTTTGAATGCATGTCAATCTGCATTCCATTGAAGTCACGATTTCTTGATAATAACGAATACTGATACTGTGACTCGCGAAGGGCATCGAAATTTTGAACCTTGGTCAAGTGACGAGGACACTTCTCAGGCACCCCTCTCTCCAAACTTTACACCATGTTAACGGACTGACTTGGAACCTCGATAGATTTAACGTGTATCAGTCCCTCTACACGGTGCATATCTTTAGTTTCATCAGAGCTCGAACAACAACTCGATGAAAAAAACGCCGGTGCAAATCCGCGATTATGACACTAGGCTACCGCGGCCAATATTCAACTTTAGTATGAGAATAATTAAGTAAATTTAAATGGCATTATAATAAATGGGACACAAATTTTCTTAAGATTCTTTTTTTAATCAAAATTGAGATATAAGAAAAAAATTAGGCATGAGATTAGGCGTGATGTAAGCATAAAAGATTGTATAAAAATATATTGCAAAATACTATTGACAATTTTTATCTAGACTAAGTGACAAAGCGATGTATTGTAAATTTGTGTTATATGTATTATGCCATTCGCCAAAAGTAAGCCAAGAGCTCGTCATAATAAAAGAGCTTGCCTTTTTATCTATTTTATCTAACATATAAAATTAAAAGTCTGGATGTTTGTTTGTCTCTCTGTTTGTTTATTTTTTACCTGTCTGTGTTATTTTTTTTTATTTGTTTGCTTTTCTGTCTGTCAGTCTATCTTTTATACAAATCCACTTCGTTGATCGTATCATCCCAAATGTTTTTTAAGGTGCTCCGCTGATGCATGGAAGAAGTCGTAATCATATTCCTTTTTAAAAAAAATGTTGTTGTTTTTTAAATTTATTTTTGATTATATTTATCACCAACTCTTTCTCTTTTTCACTATTTTTCATCTTCTTCCAAGCAGATGCAGCAATTATTTCTCAAACTTTTTCAACTCAAAATTTTAATAAATGTTTTAGCGCAGTCTGAATTTTTTAAATGAGTTGAAAAGTAACGGAGCTACATCAATTTTTGTTCCAGACCATATCTAATATAAAACCGAATGTTTAACCTTTGGTTTGTTGCTTCTTCATAAAAATCCCCGTCCTTGATCAAATCATCCTAAAACAAAGTTGGAAATGTCTTATTGGCTTAAAAAATACAGAAAAAATATGAATAAGGGATTTTTTTTTTTTTATCTCAAATATATTCAGTAAGCGAGTTTTTGGTTTTTTCCTGTTTTTCCATCTTTTAAGGAGATTACTGTAGAAGATTGCTGATCTGCTAAGCATAGCTTTGGCGTATATTTCGTCACATTCGCACACTCACATACATGACCACACGGTCCATTTTTGCTTCCGATATTTAATTTTCAAAATAAGTTTTGAAAAACAGTTTTAATCAATTTTTTTATACATTTTTAAGATAATTTAAAAATTTATTCGTATGAAGAGCGGGTGCTTCAGGTAATTTATCATAATTTAAGGCTAGTTGTGAAATAGACGCTCGACGTATTCGAGAATGTGTGAGAGAAATTACTTAAAATTTTTATAAATAATTTCCTCGTATTTATTTTTTCATTTTTATTGAATGAATCATTTCAATTATTTAAGCCACTACAGTGATGTTGATAGAAATACCTTATAATAACCCCTCTTCGCTACAAAGGTTTCGAGTGCTCGAGACGCAATTAATGATCGATCAAGAAATAGACAGTCAAATAAATCTGAGTTTATTTTAAGATTTAGAATGATCAAAAATAATTTTTTTGAATAACGAACATTAAGTTTTTATCAAATATCTTCGTAAACGAAAGATTATTGTTGAAAATTCTACTTGTGAGACCACCCTTCATTATTTAACTCTACATCCCTCTCTTTAAGTCTAATTAAATTGTCACTAAATTCAAAACTCGAATTGGATAGACATACACTTTATTACCTATCAAAGAATAGGCAGCGTCACTTTCTGTATAATCCCTCTTAACTCAGTTAATCCTAATTTATTTTCAAATAATAAAGTCTTAGCTTACCAAATCACTCATTCCGATTCAAACAGTTCTCAATTATAGGAGATTCAACTCCGATTATTCTGATCAGGAGTTACTTTCAACTATCAAATATAAAGGATTAATTTCGATGATTAACTCCAATATACAACATCTATCGGCTTGTCGTTATCCTCTGTCTCCTTTCTTTTCCCTTTCAATTATATTTCGCTTACATATCCTTACCTCTATTTGGATTCGATTCACTACTACCTTCATCAAATTTACAAATCGCGTTTCATTTGGTTGGCAAAGGGTTGTAATTGAATGCAATTCAAATTACCAAAAAGTCCCTGAAGTTAGTGACGATAAAATCACGAATATCCAATGCCACATACTTATCTAAAAAACAACATAATTGAATTTTAAGTACGAATAAATACTTATCAACTGGATCCGAATTAAACATCTAATCCCTGAATACCATCTTCATCAAAATCGTGTGCTTTTCAAAATCGCCACTTCCTCTAATCACTTTAATATCTACGACTTATTTATCTTCTAATTTTCGACTCACTACATTTTTCGCACAGTAAAGTTATTTTACATTTGTCACCGTTCTTTCACAAGACGAAGCTCTTACTGGAATATTTCTTTACAGCCTTACTTACATGGATTCCATAGAATGTATCAAAAATGCAAATCATTTTATTCAGCAAATCAAAGTTCATAGTAAAAAAAAAAAAGATATAGATGCAATGTGTGTGTATTAGTGTTTATTTCCTGTTTTACTTGGCAGATCTTAATTATTTATTATTTATGCTTCGGTGCTGTTCTATTCAGATAAACAAAAAGTAATTAACTGAATCATCGCACTTTGCAATGATCTCATTTATTTGAAGTTACTTTTTTTTTTCAAATTTTCAGGGAAAATTCCAGCGTTAAATTTCTCTATCTTTTGGTTTTGTTTTCAGTTTCAAACAATCTTTTAGCTGCTGTTGTTCAAACAATTCAATTCTTTCGAAAGATCTTCGTTTTCTAAATTGATGAAATTTTAAACATTTGAGGATATTATTATTATTTTCAAATGCGAAGTTTGCATGAGCTTGTAAATTCATCAACTGGTTTTTCAAGCAAACCAACAACATCATTAGTGCCTTCTAGTTTAAAATGATTGGCTACAAATCTCAGATAAGTGTTCTATTGTATGAATTTCTTTACTGAACGTTAAAACGCGTCTTTCTGCTATGTTAACACAGGTAAGTCAATTCAGTGCGGATTTATTAATTAGATTATAATCTATTTATAAAAATTACAAGAAAAATCTCTTTCTTTTTCTTTTGGTTCCTGTTCTGAGCTATAGGCAATTATTATTCAATATAAGGAGGGATTTGAGACGTTTTGTCTCAAAACAATACTATAATTGAAGTATAAATTTCATTTTTCTTTAATTAGTAAGTAAATAAAATTTCAACGAAAACTCGTTGTTTAAACAATCGATAGCCCACCCGATTTGACCATTTATTATCCTCATTTTCTCACAGTATTCGGTTTAATATTATGTTTCTAAAGATCAGCGACTAATAAAAATGATGTAAGTAATTGATTAAATTATTTTTACTAAGCAAATAATATAGATGTATATTTATTAGAGTACAATATAATTAGTATATGATATTCTAATAATAATTGTGGGCAAAAAAAATGCTTTAATATATGTACTGTATATTTCCGATTATTAACAGTTCCATGTTCTAGTATGTGTGTGTATGTGTTTTTTTTTAAGAATCTATCAAAATTTCAAATTCTATACGCAAGCTGAAATGAAAAAAATAAATACATAAATATCCTGTAGCCTTCAAACATGTCGTTAAGAGGATGAAAATGTTGCCAAGCTGGTACAATCAAATAACAAATAAGACTCCACACTCCAGCGAGGAGATATATATATAACTCTGATAACTCTATCTGAAGATAGCTCATGTTACAATTCAGTTGTTGTCTTGCGTACGATATGACAACTCCTAAAACAACTCATTTTCATTAAAAAAAAAAAGATCATTTGGAATTATTTTCTTCATTAAGTTGTAAAACTAAAGAAATAAGGGCGTGCTTTATTTGGTGATTTATCGCTTGTGTGTGACTAATAAAAAAGTACTGACATTTTTTAGGTACTAGTGGATCCATGTACATACCCGACCTCGTCATTAAGCTTAGAAAGAGTTCCGAAAGATTATAGGCTTATATACTAAAATGTATGATTTATTTACTATATAAGATATTGCATTATATTATTTTTTTATGTAGTTTGACGCAAATATATATATGTCCAAAATAACACTGATTTTAAAATTATTATTCTTAATCGTAAAATTACTTTGTAATAAAATGCTATTTCAAGAAATATGATTTTAAGTACTAAAATCTCAATTACTTTCTCGTATTAAAAAGAAGGAAAAAAGATAACAAAGAATCATTCGGAAAAAAAACTAGACAGTACAATAGATATTTGAGAACTGAACGGATGACATTAGAAATCAGCAATAAATTTTAAAGAGAATTGTTAGAAATTGTCCATAAATGTCTCTTGAATTAGATATTAAACATAACTATATTGACCTTGGTTGTTCGCATATTTTATTAGCTCCAGATCGTGACATATAAGCCTAGAATTTGAACGCATCCATTTCACTGTAGAAAAAAATCTGTCGCAGAAAAGCACACACGTTTCAGCATATCACGCATTACAGAGCGCTAAATGAAGCTTGTTTAATGCATTTCTCATGTCAACAGGTGGTATGACCTTGAAGTTGAGTCATCAAGAATCGTAGAATGAAAGTTATGATCTTTTTTTCTGGCCGTCTGCATTGTATACATTATTAATAAAGGACGGATTTTGAACTAGTAAAGCATTTCCCCCTCTTTTATATCTTAATGGATTGTTTCATTTAGAAATAAATGAAAGAAATTTTTTTCCAAGGTTTTTCAGCAATTATTTTCTTCTTTCATGCAAGTAAAAAAATATATAATCCGAAATACACATTTCGATGATTTAATATTTACTTATCGATATTTTTTAAGAATAAATTTTTTTTTTCAATGGCTGTCAAAATATTTCTAGATTTAAGTTTTTCTTTGAATTTTTGATAGTAATTAGGTGAACGATAAATTTTGGGTTTCGTCACGAAATAATTTCAACATTTTTTTTAAATATTCAATACTGCATTATAAGAAAAATAAGCCATTAACCGTGCTAAAATAGTAATGAAACATTTGCGATAAATTTTGTATTTTCTCATGAAGTAATTTGAATACATTTCCTTTTCATTTCAAAAATGCGATAGAATAAAAAAAAAGGCAATTAAGCATACTGGAAATATAATGATAATGAAAATATAAAGATAACATTTTTTAATGAAATTTGAAGCATATTCTAAATACGTATTAAAAAATTCTGAACTTACATTTACAAGAAATGTTCAACACTTACTTTGTGCCTATTCTTAAAAACACATTTCTAGGTATTGGTAGTTAATTTTTTTTTTTTTTTTTTTTTTTTTTCTTCGAATGATTTAGCAACTTTCAGATGATCTATTGTTTGGCGAATATTTTCATAACTTTACATAATTCACGAGATCTAACAACTTATAAAATCTATCAGAGAATACGGTTTCCGGAATATGATGCGAGTATTTCCTGCAATTGCTCCTACAGCATTGAATTCTAATCCCACCTTATCCGGTATACACGCCAGAATACTTCCACGATTATTCCACTGACACCCCCCCCCTTATAAGTGCAAGCTTAATAGTGTTCTATTCAATTCTCTGTCGGTTTTAAATGATTTGGTTATGTCTATTCACTCCCCCTTCGAAGCTTTAATTTGCATCACGTTCCATTTGATTGGGAAGAAGCTGAGAACTTTATCCGGGAACCCACTTTCCTTTAAATTTTATATATTTCTTTTATAGTTAAATTTAAATAAAGTATTTTAAATCACTTTTCTATTAATAATTTTTATCTGTCTATTTTATAGTTTGATATATGCCTTATTTCTCACTGGTTCAGTTGTGATTTTTTACATATTGTTTTAATTTTAATTATTGAAATAATTTCCTGGTTCATTTGTGATGTAAATTTCAAACTATATATATATATATATATATATATAAAATTTATTCTCAAAATAAAATTATTAAGGCAAGAAGCTAAAAAAATACTTTTTTGAATCATGGCTATTCTTTCTTTACAAATAAAAAATACACAGTTTTTTTTTTTTTTCCTTCTCTTTTTAAAAACTGATTACGATAGAGTTTCAGCCATGTTCATATTTTGAACACATAATATGTATGTCCTGTTCACATCTTTTTTTTTTTTTTTTTTTTCCCTTGGCGATAAGAATTCTTACGCGAAATTTCGGAACTGTATGCCATGATGAAATACTACAACAATCAGCAACAAAAAAAAATTACAATTACAAAATTTATTTCTCTGTAGATATTGGTATATTATTTCAAATCGTATGCCATTAGGAATCAAGAAATGACTGAAAATGAATAAAATTATTCCGAATTTTAAGACAATTGTGATCCAGTAATTTTTTGCTAGTAGATTTTCGAACTACTTTTTAATTTGGCTTCCTTCTTGGAATGCTTTGGGGTCAAGTGATTTTATATTGATTTGCCATTATTACAGCCAACAAAGGAGGTTTGTAACAAATCACGTAATATAATAAATTAAAATAAAATTAACTTTATTTAATGCGTTGTAAAGAAAAAGAGTCCCTTTGATGGCTGTGTGAATCTGTTTCTTCGTAACGCATTACATAGAACAAGTGTTATGCATTGCTGTCTTAATCTTCCATACCTCGTTTTAGCTCGTGATACAAAAATGTTAAAAAAAATATTTTTTGTTCAATTATTAACATCAAATATTTGATTTAAAAGGGGGCTTTTATTGCTTTATAAATTAGTGTAATTTGTCTCTGATATTTTTAAAGAAATATGATTTGAAAAACTTGGTCGATTTTTTAATGTCCTTTATAATAAATCTATTAGTATGGTTTTGTGATGTATAATAAAACAATTAATGATTTGAACTGTTGTTATAAATAAAAATTCCTTTTTAATCAAATTAATAATCATCTGTAGAATTCTCCAATATTTTGAAATTATTAATACTATTTTATTTATTTTCATTATTATTATTATTTTATTTTGTAAACGAATTGTAAAGAGAAAACTCGTCAATTAAATTCATTTTCATATTCATATGTCATAACCTGTTTGAAGTTATTTAGCTAAAATTTTGAAAATTCATACTGAAGACTGTTGAACATATATTACTTTAATATAGAGTAAAACATGATAAATAAAGATAAAAATACCGAATTTCCTAAGACGACTTATTTGATAAAAGGTATTTATAGTTTATATGAGAAGAAGAGTATAAACTCTTACAATTAAATGTGTTATTTTAATAACATAAAAACTTTAAATGATCAGCAAAATATTAAAAACGATAAATGAGTTTGAAATGAGCCATGAAGTGCTCCATGAAGCCCTACAAATTGTTACAACGTATTCAGTTTTTTAAGTTAGTTTTATTACTACGTCTGATTACTTGATGAAAATATTTTATATGTATAATCTTAACAGAAAAATTTAATATTAAAGGTAAAGGTGGGCGAAGTAGAGCAATGATGAAAAGGTCCAGATGTACGACATTTGGTATGCTGATACTGTGGGTGATAATGGTGTGCACCTGGAAAAGAATTTTTTGAAAGTTGAATTTGAAATTATTGTTGGAATGTTTTGCGGCATAACTCCCTAATAAAATGTAGCAGGATAACGATTCTTGCACCAACTGAGAAATCCAAGTTTTATTTTTAAACAACTGACTTTGTTTCGAGAGTGAAAACGTATTTGCTGATTTTGGAGCAGTTTTTGAAAACAGCGCTGAAAAGAGTAGATTTCTAATTTATTGTTCAATCCAGAAATCTATCGATACAAACGACAAGATATTCAAAAGGTGTACAAGTAAATATTGCCGCGAAGGTTACAAGCACCGAGATAGAGCAGAGGTAAAGCGTTCGTATACAGAACCAGAATTCCCGGGTTCAAAAGCCAGTGTCGACAACGTTACAAATTAGCGTTTAAGTTTTGTTTAATTGTTCTCTATACAATAATTTCTAAGACCTTCCAAAATATTCTTTACGTTTCTAAGGCAGTATTTTGGAATGATCTAAAGTAATAGATAAACCCATATGTTCTCAGTCTAAGAGAGAATTCTCAGCCAAATGTAGCTGCTCTTAGTCTGTTAATAAATTACATTTCTCAGATCTCTATTGTGTGTTCATTTCAACCTGCTCCAACATCTACCAGACAATACAAGTGTTAAGTTCTCTTTTAAAAAAAAAACCAGGAAAAGATATTAATGGATTTTATTGAAATTTTTTAGCCACACAATGTGAAAGGACGACTTCTTACTATTTTTATCCCTTCACTAAGGAAGATTACTTCTCTGCTACGCATAGTTCTAGAGTATATTACGCCACATAACGTGATCTACCTTTGCTTCTGATAACTTATCCTTCCTGGAGCTTCTTGAATAGTGTCATAGATTTTAATTTGTTTATTCTTTGTAGTAGAGTTGCAATTCCTTTTTGATTGAATTACCGTAATTAAATAATCTTTCAAAAAATAAATTTCAGTTTTTACAACACGATTTGTGTGCTCAGTTCTGTCTCGGATCTGTTGTTAATAGTGATTGCATTGAAATTAAACCAATTTTATTCCTATTAAATAGTTTTTATTTCTTTAGTCATTGTTAATGCTGTAGTTTCTTTTACCGAGAGAGAGAGAGCTTAAGCCTACCTGAAATAAATTTTCTCAAAATTCCGATGAAAGCAAGCACTAATATTTCAGCAAAGGGGCTGCAATATTGGCTGAAAATTTTCAGGCTCCACCCCCATTGAAACTAAATTTTTGTATTTGCTTTTTTATCATTTAAATCATTCTTTCCTCGAAAGCTAATCTGCAATTCGCTGAAATTCGCTTAGAAAATGATTAAAAAATTGACCTTCATTTAAAAATTTATTTTAAATTTTTGAATATGTTTTCTTGCATTGGGTTAGACGTTAACTTTCATCTTAAAAATTTAATGCTTACTAGATGTATTGTTGAGTTTTATTTTAAAATATATTAAAAATTCACCTGTGAGAAGAAAGAATACTGCAACTAGTTTTGAATTAAAAAAAAAGAATTTATCAATATTGAATAAAATGTTATTCGACCGAAATTCTTAGTATCTTAATATAATTGTATTCTAAGCTTTTGGTATAAAAGGAAATTTTTAGTAAAAAAAAATATCGTGAAAGACTGAAAGTTTTTAATTTATTTCAGAGGAAACTATTATGCAGAGGTTGCAAAAGTATTTGGTAAGAACGAATCTTCTACTGTCATTTATGCTTATAAATATTGTATACTGATGCTTATGCTACATTTGCTCTACCTTATAATTTACTTATTAATAAGGTGTCAGAGTGCTTGTTTCCTCTGACCAAAGCCAGTAAAGAACTGCTTTAGCAATTGTTTTTCAGGCAGCTAAGTTATGTTTTCTCACTTTATTTGTTCTTGCCATGACATTCTCATTCAAAATTTCACCAAAGTATTCAGATTTAAAACTTCGCCAAAGTAATTGCAATCAAAATATTACCAAGGTATTTGCATTCAAAATTTCTTCGATTTTCGCATTCAAAATTTAAAAACGAACTTCGTCATTAAGGTAATGTTATACATATTTCTCTCTCTTGCAGAAGTTTAAATAATTTTTTTAACCTTAAGTCGTGGCAAAAACCGCGTTACCAGCACGTATTTCGTAAAACTCTTTTTCTTTCCTCTTATCCTATTAGGATAAATACCTTTGAGCTATTATCTTGTATGCCTACAATTTTCATCAAAATATTTTATTCATAATAAAACATGAAATCTATGTATAATACTTGACTAGAAATAGAAATTCTAGTTGTAAAAAATTAGCCAAAAATAAGTGATGATTCCTGTTCAATTTTTTACATCATAACAAAATGCTCGCTTATAAAATATTGCGAGCTTTTCTTTATTTTTACACTTTAATATTGGCTTTTAAAAGTCTTTTCCAGCAATAAAGATAAGATAATAAAATTGGAGATGATAAAGCAATAAAATGGTGGGCATTAACTGATCGTTATATCTGAATTTTTGTTTTGGTTTGCCTTCTCTGTAATAAATCGTGTAGACCATGTGATTACGGTCACGAACTCATGGCTGGCTTTTTTCGTCGAGTGGAGGGGTTCAAGTCCTGATATCTCTAAAAACCCGTCAAATAATGAGCCTCATGTATATTATAACTGGCGAGGCACGATATCATCACGTTTACATGGTATGTAAGAAAGGAATTTGGGTACCAGCTTAGGTGTGGTAGTCGTAACATAACTAGGCTCAAAAATATGAGGTTCGTCGCCAATAGCTTTCATGCTGCTTCTGAGAGCAGCGTTAATAATCAATATATCAATTCTCACGAATAACTCTTTGATTAATGGATCGCAAAATAAATCAGATTCCACATCCCTTAAGACTCAATCAATCAATTAATTAATGAATTTAATCATATTTGTGTTTCAAGTGTGAGAAGTATGGGAAGATATTATTAACATTAGAATTAATCTGAACATAGGGGTCTGGGTAGCCTAGTGGTATGGTCGCAAACTGCTAGCAGGCGTTGCTCTCGTCGAATCGTAGGTTTGATTACTGAAGCCACAAAAGACCCGCCGTGTAGTGGGTCTGATGCACGTTGAATGTGGTCGAGGACTGAAGTCTTCCCGTGGCATGATGTGGAATTTTGGCAAGGTAGGTACCAACTTAGATGTCGTCCTCGTCATTTGATTAGTAAACCTCGAATTGCTTCTCAGTGTGGCATTAATAAAAAAATTAATAATCCTAACATAAGAATTGCATTATAACGTATATTGAATGTAAAATTCGCAAATCAAATTTATATATAACATATTAAATTCAAGTAATATAAATACAACATCAATTGAAAATAGTTGTTAATTGACAAGTTTTTGAAATATATATATTAAAAAATTTCAACTGAGAGAAACGCCAATATTTCCTGCAAACATATTTTCCTCGCTTCATTTCAAAAACATTTCCGTCGTTAAACAGTGATTGTCCGTAAATAAATATTTGAACACCTTAAAATAGACAATTATTAAGCGTATTCGTCTAGTGACCCGCATTGTTTGAACAGTTAACACCCAGTCGTTGACATTAATTATCTTCTTTTGAAGAGAACGTTCCTGTCGGTAAATACAACTTTCAGTGATCACATTTTTGAAGCTTCGCATTATCTATTAAAGAAAATTGCGAGTCAAACAGCTTAATGTCAGGCTTAACATCATTCATTTGCGAAATAAAGAGTGGTCGAAGTAGCCTAATGGTTTTGGTTTCGGATTCGTGTCCGGTGGTTTTCGTTCAGCCGCGGGTTCGATCCTTGACAGCTAAAGACCCGCCGTATAGCCGGGACTGATGCACGTTAAATCTGTCAGGGCTCAAAGTCCTCCCAATGGTGTGGTGTGGATGTTAGGAGATGGTTGCCAGCTCATGTGTCGTCCTCGTCACTTGACCGTGGTTCAAAATTACGAGGTCCGTCGCCAATAGCCCTCATGTTGCTTCTAGTGCGACGTTAATAAAAATTAAACTAAACTAAACTTTACTGAGAAATAAAGTGACCGCCTTAGTAAATGGCCATATTTGCAAGCTTGCGATCAAGCTTGTTTCAATAGAGTCAGGGGTTCGGGTCTTAATTCCAATAAATATCCGTCGTGTAGTGTGGCGGATGCTGATTAAATCTCTTGGGCTCAAAGTATTCACGCTGGCCTGATGTGGAAGTTCAGGTATCAGGCTTCCAGGTCAGGTTTTGTCCTCGTCATATGACCATGGCTTAAAATTACAAGTTCCGTCACCAACAATTTAATATTTCAATTTACCTTTTTGTGTAGTTATAATTGTATAACTTGTTTATATGCTCATATTTTTGTCTAACACTTCATTTTTGCTTACGAGTTTGCACTCTTTTGTGTTGTGCCGTTTAGCCAGTTATGCATCTTATTACTGCAAGAAAATTCCACTGTTAGTTTTTTTAATTCCTGTACATTAGAAACCATTTTTTTACATTCCTGTTCATTCCATTTTTTTTTTTTTTTTTTTTTTTTTCATTCCTGAATATTTTTGCACATGTATATTTTCTGCCCTGTAAATACATTTTAAACTTTATTTACTTTTGATTTCAAAATTATGTTATATCTTACGCTCTTTTGTCAATAAATGCTGGATACGGGGGGAGATTGTCTCCTGAGAGGGACGTGGTTTGTAGCTATAAACCATTTGGGTGAGCTCGGTGCGAAATTGATCCAGACATAACTTGATTTGAATTTGCTAGCATTTGATTGATACGGCAGATATATCATTAGTATCGAATCGCAATTTTTCAGAGTTTTGTTTCAGCAATTATAAATTCGTAATTCTTCCAATATAATCTGTATTTATACATACACAAGTTTTCGTTCACGTTTATAAACTCGTATTGTTATAAAAGTATCAAGAGAGAGTTATCTTCCGTTAGAAACAGCTACTAGTCGAATTCGGAAACATTAGAACAGGAAACAAAGGTATTCTTTGTAATAAATCAAAGACATTCTTGCATTGATACTTCGTTTGATCTCAAATATAAGTAGCTGTTGCATTTAATTTATTGATAAAAATCTATGTGTCTTAACTTAGCTCTTCCAAGCTTTTGTAAATTATATATTATTCGGTATTTTAAATATATATATATATACTTTTTTATTTCATCTTTGAATAAAAGGTAAATTTAAAAGAATTTTTTAACTGCGTTTATTTAATTTTCTTTTAGTCTGAAAGTTTGAGACTAAGAAGATTGCCCGTGGTTGACAAGTGATCATGATCGTGAATTCGCGGCCGGCGTTGCTTTCGTAGTGGGTTCGACCCCTGATGCCACTAAAGACCCGCCGTGTAGCGAGACTGCTGCACGTTAACGCTCCCATTTACCGGCCATTTTGATTTCGTCATCTTAATATTATTTCCATGGAATTTCGACTATTCTCAAATCTTTACTATTTGATCTATTTGAATGCAATAAAGCGCATCTTAAAGAACAAAAAAATAATTTAAGATTTTTGCGGAATTATGTTTTCTCTCCAATTTTCAAAAATATTTTAAAATGTTTTTTAAAGACCGGAAAACTCACAAACGAATTATTAAAATGAGGAAAAAAATATTTTTAAAAATCGGAGGAAGAAAATTCCGCAGAAGCATTCATTACTTTTTACTCTTTCGGATGCACTTTATTGTGATCAAATAGTAAGGATTTGAGAGCGGTTGTCGAAATTCCATAAGATTAACATTAAGCTGACGAAATCAAAATGGCCGGTAGACGGGAGCCTTAAATCTTGTCAAGGTCTCAGTTCCTTCCATTGACAATGTAAGGAAGTTTGAAGAGGGAAGTGCCATCATATATAGGTGTCGTCGTCACGTAAACGAGGCTCAAAATGGCGAGGTCCGTTGCCTATAGACTTCGTATTGCTTTTCAGTGCGGTATTAATAAAAATAATCCATCTTTAGTAAAGAGGGGGGAAAGCGAAAAGTCTAAGCTTTCCTCAATGTTTGATTGAGAAATATATAAAATCTCTCACTCTCCACACACACACACAGACAATACTCCTTAATTTTCCCGATTTCCTTTTAAAACGTTAAAATGTCCCAGACATTTTTTGAGTGGTTTGATCACGGCTTAAATAAGCAACAGACAAATAATTAAATTTTAATTTTATATAAGATTAAGTCTGAAAAAAAACGTGGCTGCGTTATTTTTTAGCCGATTTCAAAAAATCAAATTGCGCTAAAAAAAATAATAAACTCATTAAAATGTGCATCTTGAGAAAAAAAACTGTTGCATTCGAATGGAGAAATGGTGCAAAAAAGAAGGGATTTCGAAACAAAATATCACCAAAAATAAATTTGTAAAAAAAAAAAAAAAAAACTTTTTATAGTGGGAATACAATTACGATTTCTTTCACACATCAGCGGGTCTCCTACAAAAACATTTCGAGTCATGCGTTTTGTATACAGGACTTTAGATTGAATTCATGAACGTCGCATTGAGAAGCAGTGCGAAGATCGTTGATGATGGATTTCCTAATTTTCAATCTCGATCAAATGAAGAGGTCCATACTTGAGCAGGCACCCCCTCTCCAAATTTCCACACCAACAGAAGGACTTGGAACCACGGCCAAATTTTCCGCGTATTCACCCTGCTACACTCCTCGTCTTTAGTGGCATCAGAACTCGAACCCATGACTCGATGAAAACTACGCCAGCCGCGAGTCCGCGACCATGACCACTAGGCTACCGTGGCCACTTGTATCAAGGATAAAGGACAGACAATTAAATTCATAAAACAAACTTTCAAATTCAAACAAAAAAAACAGACTTTCAAATTTAAATACTTGATATTATTTTTGTTAATTGTTTCACATGTTTGCTTTAATAATTTTCATGTTAATAAATGGTACTAAAATAACTGGTTGGAAAATCTGTGTAATTCCAATAACAGAAAAATAATAAAAGATTCTTTAGAATAAAAAGATTGTTTTGAAAAATTAAATGCTGTGTATTCTAAGTTTTTTTTAAAAAAAATCAAAAGAATTTATATCTCTGACAGATCCTTACACACACAAACACTTTTAAAGTCCAATGCGCCCTGAACAAGGAAGTAAATCTCTTTTTTTCAAACAAAACTTTCAAAAAAAAAATCTCTTTTATATCAAATTCTCGACATTTACTGATAAAATTCAATTGCTTATTTTATGCATATCTTTCATTTGTTTCACTCGCCTTTTCCGCTATTTGATATGTTAAACGTTTTTCACCCAGTTTTTTTTTTATTTCCACATAATTTTTTTTTTCTTTCGCCAGAATTATACGAGTAACAAAAAGCGAAAACAATAGGGGGAAGTTAAAAGTCTATATATATATATTTATTTAAATCATTTATTTTCATAACAAAAAAAGGGGGGGATATTCGGTTTATCCTTTTGAAAAATGGCTCATTTTCCTCTGAAAATATTTTAAAATTAATATTTTTTTAAAATTAATATTGTTAATATAATGTACAGTTGTTGCGAGAGATTCCGCCAATCTATCTGCCCCACACAAAGGTTTGCTAACCGCAATCATTGCACCTCGCAATTTTGAGCTACAGAAGATTTATATTTTTGAACCGACGAGGTCAAAACCTGAGCTGGTTCCATACTTCCCACATTAAAGCCAGGTCTAAATAAGTACACTGTGCCCTGACAGATTTAATGTGCTTCAACTCTCCGTGTGTTCAAGTACTGAATGCTCGATTCTTCAGAGCATTCAGTACTCGAACACAAGGCTCGACTGAAACTTCACTAGCTATGATCACTGAGCTACCATAGTCATCAATGCTCTTTTACAAACATCACTATAAGTTTCTATCTCTGTATGTAGAATGCTTCTAGTTGCTGTTCTTGACTCATATGTTTACTAATAGCAGCTATTACGCCTCGTAATTTTGAGTCGCGGTCAAATGACGAGGTCAACATCTAGGTTGGCACAGTGTTCTCCTCATCCACGACATGCTAATGAACTTCCTTCTTTTTAACCATTTCAGGTTTAAAAATCTAATATTTTGAAGAGTAAAAAAATATGAAGTAATTATTTATAAGCTGGCGTTGTCTGAGAAAGAATTATATATGGAAAAGTCTAAATAACTGTCTTTTCAAATAGAGTGATTAATTGATTATCAAAATTGAGTTTAGAAGCAACATATGAGTAATTGGTTACGGAGTTCATAATTAAGAGCCTCGGTCAAGTGACTAGGATGACACTGAGCTGTCCCCCGCTCTTTGAACTTCCACACCGTACCAACGGTAGAACAATAAGTCCGGACAGATTTAACATGCAATGTCCCGCTACATCATCAGTGGCATCAGGATTCGAACCCACATACACACTTGATATAACGCCAGCCATGTATTTGTGACCATGACACTCGGCTGATATGGAATATGTCTTTTGAAATTTTCAAATTAAAGTACTATACTCGGTTTTTTTTTTAGTGGCAGTGGTTTGGAGCGTAATGGACGATGATTTTTAGTCAAATAATGGGTTCGAGTCTTGTTGCTACGAAATACTATTTTGCGAATTAATGGAGATTGTTATTCGTTATGTGCTTGCCTTCTTTAGGTAGGTACGGGAATTATGACCCTCAGTCCCCCCAGAAATCTTTTTCTATCCCGTGGGGTTTACTGTCTGTGATAAACACGGGTGACTCATTCCCAGAATATCCTAGCGATCTTTTTCTATTTTCAATCTTTTTTCTTATCAACAAGTTTTTCAGTTCCTCAAATGTCTAGATCAGAGTTACACCTTGCTTGGCGCAACATAGCTCCTTTAAATTTTCGCGTATGGAAGTTAAAAGAAATATCATAGGATCAAATATATGAGAAAAAGGTATAAAAAAATATTTTAGTTTATAATCTCTAAGATCAGTGGGAAAATGATCCTCAAAGTCCAAACGTGGTATGAAGTTTAGGAAAGAGATGTACCGATTTTAAAATTCTCATCAATTGACTGTGATTCAAAATTTAGAAACTCCTTGTTAACAGGTAATATTAAATCAAACAAATCAACAACAAGGCATTTCTTTATCATATTATTTTCACTCTTTTATTGCAATAATTGATATTTCTAACATGCAAAATACTTGAAGAACTCAAGAGCTTTTTACAAAAACAGTTAGGGATCAAGATTTTGCTCTTAAAATATGTTGTACTATTAAATTCTGACGTTGACGTGATGTGGATGAGAAAAGAGATTTGCTTTTAACCTCATCGTTTTGACCGCGGTTCAGATTTCAACTACGTGTGAATTGACCTCTCAAGGGCTTCCTATTTTTAGGTACGTACAGGCATCAGGATCTCGAGGTACTCTAGAAATATTTTTCTTCCTAATGGGGCTTACTATCTTTGGTAAACACGAGTGACAATTCCCCAGGATTCCCTAGCGATCTTTCTCGATATTTTCGATCCTACCTGTCGACTTTTTTTCTTTGTTTCAAACGTCTAGATCACAGTCCAATTTTGTTTGCGTGACCGCAGTAACCAAGTGCTCATGGTCGCGAACTCGAGGCTGGAGTGGTTTTCGTCGATTCATGAGGTCGAGCCCTTATATCACTAACGACTCTCCGTGTAGCAGAGTTCGCTACCATGAACCTGATCGTGATCGCAACTCCACCATTCTGCGTAGAGTGGAAGTTTGGAAAGGGAGGTACCAGCTCAAGTGTCGCCCTAGCCACTTGACCAAAGTCAATCGCCAATAGACTTCATGTTGCTTCTATGAGATATGATAACAATTACAATCCTCCTTGTTTAGCGCAGCATAGCTACATCTGGCTCTTACACCATTGAACTTCACTCTCACTCAAACTACGCATTAGCTGTGTGAAGTTGATCTTTGAGCTGAGCAGAAATACTCAGAAAGAAGAAATTCAATAAAAAAAAAATTAACTTGGGTAACTCTGTGATCTCGATCACGAGCGCAGCTTGACTAATGCTCTTTCAATCTGTAAAAGCTCAAAATCCCATCTTATTGTGGACAGATGTAAAAGGTGGGGTGCAAACTCTGATACAGACCTCGACATCTTCTCCTAATTCAAAATTATAAGAAATATTGACTGTGTTCAGTAAATCTATGAGGGCCGCGGTAGCCTAGTGGTCAAGGTCGTGGACTAGCGGCCGGCGGTTTTCGTTCAGTCGCGGGTTCGATCCTTGGCAGCCAAAGACCCGCCGTGTAGCCGGGGATGATGCACGTTAAATCTGTTCGGGGCCCAAAGTCCTCCCGTTGGTGTGGTGGGGATGTTAGGAGAGGGGGTTGCCAGCTCAAGTGTCGTCCTCGTCTCTTGACCGTGGTTCAAAATTACGAAGTCCGTCGCCAATAGCCCTCGTGTTGCTTCTAGTGCGACGTTAATAAAAACTAAACAAAAACTCAGTAAATCTATGATTGAGTAAAATTAACCAATGGGGAAATGTTCATAAGCAAACAAAAAATTAACTTTTTGCTGATAGTAAAAACTGATCATGTTAATGAGTTTGTGGTCAATGATGTTTCCACTGAAGGGTTCCGACTGAGGTGTCGGTCTCGTCATCTGACTATTGTTCAAAATTGCAATTCATATTGGTTATAGTTAGTAGATCTCTTTGTCGGATAGAAATAAGCAGAGGATGCGATAAGCAAACGAGTTTTTCTTCTTCACAAGAGATTAAATGCAGGAATAGTAGTCTGTTGTTCAGCATCCTATGCAGCCCAGTCCGTCGAGCCGTGGGTTCGAGTCATAATCTCATTGACTCGTCATGTAGTGAGAGAATGGATGTTTAATGTGTTGAAATTCTAAGTCCTCATAGTTCGGGGTAACAGCTATGTGTCGTCTTCCTCAATTAACCGAGACTCAAAATTACGTAGTCTGTCGCCAATAACACTCAAGTTTTTTTTTATATATATAAGTGCGCTGTTTATAAACAATCAACCAATAAATACCCAACCAGATCAGAGTATTTTTTTTTTGTTATTGTACAAATGTCCATTTCTGGAGGGAATAATATACAGACTTTGTCGCTCAATATCCCTTAAAGTATCAATCAATAAATCAATTAATTTTTTGTTTCATTTTTACCTCGCTAACAAATTTTTAAAACAATTGAACAAGATTCTCGGGAATGATCTCGTAATGGACGACTAGAGCACTTTATGGGATAAAAATTAGTGAAAACTACAAATTACTCTAACTTGGTAGTTATAAATAATATCGTTTGAACCCGTTATATTGTTTTTGTATGATAACCTTCTTATTATACGGTACATATTTAATTCATATACTTTTATTTATTTATAACAGGTTTAATTAAATGTTAATTTGATGCAAACGGGGGAGGTGGATTTTGAAGGAGTATTGGTTCGAATTTCCAACATTTCTACAAGGTCAATCAGAATTCGTTTCAGTTTTGAATTTGTGTAGGTATTTAGAAATGAGCCCACGATATTCCAATATAATTGACAGGCATTTATTATAAATATAGAAATCGACATTGATGGTGGGAGTAGACTAATTATTAAGAATACAACTTTTTTGATAAAATCTTTCACCTTAGATTATGTGAACGTTTTTAATTTCAATTTAATTTGAGTGAATGTTTTTAGCGTTGCACTGCCACTTATTGATTCGTCGTGTAGCGAGACTGATGCGCGTTAAATCACTCGATATTCAAAGTCATCACGTCAGCGAGATGGGAAGGCTGGAATGGGGAGTATCAGCACATATATATCGCTTTCGTCACTTGACCGTGACTCAAAGTTACTAGGACTGTCACCAAAATCACTTTTTGATTCTTTTCAATACGACATTAAGGATCAATAAAGTGCTACACCAGGGGCGTAGGAATAGAGTGATCAAGGCTGCGAGTTGTTTCAGTAGAATCGTTTTTTCGAGTCCTGATGCCACAAAACAGCCGTCGTGTGTCAGGTCTTATACTAAAAATCTGTTAGGGTTCAAAATCCTCATGTTGGTGTGATGTGGAAGTAAGAGATTGGTGTCTCCCCAGGTCTATGTCCTTGACACTTGACTTTAGCTCAAAATTGCGAGGTAGACAAACAGCCCTCCTGTTGCTTCAATGTGCTACTAAACAATTGCATAGTGTTATACAAGGGTTATTGGCGACAGATCGCTTGATTTTGAATCCATAATAATGGAAACACTTGAGCTGATTTCTTCACTATTGTGACTTATATTTAACATCTCAATAGTATTTATTGATCTAATTTTATTTAATACGGAGTAGTGCCCATTCTATTATACGAAGAATCGTAATCTCTCATTTAATGAAATCAGGATTCAAGTAAGCGACAATGTCGACTACGGAATTTGCAGTTTTAATTACTTTATTACGATGGCCCTATTGAATTAAAGATCCATGTTTTCAATTTTTACAAAACATATTAACTACCACTTTAATTCAGTTGATTAATTATTTTATTAACGCCGCACTTAGAAGCTATTCATTAATTGATTGTTCATAAACATCGCACTTAGAAGGAACACGATGGCTCTTGGCGATGAACTTCGTGATTTTGAACCTCGATCAAGTGACGAGAACGACACCTGAGATGGTACCTCCCTCTTCTAAGTTCTACACTACGCCATTGGGAAGACTTGGAGTCTCGACATATTTAACATGCATCAACCCTGTTACATAGTACACTTCGAAGTAATATGAGAGCTATTGGCGAGAGGTCTTGTAATTTTAACCCACTGGCAAGTGACGAGGATGACACCTGAGTGGAGTAAGAGAGAGGAAACCTCACTTTCTTAACTTATACAGCAAGCCATCATGAGTACTTTGGAGTTCGTGCATCATCCCTGCTATACAGCAGCTCATTAGGGTAATCAGAACTCGAATCTATGACTCTATTTAAACAATGCCACCCACGAGCTCGAGACATAACTATTCGGCTATCACGACCCTATTATAATCCTAAAACTCTCCAAAATTCCTCACCACCGTAATGTGAAGTTTTAGGGGCACGACAGATCTAACATATATCAGCACTTTCTGTGAACACGAGGAGTTAAAATTTCCACATTCTACATTACAAAAATTAATTACTGAATTTACCTGTTTAAAGTACATGCAAAGGGTGAAGGATTCATGAATTTCTTGATAACAAAATAAGTTGCAATATTTTTTGGACTTAGCGCCATCAAAATCATTTATTTTCTAAAACGAACTGGTGGTAGCCAATTCACAATTTCGAATTGCCTTATTGATTGTGTTAAAACATACACAATTGCCAAAGCAACTCGAATATAAACCCATTAAATTGCACTCACAACTGTAACGCTCAATTGATTCTACGGAATCAAGCAATAGAAATTAACAATACATGAATACATCATACAATTAGAGACATGCTTCGATTCGCATCCTCAAAGACGTCCTACATTTCCGGAACAACAACAAAAAAAAAAAAGTCTAGGTAGCATTAAAACTAATTACTCAATCTTTTTTTAAACACTCGTAAAAATTTTAAACTTTTACAATATCCCTTCCTCCAC
Organism: Nephila pilipes; assembly: GCA_019974015.1. Lineage (NCBI taxonomy): Eukaryota > Metazoa > Arthropoda > Arachnida > Araneae > Nephilidae > Nephila > Nephila pilipes. The sequence continues at coordinate 51,914 of BMAW01021644.1, read as the reverse complement.
GTAGCTTTTCTGAGTAAGAGAAATTAGAAACACGTTGTTTATTTTAACTGATATCCTTTGCCCACGCTTGAACCGTATCTGACAGCCATCCGTTGTCGTGAATTGGAAGCTATCTGCGGCTTTCTCTCCTGCAAATGATGTAACGATATTTGCCAGGAACAACTATTAACAACGCGTGCGTTCGCTGACTCAAGCGTCCTTATTTCTTCGAAAGGCAGAGAATCGCTCATTTTTTTCGCATCTGTGATTTCCATCGGTGACTGCTTTTTTCCCGGCGGTCAGCTGGTCTGAGTTTCCTGAAGGTAAAGATTGCCAGCGAAGCGTTCGTGTTGTATTCATGAGTTTATCAGTTGTTCAGACGGTTTAGAAGGTGGTACACTAAGATGAAAAAGATAAAGTCGACGATTAAGAAAAAGGACACTGAAAATGAAGCTAAGGCGAAAAAGGTAAAATCAACGATAAAGAAAAAAAACAATAAAAATGTAAGTGTTTTATATTTTTATTTGCACAATGAATTTGAGAGTTGCAATTAAATATTTCTTTTGGGCATTTATAACTATTAGCATAAGTATGAGATGTATTACAAACATAACAGCGTAAAAACGTTCATATTTTTACTGTTAATTTCATTTTAATGCACAAATACAATAAATTTTCCCATTAACATATTTATTAGAATAGAAATCATTTCGAAACCGCATGGCCCATTCATAATTACAATTTTGTTGCGATAAAAGTATTATTTTAATGTCCTTTAATCTTTTATATATGTTGGTTATTTTAAATATATCCGGTTTAAAAAAATTTAACCTAATTCTTATTATTTTAAAGTAGTTTCTTAATTTATTAACTGAAAATAATCTACGTTTGTCATCATATTTACAATTGCGTCTCATATTCGTTTTATTACATAAATAAAATTATACCTAGTTTTATTATTTCATAACGTTTTTCTATTTATGTTTACAAATATATCTCGATGAAAACATTTAAGATTTAAATTTGTTTAATTGTTACATTTTTATTTGACATTAAATAACTTTGGGGGCTGTTATTATTTACTAGCATAATTTATTTAAAAAATATTTGACAGGATATAATAACACTTGTGTTTATTTTTCAACTTTACTTTACAAAGTCTTAAAAGTAGTATTTGAATTATTCATCTAGTTTTATTGATTAATAGAGAAATTATAATCATAAATAACGAAGTAGGAAAATCAACACCAAAGCTTATAAGCATTCATATGTATAATTAGGAAAATAAAAATCGATAACTACAAATATTAAAGAATTCTCTTGAAATTTTAATGTTATAGTAATTCGGAATTTTTTTTTTTTTTATTCTGAGCTTAAAAATGTTTATTTTTAAATTGAAAAATATGCGTTGATTTAACAATAAAATAAAAAATAATTTTTATTGTAGTCTTAAGATTACGCAGCACCTTTGTTAAGAATATAGCTATAGGAAAAAAAATTATATTTTCATTTTAGAGTAACAATAGTTAAATTTATCTTATGTTTAACTTAATAATTTATCGTTAGTTTTCATTTAATATCGAAGCTGAACGTTATTGTCTACTTTAATGACTTATCGTTTGCTTTAACTTTAACATTTAATAACTTGATTCCTCGCATAATCGTTTGCTTATATTATTTTTGTTAAAAGTTAGCATTGTTTCCCAAGTAAAAAATAATGCTAACATTTAGTTAAGTTGCGAAAATTTGGCTATGGAATAAACAAATGATATTCGTAGAAATAGTCATTGTATTTTAGAAATATTAAACATTCAAGATAGCGTTAGTTTTTATGATTAATGTGGTTTTATGGTTACCGCACTCATATATTTTTTTTATAATTCAACAACCTTAATTCTTTTGAATTTCAACATCTTTTTTTTATCAAGTTCCGCACCATAAATTTAATTCTTACTTTGATTTACTTAAATTTAATTAATTATTAATTACTTAAATTTAATTAATTCTTAATTACTTAAATTTAATTCTTAATTTTTACTTTAAAAAAATGTTATTTACAACAAATTAATCAGCTTTTGTGTTAAAACTTTATGTATAGATGAAAACATGACTTTATAGCGATAAATAAATATAAGCAAATTCCTATCAGTAATGAAATTATTTTATTTAACTTGTCACAGATCTTAATATGAAAAGTTAAATATAGTGTTAAGCAAAATATGTTATGTAGTAAATAGATTTTCCGGAATTGCACGAGAGAAGAATATTTTTTAAAATTATTAATTTTGATCATAAATGATAAAATAAAGTACTAATTAAAATATTATAAAAAATTTAGATAACAGAATGATTTTCTCTTCTAACGGGTATGTAAATTAAAATATTTAATATTTTTAACTAAACATAATATTGAAAAACACTTGAGGAATCTAAAATATCTACTCGTTAATGTTATACAAAGATTTTTTATGGAAAGAATCAAAGATATTAAACACACATATTATATATAAATTGTTCCACATCACTTGAATATCAATTTCATCCCAATAACACAAGCAAAGAAAGCGGAGTGAAAAAAATAGTAGTAATATAAAAGTGTTAGAGACACACTCAAAACTGGCAGTATCACATTGTCTTAAAACTCTAAATAAACTGTCCCCAACGTCTGTCTTTTATTGGAAATTACTACCTACATATAAATAAATGTAACACATCAATCAGTATAGGTTAAAAACCATTATTCAAGACCGCTTTATTTTGATCCAATAAAAACTTTAAAAGATTTTTCAGTGCTATTCATTTTTAACAACTGAGCCCATTACAAGTGAAAGCAGGCATAACAGGTGGCATGCAATTTGTCTGTTACATTCCTCTTACCAAAATTGTTTAGATTTTTTTTTCATAAGAATAAAGTTTCTTAAATGCGTATTTAATTTCCGAAAAAAAAAAGCTTTCAGTAAAAAAAAGTTCCCATTTTAATTTTAAAAAAATGAAATTGAATCTCAATCATAAATTTAGTTGCGCTTATGCAAATATTAAATGCATTTTTTTTTTTTCGTTTCGAAACAAATGAATTCAAGAATGTGATTTTGAAAAAAAATATCTATACACTACTATAATCTTTTTTTTTTTTTATAAACATATGTGAATTCTACATAATTCGGTACAAGACTTCACAGTTTTATAAGAATTTAAAGATAACTATTGATAAAAATAAAACAGATGCCTCTGATTCATTATCACGGTAAAATGCATATTTCTGATCCTTTCAGTCAATGACGTACCTAGAAATTGATCTGGGGGGGGGGGTAGTTATATCGTCATTACAATGAAAGAAGCAATTTTATATTTTAGAATTACCACTTGGTAAAAAGTAAATAATACGCTATCTCGGTCTTATTTCTCCTATTAGAAAATTAAAAATACAAAATTAAATTTAAAATTACAAAAATAAAAATTATTTAATAAAAATAAGAAAACCATAAAAATGAAATTTTCATTTTTGGGTGGTATATTATCTATAGAGATGCATTCCCCCCTCTTCCTGTCTTCATCTGTAAACACTGACCTACAGGCACCCTTTCAGACACAGTAAAGACTTTTCAATTCTTTTCTCAGGAATCGGTTTAAATGGAATCCTTTTTTTCTCTTCATGATGGGAAAAAGTTATATCTAAAATTTAGAACAAAATAATAGTATAATAAAAGAATTATCCTGAAATATTTTTCAATTTCAAGAAGAAAAAATCTTCGGGGGTGTATATGTCCCTTTGCAACCCCCCCCCCCCTCCTTGGGTATGCCACTGCTATCAGTCACTGTTGTTTCCCTGTGGTCTTTCTAATTTTATTATATTAGAAAACACTTATAAAATTGAACAGGATACAATATTGCTTAGGGTATGTAGGTAATTTAAAATCGTCTATTTATTTTAAATATGACTCGTTATGTCATCAAACTATACGATACATTTTATTGGGTCATAATCTATTTTTGTAACAATGCAAGATAATTGAAAGAAAAACATTCTAATTTTATTTATGTTCTTAGCAATATAATTCAATATTTATTTAAACAAATATATCAATGCAAGGGATTTTTAAAAATAATTTTTTTTCAACTTTCAAATTAAAACATTTCCTTATTATAAAAAAATATTTTACAATATTTAATCAATCTCTAACAAGTGGGTGGTAATAAAAAAAAACATATTGCAAAAGAAAAATCTCAATTTTTTTTTATTTGGCTATTATATTTAGATCAGTTATCATGCATTTAAGAGTGATTATGTCGTATTAGTGTACTTTGTTGTTTACTAATTTCGCTTAATCATTTAAGTACTATTTCAGGTTTATGATTTTTATAATCTTTGCTTTCCTTCAAGCACAGTTCTTCGGAAATACACTAACAATTACTTTTATGCAACTTATTATTTTGGCTCTAAAGATTAAAATCTAATTTACCGGGAAAAAAATAATGCATTTTTTTTTCAAGAAATGATTAAGAAAATATTACTTTCGATAGTCGAGATATACCAGTAAATATTTAAAAATAAGAGAACTATGATATCTTTTGAATACAACAATTTTATATTTTCATTACTAATTTATATATATTTTTTTATAATAAAGTTAATACCTTTTAAGGCTCCTGTCTACTAGATTCCTTAAATTTGTGGATGGGAGTTTAATCTGAAGCAATTTAAAATTACTTTCTCAAATCTGGACAATGGCATATACTTGAATGAAATTTATTCCTGCTCCTTTACTTTTTTTCCTCTGATTTTAGACGGAAGCGAAGTAGCCCAGGGGTTATATCGCGGGCACAGAGCCAGTGATGTATCCGTTGAATAGTGGATTCGAATCCTGCTACCGCTAAATATCCACCCATGTAACGTTGTTAATATATGTTAACTCTTTCGGGCTCAAAGTCGTCCCGTTGAAATAGTGAGGAAATAAGGAAAAGGGAGGAATCTTCTCTTGAAAGTTCACAATAACGAGGTCTGTCGCCTATAGCCCTCGAATTGCCCCTTGAGTGCGACGTTAATAAGCAATAAATCAATCGTATGGTCATTGTTTCTTCTCTATAAGTGACGTGAATGACTAATTGATCAAAAAAGTAATTTTTTTTTACTTATTAACAACTGAAATATCTATAGATATACCTCCTGAATGGTAATAAAAAAATGCTTCTAAAAATTGTGTGGAAAAAAGTGAAAGCATTTAACAGATTTAAATGTCCTTTTTATTCTTTCGAATATACTTTATTGCCTTGCAGTGAATACAGAAGCCCAGATTTCAGAAGGTTATAAAGTTTCATTCACGAATTCCAAATGGCTAATAGACGGAAGCCATATAAATGACATTAAGTCAGATTTTAGAAATGGATGTTTAATGAAATTATATCTACTATTTGTGTCTAGAATAACAAAATTACCTCATTTCTAATGCTGACTGAATTTGATTCTGAATGATTCTGAACTTACATTTTCTTTTATTCCTTACAGCTTTTTCTAGGAAAAGGTCTTTTTAAAATAAAATTTTCAAAGAAATTATATTTAAAAAAATATAAAGTTCTATGTAAAGTTAATCAGAGAACAGATTTAGCCACCCAAGGTGCGCCTTTTTTATAATTATCAAATTACTCAAATATAAGAATTAAAGTAAACGATGAACTATCGAGAAATGGACAATAATAACCTTTTCCGATATTAAAATTAAAGGAAACGATAAATTATTAAATTGAATATATTTGAGCTAAATGTAATTGAAATTAAACAAGAGAAAAAAAATTAAATATATATTAGTTCAATGCAATTAAAATTAAAGCAAACGATGAAAAAAAAAATTGAAAAGTGATCTGGTACGCCAAAAGAGTGATCCGACTAAAGCAATGGTCCCTTGGTATTGTATTGTATTTAATGTGGCAATGAAATATTATTTATTTGTAGAGGGGAATATTGTACAGCAAACCAACTAAATTTGTTAAATTTTTAAAAAAAAATCACAAAAATTTATATTTCATAACATTTAAAATGTTTTTAAAATAACATAAAACTGAATTAGCTTTAAGATTTGTATAGACTGTATCATTATAAACTATTTTTTAAGCTCGAGAAATAATAAAAAAAAAGTTAGAAGTAAAGTTGTTTAAAAAATTATTTTACTTTTAAATTAATAAATGACAAATAAAATGACTTTGAAATACAAAGATTGAAAGCTTGTGGGCGCATCTAGAATTTAATGTTGTCTGTTCCAAGGATAACTAGAACCAGTAAACAAATATCGCTTACCACTCAAACTACTTCTTAACAATCTTTAGTCAATTCTTTTAATTTTTCATTTTACAGGAGTCTAATTAAATAAATTTTAAATTTCCCATTGTAGCTTTATTTAAGGACGTAAGAATTATTATCCATTTAATTACAGGAAACTGTCTTAGGAAAGTTAAGTAAAACAAATTAACTTTTTCAACAACAGAAAAAATTCTTAAATATATTTTCAAAAAAAGGAAAAATTAACTTCCTTTTTGAAATACAGATTAAATTCTTTTAATTACGTCTTGAAATTTAAATTCGAAACTTAACGTTGCGTGATTGGTGCAAAATGTTTTCAAAATTATTGAAGGTAAATAAATCAATCGATTTGATATTCTAAAATCAAAGTTTTATTGATAATTAACAAAGTGAAATCTGAAGCATCTTTATTTTTAATTAGTGACATTTCCTTTTTTATCTTTAAGTAGTTCAGCCGATTTACAGTCGTGGAAAAAAAATGGGAGACACAAAAATATCCCATTTTTATTGCAGCTAAATAAAAATGATCCCTGTTGATTAATCCCTCTGGGGCAATTTTTCTTTAGGCAAGTACAGACGTCACTCACACTTGGCTCCCATTAGGGAACCAAGACCCCCAAGTGATTTCCTTTCCCAGAAAATTTACCGTCTTTTGTAAATACGGATGACGAACCCCCGGGATAACCTAGGGATCTCTATATTCATTCCGTCTTTTCAACCTTTTTCATGGGGTTTACTGTCTTTGGTAAACATGGGTGACGCACCCCACGGGGTACTCTAGCGATCATTCTCTATTTTCGACCCTTTTTGTCGAACTTTTTTTTTTCAATTCGTCTAGACCACAGTTAAATCTTGTTTGTCGCAGCATAGCCCCATCTGGCTCTTGCTCCAATAACCTTTACATTCACTCACTCATCTTCTTTTAAATCTATTTTTTTCTTTCATTTTTCTGAAACGTCTAAATCATAGTTGCACCTTTTTCGGCGCAGTGTAGCCATATCTGGGTCTTACGCTATTAAACTTTCCCATTTTTCACTCACTGACTTTATTATTTAGATTATAGAACTAAATTTTTATGTAAAATACGTAACATGGTTGATTAATTTCTCAGACAGAATTTTTCCATTACGGCCACACAATTTTTTTTGCAGAATTTGGTAGAAAATGGTCTATAAATTCTAATCCAGATTTAATTTGAATTATATCATTAGGCAACTAATTTTCGATATTTATGTTAGCTTAAAGGTTAATTAACAATGCTAATTAATTGAAATATCCATTTATTCCGCAATTTAGTTCCATTTGAGCTATTAACATTGATACTAATTTTGTCCTCATGAAATGAGAACTGAAAGTTAATGATTACCTCCTCTTTATTTGGGGGGAGGCGCATTTTGTCATCAATTCAACGTTATTTCTGAATGTCACGAAAACTAAAAACATACAAAATACAATCATTTTTCTGACTGGAAGAAATAAACCTCAATCCTTGCATGCCCTGAAGATTAGTATCATCATGGCACACATTTTTTAACGAACCGTCATGCGATACCTTTCACTGTGGTTTTGCTTTCCGGCTAAGCTCTCCATTAAGTCACGAAACAAAACCTCTATCTCGGAACACTTTCCATAATGACCTTTATACCGAGAGAAATGAGATTTCTGTGGACATGAAAAATATCAAATACTCCCTTGAGAGTGTCGTTGACTTTCGTTTTTAACCAATGACTTTGAATCTCGAATTGTACGTTTTTTTTACGTCTACGGAGCCAAGTTTCACTTTCTTTGTACGGTTTTTTTAAACTAAAATGTACGGAACGCTACTATATTATTTTCAAAATTAACTTAAAATTTAGTTAATTCGATGTTGAATAACACTGGAAATAATTCCGAATGAAACTCTGCAATAATTTTTTCAAAACTAATTTAATATAGTTGGTATTCAGTCTTTTCTTAGCAAAAAATTAAAAATTAAAATGATTTACAAATCTTGTTAGTTACGGTATTAGTCCGTGAGTTACGGTATTAATATAAATTGAGCGATAACATAAATTCCAACATCTATAGGAATGTTCTGTGTTACGTTTAAACTTTTTGACACTATTCTTCATGGGTAAGAGAAATAGCGTTTCGTATCCAATCCTAACATTCAAATCGAAAAATGATTATAAAAAAGTTTTAAAATGATTCTACTTTATTCCTGTGCATCCTTGCAGAGGATGCGTTTCAAAGGCAATCTTCTTGTTTCTTTCCCCTTAGTTTATCTTCTCTTTTGTGACAAAAGCCACCGTCTGCAATTTACGATCAAAGGACTCGTGACTTTCGTCGGCTCCTCCTTTTTCTTCAGATATTCAGAGCACAGATATTCTCTCCTTTCTTTTCTTTGTCTTACTCTCATAACTTTGCCGCCTCTTTACTTGAACTTGGATATTAAAAAATTCGGTTTTTAGACCGTTGTCTCATCAAAACTTTTTGTCTTAAGCATTTCAGACTCTTTTTAAACTTTCTATTTTGTTATCTTGTTTTCAGCTGTCATTTCATTGCCTGTGGCGCGGTAGTCTAGTGGTCAGGGTTTCGGATTAGTGGCCGGCGGTTTTCGTTCAATCGCGGATTCAATCCTAATAATAATTCTTCGATAAAATTCGTCTTTCACACTGCCAAATCTGAATTTGATTACTTTCCGCTTCAAATTGTCGTCGTCATTTTGGACGTTTGATTCATCACGATATACAAGTAACCTAGCAGAAATCAAAACAATGGATTGTTTTTGGTGAATATGCACCAAGGAAGAAAAAGATGGCTAGAAAAATTACTGCGATGTTATTTTCGAATGTAAAAGTCGAGTCATTCTCACGGACGCTTTAGATAAAAGAAATCTTCGTTGGATAATACTACAGTTAATTACCCCAGTCTCATTCCGAAGACCTCTAAGTACCTTTAACCGACCTCCTATTTCGCCCATATAAAAATGCCTGTGATAAGAGACCGTGAAAAGTGAATTGATAAGTATGAAAAAGCAACCAGGAAACTACTGGTGCATATAAGTTAATATACATTTGCTATTTCTAGTTATCTACACTCAGGCACGTATCCAGGACTGAGCCTTAGGTCGGACTCTGGATTTTATAGGAGGGGCGAGGTAAAATATTGTCATAAATCTACTTTAACTTCTGGAGTAATCTGGAATTAAATTTTATTTATGAATATTGGAACACGATTTATTCATTTAATGGAATACAAGACTATTACAAATTTAGTAAAAAAAAATTTAGTAAAATTTAGAATATTAAAAAAATAATTAGTATAATTTAGAATATTACAATTGGTTGTTTTTGTTATTACAATCGTAAGGTCGGGATCAATTTAATATAAAAAAAAAACAAATTATTGGCTAACATTATTTGACTTTGCCTTCAGAAAGAATTCTAGGTGGTAACAATGAATTACTTCCATTTTTACGAGACCCAGAGTATACTTAAGTTGAAATTTCCAATCTAAAGGAGTTATTCACTCATTCTTATTTAGATCTGAATAACTGCAGTTTACGTTCTTATTTACTTGAAAATTTTTCTATCATAAGTTTATCTTTATTCATCTTATAGTTGATGTTTATTATATAAATTATATTTATGTTAATAGACTAAATAATTAATAATATAACTATGTTAAAGAATAATAATGCTATAGTATTATGGCAGTATTGAAATATTGTATACCAGAGAATTTTGAAACAAAAGAGTTCGAGAAATATATTATGGTAGTATATTTTTAAGCTGTTCTTTTCATAAGTACTTTCTAGATACTTAGCGTTCTTAAAAATGAAAATTTGAAAAAAATAAGTAATCTATCAGTACGTAGCGAGAATAGTATGGAGCACCTAATCCTGTTGGGTTTTAAATTGCGTTCTGTGTAAATTTAAAAAAATTTCCGGTACGGTCACTGCCCGACCTGGGCCTCCTCAGGCTGCGGGCCTGTCTGCACCTTCACAAAAAGTCGCCTACTCATTGGCGATTTTGTCAAGTGGCAAAAAGTTTTTTGTGCGAATATTCCGTAGGTAAAAAGAGTGAACAATATTTCGTTTAACATTGATAATGCAAAAGTATGCTTTTCTAATATTTAAAAACAACTTTTATAAGCAATTATCCATAAAAACATACTGTAATTCCTTTATTTGGTTAGTTACGAAATAAACTGCACAACCAAAGATATATAAAAATGCTTAAATAATTAAATCAAAGTTTTGTAAGGCCATTTATTTCACCGTAATAAACCCTTTTTAAATTCCAGACATTTTAGCGTTTCTTCCTTGCCTTATATGGTAAAATATACTTAATTACCTTATAGTTAATATACTTAATTGCCTACTTAGTTAATATACTTAATTGCCT